>CM068582.1:26574385-27081885 GCA_035048485.1 Pteria penguin | reverse complement strand
TTTTTTTTGCTAAAATCTGCATACGAGAATGGATATCATTTGTGCATTTCAAATAGATATGGTGTTATATTCTATTGTAAATTATTGTCATGAAAAAAAGAGATATACCCTCATAAATTGCCTAAAAAGTCAAAATGACCCTTCTATGTAGATTATTCTTAACCCCCCCCCTCTCCAATTTCCAGTGAATCTTTAGAAAGCAACATCGTTACATATGGGTCATTCTTTGAAGAAACGTGAAGAGCCCAAGGTAGAAACCCATAATAATTTTTGTTTAATTGAATTCTGTTAATTGATATAGTACTCATGAGCATTTCAATACAATTGTGTCATGGTTAACGGCACTACCAACGACCCTAAATAGAAAGTAATCGAGTGGAAATATTTACAATATATGTACTATGAATGTATGATATAAATGTATATGACAAATACAAAAATAGTAATAGTAAGTTAAGTTGAACAAAAAGTTTAAGTTATATAAATTATCTTATCTTTCATGCCTATTAAAATTGTTCGGCTAATTCCGGCAAAGTAGCAACTAATCTGACGGATTGACAATAACAAAGCAATTGTTGTTTCAATGGATGTTATTTTTGTTCTTTATGATCGCAGTCGTAATTTTAATTCTGTAATCCTTTGAACTCATAATCAATGGGGTTTATGTGCTTAAATTATTCCTGATGCACGAACACGGTAAAGTTTTATTGTAAAATATTACACAATTCGAATTTGGTAAATTAGCAGACACTGACTTTATTGTTTACTTCGAAATCAAACAAGGAATGAATTAAATGTGTATTATTTAGACACGGAAGAAAAACATATCTCTTAAGTCTATTTTAGTATGCATAGTCACTTCAAGAATTTTATATTTTACATGATATAAGGGGTTCGACAAATGCATTGCCGGAATTTTCATTATGATGTTAATACTTGCATTGTAAATAAAATAATAATAATATAATAATAAATAATAAAATGACGCGATTTTGAATAGAAACATCACATAAACTATAATATATAGATAATAAAAGATACTATTTCTCCAGGCAATGATGTCCAAATACATGTCATTAATAATTCTAAAATTAAAAAAAATCAAAAGTAGGAGGCATATCTATACCAGACTATTGAATAAGATATTATGACTCCAGGCTGAGAATACAGTTATTATTATTATTATTATTATTATTATTATTATTATTATTATTATTATTATTATTATTATTGCTTCTGTTGCTGTTGTTGTTATATATACAGAGAGAGAGAGGGGGGGGGGGGGGGTGGGGGGGGGTGGGGTTGAGATCAGTCTGAATTGTATATTGGTACATGTAGTGTGCAGTCAAAAGTAGCCATGGTGGATCCGGCGGATATTCATATTAAGAGATTTTCAACGGTTCAAAGATTTTCTTGATAAGTGTATTGACAAATTTAAACAAACCAGTGGAAATGTGTGCCAATAAAAGCCATTTTAGTTATTTTAGGGGATTTAACAGTGTTTCATGTTTATTCATATTTATGTCGGGCTGGATCTATTAATCCCCATCCTTCTATTTACGGTACACAGGGTGACAACTTTTGTCATTAATTGACAAAACTAACCAGATTTGAAACTAGTCGTGAAACCAGTAAGAAAGGACTGAATAGTGTTTTGATCTTTTGTACCCCTGGATAAGTCACTATGCTTCTATGGAAGAATGAACAATAACATAAAAATTTACTCGGTCACAAAAATAGTAAATGTAAATCCATTCTGTTAATACATGTCTCTGACTCAGAAAATTTACATATGCCAACTAAAATATTACGATTTAAATATGTATATTTAGATAATACGATGTACAGAAAAATATTTGGATTTTGCATGTCAATTTATTCGGCTCTTTGTATTTCTAGATCAAATTAAAATCTGATTTAAAACTTAGATACAGATGTATTTATAACGTCAGGCACGGATCCAGAAATTTTGTCGAGAGGGAGTCCAACCTTAATGAATTTTCCGAGAGGAAGTCTATCCATGCTTTCTATGTAAAATATCTTATTTTACATGGAACAATTACAAGGAAAGTCATGCTCGCCGAATATCAGGGTGGGTCTAGGCCCCCGATCCACCCCTATGGATCCGCGCATGTACGTCCTTGAATTCCTGAGCATTTAATCCACAATTATTGCAGATCTAAACTCTAAAGAATACCCTTTTTACATGACTGGACAAATATATAATCATTAAATGTCTGTGAATCTATAAATAGCATAAATTACATATGAAAACAAAAAGATTTTGCAATGATTGCTTACACGAGCACCTGTCGTGACGTCATCAATATTTGTGTATCTCATTTGCAATACTACCCACAATGCCTTGTAACCCCACCCAGTGCTGTCAAATTGACGTATGGTCATACTGCTATGTCGGCTAGGGAGAGCGGATCACACTAGCACATTCATGTGGATTTCTGAATGAAAGAGCTTGTCAAATGGATTTTGAATCCCATGAACGTCAAAGAGGAGAATAGGATCTGTTGATTCCAAGAAAGTGGATCGGATAAGCCCGTGGAATTTCCACTAGGGCCCTCTTTTTCGTGGAGTGGTACGACATAAAACAGGCAAAATAACGTCCTTATCCTTCATCATGGGATGTTTTAAGCCTAAGGGAGGCACGGGCGATGAGGATGATAAAAAAGCGAGAGAAGCAAATAAACGGATAGAACGCCAACTTCAGAAGGACAAACAACTGTATAGAGCAACTCATCGGCTTCTTTTGCTAGGTAAGTGACAAATATTGAAGAAGATAAGAATTGAATACATGTTGAAAATGAAGGTGTTACCCCCCTTGTAATAGTTGACTCTTCCGTAATAAAATTCGTTTCTGTTTTGAAGGAGCCGGTGAATCGGGGAAATCGACGATTGTGAAGCAGATGCGAATATTACACGTGAATGGATTTGGTCCCGAGTAAGTGACCTTATTCAATAATAAAATTCCAAGCAAACGATATATTGTTATACTTATTTCAAAGAGAGAAAACCCAATTATGTATGCATTTTTCTGAGGGGGTCACAGGTTTAATGTGCCAACTTTGAGGGGTAAATATGCATCACATACTCGAAAACTATGTCTTCAGTATCTGCTGTTGTGTTTCAGTGAAAGAAAACAGAAGATAGAAGATATTAAAAAGAACATACGTGATGCTATACTGGTAAGTCCAGAGCTAGCTTACTGTCAATATTGATTTTCAAGTCCACCATTTTGGATCATGGCGACCAAAATAGGGTGAACTATCTTCATATACACATGGTATAAGCAGTCCTATGCAGCTAATAAAAATGATATTTTGAGACCCAGTACAGAAAACAGAGTCTGACTGTATATTTATTTCATTCTTTTACTATTTATAAGAGAAATGGAAGGTAAATGCAATCATCAACTGTCAGTTTTGTTAATGGGATGTATAAATTTATTATAAAATTTAGATTTGTATGTTTATTGGTGGGTTATTTTTTTTTTTAATAATGGTTATATGTTTATCAGCAAATAAAGATGTTCTATCCATCGGTTGCATATATTTCATCTTGCTCTTCATTTTCCATTTTTTGGACTAGTAACCTGATGAAATTTAGATATCATAAATATTAACACTCATTTTCATATAGGTCTTAAGAACTACAAATTCCCTTGCCTACATCTCCTCTGTCTACAACCAGTTGTCTTTCTTATTTAAGGGAACATGACTTTATAATTTACTTTAAGGTACATGTATTTGGAGCACGATATAGAGGCCTTGGGTTCAAATCCACTTTCATTAGTTTCTTGTTTGTTCTTTATCCTTCAGACTAGAATGTAGAAAGTGAAGTACAATGTCACAGTCCTACTCCCAGTAAATATTTGAATGTAATTCAACCCTAATTACTTCAATTAGGTATTTTGACCAGACAGAGATTACAAAGCAACATTAGACAGACACTGCCACCATATAGATGAAGTAATCCTGATGTTGAAAAAGTGATAATCGATTCTTTCTTCACAATTTATTTCACAAATATCAAACTCTTTCATAGCAATGGAATTCTTTTCATGAGCTGCCCCTTCATCATCTCTACCATGATCATCACTCATTTCAACAGCGTCTGGTTTACCTAGAAAGTTGCCTACTCAACTTCTGTTTGAAGGTTGTTATGTACTAAAAACAAAGAAGTCTCTCTTACCCTCTCTTCTTGTGAATTGCTGATACTCTTTTGTGTGGATAAAAGCACCAACCTGTCACAATCACATAAGTTGTTATTTGAGTCTCTGGCAACTTGTGACTCTGCCCTGTGTTTTCACTAGCGTTTCGAAATGATGAGTCACATGAATCAAATGGCAAGTCCCACTAATGAAATCATTTTGCTAGAAAATCTGACGATTCCGGACCAATTTTTATAAGTCCTCGTCCTAGTCCTAGAGTTACCAAGAAGATTGTCTGCTTATTAGATACACCCATACTGTGTAATGTAATCCCATGAATAAATAGATATGTATAAGAAACAAGTAATTGGATTCTTGTTTTGATTAAACTACTTTCTTTGCATGCATGTTTTGTGCATTGCAGATATTTTGTTTGAAACTCGGATGTGATTTGTAAAGGATCCAAACTCTGTCATATCATAAAAATTAAAATATCAAATTATTGTATTGGTCAGCATGAAAACTACCGTGTTTGTACTACATTTAAATGAGTTATGTAACTTTTAAAAGTGCCATGAAAAGTAAAGAGGATGTGATTAGACCTCTGGATTCTCTGAAATTTGGCCATTATTGGCTCCATTCCCAAGCTGGAAAGGTTGTCTTTTATTCCAGTTGGAAGCTTCAGCATTGCCCAATGTGATAAAATGAGGTTTGAATAATAAATTGTTGAAAATAATGAAATATGGTCAAATTTCAACATACATGAAGTTTTTTATTTTGTTTTTTTTTTTTGAATTACAATGAAACAAGGTATCCCTTTACATAGATTTCAGTATACAATTTTAAACTAAAGAAATCTAGTGCTTTTCATTAGATTCAAAGCATATTCAGTTCAGTTGTCCAAATTCTGACAAGAAAAACATTGATAATTTTCTAGATCTAACTTTCTTCAGCCCATAACCTTACCTACATGTATATGAAAACAGTATAGAAAATGTTCACTACTTAAAAGCAATACATGTAAAGAATCATGAATCTCTTCCTAGCCTGTTGGAAATATTTTTCATTTGGTTTATCCATAAATACATGGACTTGAAAGGTTTTGCCTTTAGTTTTACTAGCTTTTTTGAGAGTAATAGTGTTATCATTCTTAAAAATACTGAATCGGAAATTCGGAGGGTTTTTTTTGTGTTTTGGGGTTTTTTTTTTCCTCGCATGACCAAGAATAACTCGTCATTGTCTTTTTGACTGGATGCACAAATTAAAAGTGTGGCTCATAATTAGACAATTTGAATATAATCATTTTTGTCTATACATGTACAATAATGAAATGGAACAAAATTCTAAAGTATTACCAAAGAAAGAATGGTGTGACAAAAATGAAATGCTTTTAGTTTATTTTGCATATAGGAGTTTACCTTTTGTATATGCAGTATGCTGTACTTAGTGTGTGGATACCTTTTATTTCAGACGATCACTGGTGCCATGGGCACTCTGAACCCCCCAGTTCTGTTAGAAAACCCTGAGAACCAATGCCGTGTGGATTACATGCAAGACGTTGCAAGTCAACAGGATTTTGATTATCCCCCCGTAAGTAGGACAATTGCACTAACGCTTACATTGTTATTGATATATTAATGGTATTTATTAACTATTTGTATGAGACTTCGAGGATTCTGATAATTTGAGAATGCAAGACATTACAAGTCAACAGGATTTTGATTATCCCCCCCTCCCCCTTGATAAGTTGGACAGTTGCACTAACACTTTTGATATATTAATGGTATTTATTACTATTTGTATGAGACAGAAGATTCTGTTAATTTGAGAACCTTTGTCTTTTAGAGTGGTAAAAGAGTTTTTTAGTTGTAGATGGATTATTAATCAGCCTGATTTGTTTGTCTTTGTTTTGTGTCAGCATTTCAGTTTATTACTATATTTAGCTCTGTTGAGGAAGGAATTCAGTTATTTGTATCCAAAGTACATGTATAGTCAACAAATTTCAAATATAAATAATACTAGGATGAGATTAGATGAGACTGAGTGTTACCACAAAGTTTGTCTCTGACTTCTACTTTGAGGATGGAGTTGTAATTTTAACTGTGGAGTTTAGGTCTAATGTGGAAGCAGTGGCGGATCCAGGATTTCCAAAAAGGGGGGGCCCACATGTGTATTAACTTCTCAGCCATTTTTGGTGCAAAATCTGGATTTTTACTAGTAAATACTAAATATGTGGCCAAAGGGGGGGCGGGTCCCCCCTCTAAATCCGCCACTGGGAAGAACCTGGTACTCAGATTACCGGTATAATCTTCTAGACTTATGTTGTTGTAAGACTTTGAAGAGATGCTAAAATTGTACCTTGACCCTGATGTTAAACTTAGTAATAGTTGATTTGTAAATTTTTGTCTTTCCACAATTATTTCATGTGCATGGTGTTTGTCATCTGCCTGATGCATTGCATAGAAATTTTAATTTATACCTTTGCCCAGAACCACCCAACCAGTGAAGGATCTTTTATGTGCCACACCTACTGTGACACAGAACACCCATTTTCTCTCTGTTTCATCCGAACGACAGGACACTGGTGTGTTAGGGGTGGAATTAAACCAGTACTACTCGGTCACAAGCTGAGCACCTCATTCACCGAGCCACATCAGCTTAACCTCGAAAATAGAATATTAGCTATGGTGTTTAGTTCAGTATGAGTCTGTCATCAGATTTTTTTTTTATAGAAATGAATCATAATCATGACATTCTAAATTTACATTTGCTGCGTTATTGTAAAATCTTTTTGAAAGCCACTTTGAATAAAACTTGACTTCAAAAATTTTGCGGTTATCCTGTAAGGAAAATAGATATAGGGAAATTTGCTTCACGCATCGAGAGAAACTTGATTTGTTGTACATTGTATGAGGTATTAATTATTGTGATTGAAGTAAAAAATGTATGTGTGTGTATTTTTTGCCCGATTGCAAAGCAATTTTGGTCTATAGATTTGTGATGTCCATTTGTCTCTGTGTCAACATTTTGGTTAGTTTCTGGTTGAAGCAAAATCTCTGCAACTAAGAGAGGAGTATAAACATAATATATCATACATAATTTCCCTATGAGCAGAGCTTTCAAATTATACCTTGAATTTTTACCTAGTGACCTTAACCTTGGACTTTGCCCTACTTTTAAGAAACTTATACTTTGGCTATATTTTTTGAATCAGTAAGAATAGGGCTTTGATACTTAACACATAAGTTCTTCATAACGAGTGTTCACAATTGATACAATGACTTTTGACCTTGACCTTGTTTCAAACTTGCTTTGCAATCCGGCCATACCATTTTTAGCAGTTTCATGTTACTGTTTAATGCAAAGTAATTTATCTTTGTAAATTTATGTAGATCTATCTATAGAAAAAATAAGCTCAATAAAATGTTAAAAAATGTTTTATAGTCACCATGATGATTATTAAAGTTTTATCTTCAATGATATCATTTAATACGGAGGATAGGAAACTTTGCAGAAAACTTCATACTAAATGAATCAGGAGACTTTTTTTCTAAAGTTCAGGGATTATGTTGGTAAAGTACGCTTGTAGACAGAGGTGATGTTAGGTCTTCATTTCCATATTGGGAGCACTTGACTTGTGACGAAGACGATCTTGGTTCGATTCCTTGGTTGTGCAACTATGTTGAAGAGGTTGGTAACCTCCTGCTTACATGTCGCGATCTAACTGAAATATTGTTGAAAGCAACATAAAACACCAATCAACCAACCAGCCAACCATATTTGGATAATTTGATACATGTGGTATATCTTATGATCCAATGTCAAGGACAGCCTTGGTGTCTGATAAAAAGATCCAAATTTAATCTATCATTCATAGCTTGTTTTACAATGGAAATCTGAACCAGAACTTAAATCACTTAATTAAGAACATTTATTTGCATAGGATTGAATTTTATTAAGTTGACTAATCAAGGATTCAAGTTCCGTGTTTTAATGGGCTAGGGTAAATTTCTTGGATAGATATCTTTATGGACTAGAAAATTAGGAATTATGGTAATTTCTTTCAGAGAATTCACATATACTGGTAAATGATTTATGACGTGTGTGATGTGTCTTTATACACTAGTCTATGGTTTTTATAAAAAAAATTCTTTATGTAAATTGTCTAAAATATACAAGAAGTCAGGAATGTGTTTCTTTTATATGTGTAGCACTCAAATTCTCAAGGTAGGACTTGTGTTATATTTACCCTTTATGGACCAGGACTCCACAATATATAATTACTTTTAAAAGAGAGGACAAAATAATGAAATGAAGTTCATTCTTTTATAGACTAGGGGGCAGGATTTGGTGTAGTGGTTAAGCGCTTGGCTTGCGGCGCCGACGATCCGGGTTCGATTCCCGGGTTGCGCCACTATGTTTAAGAGGTTGGTAACCTCCTGCTTCCATGTCGCGATATAACTGAAATATTGTTGAAAGCGACGTAAAACACCAATCAACCAACCAAATTTATAGACTAGGACTCAAAGTTAAATAGGCTAGGACTCAAAGTTATATTTCTTCTACCAACCAGGACTGAGGATATAATCAATTATTTCTTTCATAGATGTAGATTAGAACTTGAAAATATCTATTCAGAAATGTCTGCATCATGCAGCAGTTTTGCAAAATTTTGTCCAGTAATTTATATGCATTCAAAGTGAAGCAAGAATATTTGAGAAAAGAAATTTCCGATACAGACAAAAGACATTATTGATCCTGTTGGACCTTCTGAAAAGACTGGGAGATGTTACTTCAGTCTAAACTGTGGTGTCAACTTTCAAAGTGACAGACTTGTGTCAACATTGTGTCTGTTTTCTCCACACTAATTGAGCAGCAGTAGGCTTTATTGTAGTCTAAAAGGTTAAGGGTTGGAACTCCACTAACCTCTATTGAGTTTAACAGGGGCAGACTTAGTGTATTACAGTATTAGTTAAGTACTTGACAATCCAGGTTCAATTCTCTTACTCCACCACAATGTCTAAAAAGTTGGTTAAGGAAAATAAAACCCCATCAGCCAACAAACCAATCCATTTGGTTTTCGGTTCTTTGTTTTGTGGGATCTTGTTGTTGTAGAGAACCACTTACCTTCAACAGGTACACTTACCCCAGCTGGACATGAATCCAGTCTTTAACAGAGAAGAGAAACCCTGTCACGTAGTATTCCATAGCCATTTTAGAAATGCCACCAAAATATAATGACAACTACTAAACATGATTATACAACCACCACCACCAATAAAATTTAAAAAAAAAAACAAAACAAACCCAAATTACAGAATTTAAAATATACACTTGCTAACTTTCAAGACTCCTTTCTTTTCCCCATTTTTTTTCACATGATTGACAGCCACATTAATATAGAAATAGAGAAACAAAAAACATTATTTTCATTATTTCATGATACAGGATGTGCGGTTTCTTCTTGTTTTTGATCATATGTACATGGATGCGACATATTTCCTATGAACCCTCTTCGTTCAGTGTTCTACTTTTCTCGAGAGTTGAGAGAAGTGACATCGGGTAATTGTTTGATAGTGACATAATATGCTATTTCAGATAAGGCGTGTATTGGTCAATAATGATTATTTTTAAACATCAACTGATAAGAACAAATTTGGTCGTAACAGGAATATTATGCGGTCAGTGCATTTTTCGAACTGTCAAAAGGAGTCCCGGAGGTCTAGCAAACCGAAGAGCTGCACTGAATTTACTGCAATCTCTCTCTTCTGTTCTAGACTTGGCACGTAAAACATCCCTCGCTGTTTCGGATGGGTTCCGTGGCATAGTTCAAAATCTTTGTGCAATGAATCAATTAGATGCCGTCACCTTACAAATGAAATTAGTTTGGTTTGACCCAAAAATATGGTTTGACCCAAAAATACTCAGAACTCCAAAACTCAGAAACAAATAAAAAAAATCGAATCGCGTTTGAAACAAATGAGAAAGACTGTCGTACACCTGTCGGTGAGTTCGGTTTCCTATACCTTTAAGAACCGGCCACTCCCTCATAGGCCGAGATAATTCTGGAGTGGTGTTCACCATCGTTTGTCCTGAACAGAATATTCCTGAAACGTTTACATAGTTCCCAGGATATAGGCGATGCGTCTGCTTTATGCTCATACGCGTGTACATGTTATAATTGCGATGCGTCAATCTTGCTCTCAGTCTTTTCGATGCATTGGTTTTCATTACAGGATATTATCATGGCGTGTTGGTATTGCAGATTTTCAAATTTCAGAAAATTTGCGATGGGTTAATTTGAAGAAAAAGTTTATATGTCTTTGAATTGCACCGATGTTTTAATTGAATGTATTTGGGCTTTTTTTTTCTGTTTAATGGTGTCATGACTACTCGTATGCAAATGTGGTTAAAATTCTTTGTAAAAAATGTTTTATACTTGCTGTATTTAGTGGGATGAAGGATATCTTCACGGAATATTCATGAAGTTTTGGATTTTTAACTAATTTGTTTTTTAAAAGTTAAAAAAACAACACACACAAACAGAAACTGTGTGGTGTCTGTATTCTACTAGAAATGAAATTTTAAAGTGTGAGGCTTGTACAGCCATACGCTGTACACAACAGATTCCTTATGGTAATATTGATTCAAGATCTGCTTACACATAATGATCTTTAGTGGTATACTTGTATACCTGGGTAAATTTGCTTGTATAGAAAAGGCTTTTAATTAATTCACGATTTTGTTTGAAATTTCAATGATGTGTGCACCGGTACTGAAAAATATATGTGTGAAACTTACTTTCGACATTCTCGTATGCATTTGTTAAGTGAATTAGAATTCACAAATGGAATGATTATGTATTTATGGTATAAAATCCCCCTCCCTTTTTCTGGTCCAATTGTATTTTCGTACGCAGGGTTTTTCGCGTACTTCATAAATTTATATACAACATGTTGCCTGATTGCTACAGTAGATGACGTGTTATTTTTCGTTCAACGTGTAATAAGTATTTCGCAATTGGATTAGTGACTTTCACGACTGGTTCCGCTTGCACGCGGAATGCACATAAATGCACGAATAGGTAGTCCTTAAATCCCAAAACAGTCAGCATAACTATTAACCACCCCATTCATTGTCTGTTTAAGATTTCACACGTTATGTATGAGTGTTTGTCCATGGCTGATTGAGTGTTTTACATTGCCTTCAACGATTTTTCAGTTACATGGCGACATGTAAGCGAGAAGTCACCAACCCCGTGAACATTGTGGCGCCATCTGGAAATCGAACCCGGATCGACTTTACAACATTCCTAGTCTCAAACCACTACACCAAGTGTACCGCAGTATACATGTCCTCCTTTAGTGAGGTCATGCGTAACTATTGAACTCGGTTGATTTTATGCAATTATTTAAAGTTTTGTAATTTTGATATGCCCCCTCTTCCGTCGTTTGTTTGAGGTAGCAGGACATATATTAGCCTATGGCCAACAATCACGCGAGACGGTTTCTATATTTAGCATTAAGATGACATAATTTTTAGAGGAATTATTACTCCGCGAGATATATTTAGCTGTGTGTTTGTTGAAGACATTTGAAGTCGTTTGATGTGGAGGGTTTTGTCAGAACTTGTTAAATGGGAGACGTGGTTACAGAATGAATATTAAGCAAGACTTTCTCATTAAAGGTGATGTTGATTCTTTTGGCGAAGGCTGTTAAATGAGAATACTAGATGAAGCTATGTCATGCACGAATACCGCCCTAGTCAGCATGCCGTACACAAGGTCCTGACAAGATTGTCGGACAGTTTAAGTCATAATAAGGGGGTGGGGGAAGCATCGCACAGTTAAGAATTCATAAGATTAATAAGAAATGCATTTACGTTATATTTCTAGTAAATATTAGTTTAAATAGCAAATTGTCTTAAATGTAGATACAGTTTGTTTGTTTGATTATTGTTTTACGTCACTCCACGATTATTTCACGTATATGGTGACGGCATCTGCCTGATGCATTGCATACAAATTTAGACCTTTGCAACGGACCCACCCGAAGCAGTGAGGGATCTTTTACGTGCCACGCCTACCGTGACACGGGACCTCGGTTTTTACTGTCTCATCCGAAAGACAGAACACCGGTGTGCCCCGGGC
The DNA here is from genome assembly GCA_035048485.1 of Pteria penguin. Taxonomy (NCBI): domain Eukaryota; kingdom Metazoa; phylum Mollusca; class Bivalvia; order Pterioida; family Pteriidae; genus Pteria; species Pteria penguin. Next base: position 27,069,571 of record CM068582.1, on the reverse strand, counting down.
AGGAGTCGAACCCGCGACCTCTCGATCACGAGCCGAGCACCTTATCCACTAGGCCACACCGGCTTAAATGTAGATACAGAAGTAACTACTTGGTTCTATATCACTGGCTGGCAAAGTGGACTTTCGAAATTCCTGGATAACAGAGAGGAGGCTAGGTGTCCTGGGAGAAAAAGCATATTTTGTTTGGTTAAGCACAACCGTGAAGAATATGTAATACCTATAAACGACAGCAAAAAGTCAGTACTGCACGCATAAGAGAAATGTACAGGAGCAGATCCTACTAATCAATTTACATCGAAAAATAACAAGAAACATAGTTTTTTTTGGGTGGGTCCAGATCCCCGGTCCACCGTTTTCGATCCGCGCATGAATGTAGTCCAAAACGTTGTCAAAAGTGCTACAGTCACGGAACTTCAGAATTCTTTGCCCTTATGGGTTTGATAGATAGTTATAGACCCAAAGATTGGTTGATATTTTAAATATATATTATTATTTCATACTCGAGGTCTGGCATTTTTAGATGGAGAAAATGGGCCTGGTAAAAATATTTTTCTGCGTTTCTACTGCTTCACGGTACGTGTATTAGATTCAATGGATTTTATGGTGGTATATGATTCGGTATGATTTATAATTTACACTTTCCCTTTGAACTGCGTGTTCGGGCTCTACAAAGTCCGCATAGCTTAGGCGGTAATGTGATTGGATAGGGACCGAATTGTCCCGGGGTCAATCACAGATTTGCACCTTATCAGTATCCCGTCTTTCTTACTTTGGCATCATTAACCGAGGTCCGATGTCACGGTGGACGTTTTGCTATGGTTGGGTCCTTTGCAGAGATCGAAATTTATTTGTAATGTATCAGACACATACCGTCATTGATGACTCACCATGGAAGGAAAATAATCTTGGTCACGGTGTGACATTATAGAAGACGACAAATTAGACAATGTGTTTAACGATGTGACAGGCGCATTTCACACCCATTTACGGAAAGACCGAAAGGGTACATGCTTCTCGCTTAGTCACATATGATAAAATAAAGTATAACAACAAAAATGGTGAAAGGGTTTTTTTTATTTGCCATATATATCGGTCAATGACTTTGTATTTGATTTGAAAGAATCCACCTCAGCTCGTCAACAGAACATGTATTTCTTAGTGTTATCACCCATGAAATTGTTTAAAGGGTGGATTTCTCACGTTATTTCAAAATATTTAAATGGAATATATGTTAGCGTATGGTTTTCGCAATTAAATATTTTCATTTTAAAAGAAGGTATGCACGAATATGTGATTAATGTTACTATTTTTGACAAATTGTTGGTGTTTACCATACTTTCAAATTGTTTCTTTTTATCTTAAAAAGTTTAAACCTGGCGCATATATATATATATATATATATATATATATATATATATATATATATATACACACACATGTATATGTGCGTGTGTGTGTAGGTGTGTGTATTTTTATTTTCTGCAAATCCAATTTTATTATCTAGAAAAGCCGTGGCAAGTTCCTAATACTGAAAACTGCTTTGAGATTTTTTTTCTCCTCAGTAAGCTGTATCTCCCCACCCCTGCCCTATCCACATGTTTTCTGAGTATGTCCGCGTTCAAATGATCGCTTTTATTTCTACAAAAAAATTATCTTTTTTCAGGTATTTTATGAACACACAGAGATCCTTTGGAGAGACAAGGGTGTGCAAGCCTGCTATGAGAGGTCCAACGAGTATCAGCTCATAGACTGTGCCCAGTAGTAAGTACTTTACCTAACTTACTGTGAAAAAAGTATGTTGAAGAGGGTTGGACAAAGGCTTGAATGTGATTAGGTTTCGTGTAACAAACAAGTTATGTGGGAGGTTTAAGCAAACTTCTTGTTAGTCACTATCAGCTCTTTACATTACTTCATTTATGACTGCTTATGTATGATGCTTTCTTATTGTCTGTTTGGCCTCTGGTTAGTTTTACTAACGGAGAGCCAGTGACGGTCATGTGATACCGTGTCATCAATCTTTGTCTGGCTGTATGCTCCTACACGAATATTTATCATAAAATGTCCGGTACGTGTGATTGTTGAAGTTGTGGAAATGTGGTGCCAGTAGAGATGTAGCGACATTCCGCGATACGATATATTGCGATACGATATATCACGATACAAAGGCCATGATACGATACACGATACAGGAAGAAGCTCAAACGATACGGTAACGATATTGAAATCACCTTCTTTACAAAAAAATCCGTAACTATTTTCAGGATATATAAACACGTTTCAAACAGAATTATTAAGGCATAATAGAATCTGAATAAATAGATTATCAAAATATTTTTGTGTGTATTTGTGACTCATTCCTAGTATAAACTGGCGTTTATGTCTTTTTTCTCAAAAACTATTTTTGGATTCTTCATGAAACCAATGCAATAAATCATGCATGGTTTTACACCCGGTTTCTTGATTTTAACAAGTGCATCATGATATGTATCGTATCGTTATTCAAGTATCGTGATACGTATCGTATCGTTGTTCGAGTATCGTGATACTTATCGGTCAGCTCTTAAGACTGAAGCTGAAGTAAAATGGAAAGAATACGAAAGCGATTGATGTCACATGACAATGTCACTAACAACAATGTACTACAATGGACATTCACGGACCCCTGAAATTCAGAGGCGAGACTATGTGCCCGAGAGGAGTGAGCGTCTCCTGTTTGGCTAGCCACACCCACCGTGAATGCCCTTAAATACAGGACAATTGACCTAAAGGAGCTGAAGCTATTACTTCTTTAGACATATATTTGTACATAGGTAATGAAGCATGTTCATAATAAATGTATGTATAATGTAAATCAGTGCTATTTTGCATAATTTCATTTTCGCAATTATCGCATTTTGGATATTTTTGCGATATATAGTTTACGCGAGAAACCATGTTCTTGTTTTAATTTAATGGTCAAATCTTGGGTGACGAATACTTCGTGTTTTTTCCATACTCGCGAAGTTACGAGAAAAAAAAGTAAATCCTCATGAAGAAATTGTTTAATGGTATATCCTGTTACCGAGTGAAATTCTCTACACACGACAGAGAAGACGTGTTTACCTGATCTTACCCACGCCTGAATTTCATTTCGAAATAATTTTCTCATACATGGATATGCATAGATGTTATGGCTAGCTTGAGGTATATTGTTATACTGTGGTGTGGTACAATTTCAAAGAATCTGTTCATTTTGTAACAAAAGCGGGAAACAATCAATAATCATGTCCAGGACGAGATTAGATACAGTATCAAATTACACAATGAACCTGGCTATAATGAGGTCTCCTTGATTAGTCACATAAGTTCTGTCTTTTGAAAAACGTGATTTTACTTATATAACACTTTGTTACCTGGACAGCGAGCTTTTATTTGTGAACTTGTGTGTCTAGCTGTCACCTTTATGGAGAAAGTAACTTTATCTGTCGCCTGGAATAACATCATCTACAGTGGTAAACATAATCAGTGGAATGTTATTTTGTATCAATTAACTAAATAACGCCGTATCGATGTAGGTATGGAAACGGCTGACCTATATCAGCTAACAGGTATGGAAACAGCTGCCCTATTTCAGCTAACAGAGTTTTTATGAAATGTCGGTCCTTTACATGTTTCAATTAGCAAGTAAATGTTGCCTGTATAAAAGTAGTTGTCAACTGTCAATTAAGAAACAACTATTGTCTGAATGAAAAAAAAGTTGTCATATGTCAACTATCAAATAAATGCATCTTATATGAAAATATCTCTCCTCTATCAACTAACAAGCATGAAAATACTTCATTAAGTTTCTATTGTTAATTAATTAAGCCGGTGTGGCCTAGTGGATAATGTGCTGGGCTCCTGATCGAGAGGTCCTGGGTTCGACTCCTGCCCTGGGCACACCGGTGTTCTGTCTTTCAGATGAGACCGTAAAAACCGAGGTCACGGTAAGCGTGGCACGTAAAAGATCACTCACTGCTTTGGTTGGGTCCGTTACAAAGGTCTAAATTTGTATGCATTGCATCAGGCAGATGCCGTCAACGTATACGTGAAGTGATCTTGGAGTAACGTAAAACAATAATCAATCAATCTATTGTTTATTAACAAATAACGATGACTTGTGAACATAGAATGCCTGTCCTTAAATAACTAATGACTGATACTTACATGTATATGAAATAACTGTCGTTACTATGTCAAACAAAAAGATTGTGACTTGTGTAGACATGGGGGGGGGGGGGGTTTCATTCAACAAATTATTCTGAATTTTTGGTAATAGTTTCATAGTTTCTTATTGGCTTACGTAACTCATCATCACCTAAACGTATTTCTATTTGTTATGTAGGTACATAGTCAATTTTGTATTTGTGCTTTTCATTTTTAGGTCACCTGAGTTTACTCAGGTGACCTATTGCTATCTGTTTTCGTCCGTCGTCGTTCGTCGTGCGTCGTGTGTTAACATTTGAACATTTTCAGCTTCTTCTCTGCAACCACTGAACCAATTTTAACCAAATTTGGCATAAAGCATCTATGGCTGAAGGGGAACAAAAATTGTGAATTTCATGGTGCCTGCTCCCCCAGGGACTGAGGGGTGGGGCCAAAACCACAAAAATTAATGCAATCTTTCAAAATCTTCTTCTTTACTCCTGGACACATAGCAGCCAAACTGTTGACATGACTGTATTCAGCATTGAGCCCTCTACCAAAATTGTGAAATTCATGGCCCCAGGGACAGGGGTTCTAGTGCTAGGGCGGGGCTAAAAATGTATATAGTGAAAATGCCTTATTTCTTTGAAAATCTTCTTCTCTGCTCCTGGGTATTAAATAAACTAACTAAGTACATAGTTATGATGAGCAAGAGTGCCTCTACCAAAATGTGAATTGTATGGCCACAGGGTCAGGGGTTCTGGTGTTAGGGTGGGGCTCTTTATTGATTATATAGTGAAAATGCATTATTTCTTTGAAAATCTTCTTCTATGCTCTTAGGTATTAAATAAACAAATAAAGTACATAGTTATGATAAGCAAGAGTGCCTCTACCAAAATTGTGAATTTTATGGCCCCAGGGTCAGGGGTTCTGGTGTTAGAGCGGGGCCCTATATGGATTATATAGTGAAAATGCATTATTTCTTTGAAAATCCTCTTCTCTGCTCCTGGGTATTAAATAAATCAACTAAGTACATAGTTATGATAAGCAAGAGTGCCTCTACCAAAGTTGTGAATTTTATGGCCCCAGGGTTAAAGGTTCTGATGTTAGGGTGGGGCCCTATTGATTATATAGTGAAAATGCATACATTCTTTGAAAATCTTCTTCTCTGCTTCTATCAAAGCACATAGTTATGATGAGCAAGGGTGCCTCTACCAATATTGTGAATTTTATGGCCCCAGGGTCAGTATTATGGTGTTAGGGTGGGGCTTTATTGATTATATAGTGAAAATACATTAATTCTTTGAATATATTTTCCTTTGCTCCTGGGTTCCAAGTATATATATTTCTGATGAAAAAAGTTGCATCTAGCAAAATGGTTATTTTTAACACCCCCCCCCCCCCCCCCAATAAATGGCCCCAGGGTCAGTGGGGTGAGGTACAAAACTGGTTATAAAGTGGAAATGCATTTTCTCTTTGTTTATACTCCAATCAATCTCTGGGTATTAAGTAAATAGAGTAAGCATGCTAAGTTTATAAATAAATAATGATAAGCAATAGTGCCTCTTTCAAAATTGTGCATTGTGAATTTCATGACCTCTGGTTTAAGACACGAACCAAAGTTATTTGAAAGTTGTTACACAATACTCAGGTGACCTATAAGGCCCGTGGGCCTCTTGTGATAGTTCTTAGGCGTTAACAACTGACGTTTTGATAGGCAAATAATTACATGAAGGAACCAAGTGCTTGCGTACAAATTTGTAGCATACATTCCTGTAACTATATTTAGCTCTTCCAAACCTGTTTGATCCCCTTCCTGTTTGTCTTTGATAAGCGCGTGTTTGGGTACTTCCGTGTTGCTTTAAGACCTTTTCAATAAATACTGAAAGCAGAGACTTTTACAAATAAAGAAAAGTCGTGAGTTCGAATCCCATGGGTGGCTTGCGTTGTCCTTTGTTTCGGACGAGACAGTGAGAACCTAGGCTTCCTCGTCGCGGTTAACGTACCACGTAAAGTTCCCTCCGCCTTAGGTGGGTCCGTGGCACAGTTCTTTTTGTGTTATGTATAAAAGATGCCTTCACCGTATGAATTCAAAGTAATCTTGGTTTGCCGTAAAATATAAGCCAAACAAACAAATAATATTCAGCGCATGTCCAGGTGTATTTGTTTACTGAATATATTTACGTCGTAAATAAACAATCATGTAAACAAAGTTGATATTGGAATTTTTATTATTCTATTTTTTGTTTACAGTAGATGTTACTTTGTTAGGAAATGTTATGAAGGTTTGTTTTGTATTTTGTTGGCAAATTTAGAAAGTACTCTTCATATCTTGACATCCTCATTTCTATTTTATCTACCATCTGTATATTTATGAATTTTTGTCGTGATATCACTAAGACATCACAAACTGTTACGTATGTTGCACCTTTCATGAAATCTACCTTTCTGATAATAAGCAACTTGAAAGATGGTCGAGAAAATAATAATAAAGCCTTCTGTATAAGTGTCATTGTATAGGGAGGAAGATGTATGCAGCAAGTGATTTGCACTGGGTCGTCTAAATGCCTACTCTGCCATTATGTTCGATGTTCTCCCTGTAACTAGTTGGAGTGGGAAGGAAGTTACGCTATAAATATCCCTGTTGAGGATGATAAGCCTTCAAGCAGGCTATAGATAGATGCGGTTAGAGAGAGAAGGGGGGAAAATAGGGCTTCCTGCAAGCACTGTTACTACAAGCCTGTGACACAACACCAGGATATGTGTGCGGCTACGTATTTAATCCTTTTCCCCAAAGTCTGTCAGTTGTGTGATGATATAGATGTTGGGAAATGCAGATTTGATTGAAACATAAAAAGTCGGACAAGTTGTCGGGTAGCTATGTAACAGCAGAGACACCAACCGGCAAGTTTAAAAAATGACAAAATTCGCTGGCCGGAAAAAAAATACGACGAATTTTCTATTTTCGGAATATAATTGCATAATCTATGAAGGTGATTAAAGTACATTAATAAAAAAACAAGCAACTGACTCACTTCAAGGTTGGCATAATAGCTTAAAGGTTAGGGTTGATGTGATAAATCAAGAGTGGAGCTTCGGTAAATACTTACAGAATTCATGACTAACTTCCATTGATAGCTTCATAAAGATAATTGGCAAATCCAGATGATTTTTCTTTTTGAATATTGCGATGGATTGATTATTGTTTAACGTCGGTCCATGATTATTTCATGTATATGGCGACGGCATCTGCTAGGTTGCATTGCATCGAAATTTATACATTTGTCCTTTTCTGACTTTAAATTTTTGTAACTTAAAGTGAGTACATGACTGTTACGTCGTTTTATTTTTATTATTTACAAAACTTTACAGCCTTTGTCGGAAATGCTAAATTCATGAAATGAAAATGTAAAAATCTACTTAATATTTCCGAACGACAAAGAATTTAGAAATAAATTGTAATAAAATTTGTGAAAATATTAAGTTATGCATAGTTTCTTAATAAAAATAAACAATTTTAAACTGAAAACGTGTGCATTTTCCTTTGTTACACATTTGCAACGGACTCATCCGAAGCAGCGAGGGATCTTTCACATGCCACGCCTACCATAACATGGAGTCTCGGTGTTTTACCGTCTTATCCGGAAGACAGTACACCGGTGAAAGTCGAACCCAGTATAATCAGTAATGGTTATACCCTACTGTCAAAGCATCTGATTCCTAGTGTAGGGAGTTTTAGGAATGTGTTGGTTGTAACGTGTTTTCCTTTGTCAGTTTCTTTTTTCCTTGTCCATGCATGGGCATCATATAGCAGAGCTAAATTGCTGTATCGTAAGATCAAAGTTCTTTTTTCGTTGGACCTCCAAGGCTCAGAAGGACATTTTTTGGTCGACAAGTCGCAGACCAAGGCTACTTGAGCACCATTGACATTTGCTTGCTCATTTCATCTATCCCACGAGGCAGAGTTGGTGTTGAAGAAAGTTATTTGGTTGATGGTGCAGATGTACTTAGGTTTCATTCTCGCATTGCATCTTGTCTCCTGTGTCCATGTCTCAATATATTTAAGAAATTGTTGATTTTCAAACTAACCCATAACAGTGTTGACAGATCTGAATCCCTTCTATTTCCCTTCGAAATGTCGTTTTCAAGTTCATTTGTTTTAAAATGTACGAGGGATTGGGTTTTACACTTTCCTTTAACCGAACTAAGCAAGCATGATTGACCTATATTTGACTTTTCAGTCTGCTATTGGCAACCGGAATGTCCTTCTGAAGTATAACATTTCCATTTTGTGTTTGTATGCAGTAGGAGCTATTTTTTATTTATCGTTGGAATTGTTTATTTTGATCAAACTTGGAAGAAGGTGTCGTGTAAAATACCATCATGGAGGGGGGGGGGGGGGGGGGGGTTTGCAGTGATCAGTCAGAGAATATGCATGTTCGTTTGAACTCGTGTATTACTGGTTGAGATTTATTTTGTTTTTGTTTTATAATGTATTTAGGCGGTGCTCTTGATTGAAGTGTTTGGTTCCCTTAAGATAATGAAAGATTTCCATGTTTGCATGGTATATGTACAGAGTGGAGGAGTGTGAGTGTGTTACAAAGGAATTTCATTTAACGAAGGCCTAGAAAGTGCCGCTTTTTCCGTTCGTTCCCGTCTTGAACCACGAAGATCGGTTTAATACAGTGACAGCCGATTTGCTCAGTTTATGTACTCGGGTTACAATCACGTCGGCGAAATGTTCATTGAATATTGATTTTAGCTAACTCAGACGAATTGTATGTGTACACAACAGCTAAAAATAGTCCACTTCAATAGCTGAGTTGCCGTAAATAGAACGATTCGCTGAAGCGACAAGGACGTTATACCGAGGGCACGATAAGGGAGGGACATAGCTTAGCGAGGAGAAACGGGCATCGTGCAAGGGAAAGGGAAGTCTGTAATGCACAGTTAAAAAGGAAGGGGTGTTCAGGTTAGGCACATAATAATGAAATTAAATGGGGAAATCATTGTGCAATGATAGGAAAGTGATGCAGAGAAATACCGTATGACAATGGGGAGACGCAAGGATCAATTATGCAAGGAGAACGCCAGGGATCCAATGCCAACATCTAGTTAGATGATTGCAAAGTGTCTCGTAAGGGAGGGGCATGTTGCAGCGAGTGTAATAATAATGTTGATATAATAATGCATTGCATAGTGTTCCTCTGTTGCACAAGGAACTAAGATTTACGTTTTTAATGTTTCATCGATATAGCTATTAGGTTACTTGATTGTGAATAAAAATAGTGAAAAGATTCTTGTATTTACTCATGCGTATGATTTAAAAAGCGTTCTTATTAGGAAGAAGTGTTATGACGGGTGTGTCCTGAATAAGGGGAGTTGTTTGATAAATTTCCATATAGGTTGTAAATTACGGCGTAGATTTATTATTTGACCATTATCGGTGTTCAAGCCGTCTTATCTCCGAGGGGAGTGGGTGGAGACTATATATAGCATGTAGAGCTCACTTGGATCATGGTTATCTGCATGTTGAATGCCGTCTGCATGATGGACCTTCCAGTCGAAGAGCAATCGATGTGGCAGTGGGCGATGCTGTTACGGCCATTTATGGTAATAACTGTCCCTTTAGCGACCAGCTCGCAAAACTTTGACGGACACGTAACAGTGGCGCAACCTCTGACATTCTATCCAAGTGATAGTGGGATTTGTAACATCTAATGATCTCACTGTACCTATGAATAGTCATAAAGGCTACATTAATAACACCTGATTCATACACCTGTGGTTGTCTAGGCGATAAATAGCCAGTCTATATGATGTTGTCTAACTACTGCTTTCCCTTGTTACTTCCTACTTTGCCGTTCGTGTTGCAGCGCCAATACACACTGGAGGTTTTTGGGTCAGGTGCTTTGCTACAGTTCTATAAATTGCTTGCATGTTACTAAAAATAGCACACTGCTGAGTCATAACCCCTATTATCTGGCTATAGGAACATTAAGGTTACAAAGGAGGTCAGAACTCCAGCTGGGAAGTGTATTGATCCCGGTTGTTATGGAATTTCCACGCTACAAATCAATGACTTGGCTAACATCGGCCTCTTCTACTCTCTCGTAATGTTTGCATTAGGTGTATATGTGTTACTAAATAGTTTGGTTTGCCCCTTACAATTCGAATATCCCCCCTGTTATAAATAGCAACAATGTTTGCCGCAAAATGAGCCGAAGTGTATGCGGGACCTATCGCCATGTTGATTTATTGCAGAATTCAATGTGTGTTGTCTTGTAACACAAGTTCTGTGTGCACAAATAGAGAAATGTGAGCTGTAGCGAGAGAAAGAGGAGAGCTAAATGAGTAATGGAATCTGCACTCAGTGTATGGAATATGTGACACAGAACACCCAGTGTAGAGGGTCTATGCTGCATTGATAGGGGCAAACGTGTTGACTGCTTTACCACCCCTTAAACGTGTATGTTGTCGCATTGCGTGTTGGGGTGGCGTGGAGGGTTTCGATACCTAATTTCTTCGGCTTCTCTTCTCTGAGTAATGCAAATATATGTTGCGTTCGATGATTAAAAAAAAAACTTCACACTAAACGTAATGTACATTTTGTACTTCTCAAAGGTCAGTTCCTGGTCAGATAGTTATTCGTATGAAGTGTTTTTCACAAATGCGTCTTGTTTGGAATTGTTATAGTGGCACATGTCTAGGAAGGGTCGTTTATTTGATTCAAGATTGAGTATCTTATGTAATATTATCAGTTTACGCTAAATGAAAAAGGATTTAATGTAATAAATTTCTCTGACAATAAAGAGAACATATGCATTGATAAGTCACAAAAGTTACTGTGTAAAGGCGCCATTCTTAAGTGATGGCTCTGCTTAAAATTTGTATTGAGTGTTATAGTGAAGGTATTAACATTCTAATATTTGTTTATCTTTTGCAAATTGATAAACATGTAATTGCAAGATAAGTATCTACTATAGATAGGAATTTTATCATAGAAACTGTCTAATTCATTTTTTATTCTACATTGATAACACATCGAAATGATTTCCGCATACTCTAATAGTATTCATTTTCTTTTCAGTTTTTTAGACAGAGTGCATATAGTGAAACAGCCAGATTATACTCCAACTGAGCAAGTATGTATTAAGCAAGCAGGTCAAGTTCAAGGTCGTTACATTATATAAATATGATCATTCGGAGATGTCAGTGAGAGAAATAATTGGGTTTTTTTTAAATGTAATGAGAGTTCTGCTAAACATTTCTTTACCATTGGGTATAAATAGATATTTGACAGACTGATATGTTTAATTCAGTCGGTCAAGGTAATGGGGACATTATTATATATTTATATCTATGTTTGATACACCATGATTATTTGAACTGCATGGTGCTTAAGCAGCATGAAATGGAATCCCCCACCTTTCCAAAAAAATTGATAATAGATAAATGAATAAAATAAAATATGAAGTAGACTTACACACCTTTTCACTTGCCTTACTGAGATCAGAGTGAGATTGAAAATTGAGATCAAAGTGAGAATGAAAACTTCAAACACCCTAAACCTGTACACGGGCAGCGGAAACAAAGGTTTCCTTTTAAACGAATTCGTTAGATTAACTAGTGGACACTCTCTTTCATAGAAATTATAAAAGATGGCATCTCTAAAGTCTAATATATAAGCGGTACAGACCGCTTGACGGTTTACCGGCTTGTTTTTCCAGTTAGAATAAGCAAAATTGTCCAGGAATTAAATTAATAGTAATAATGGTACGTGCCCGTCTCAGAACTGAGAGGTTACGGGTTCGTGCACGATCTACGATTTGTCACAGTGCACCTTGGCATGTAAAGACCCCTCACTATTTATAACTTGTCCGTGTCATAGGTCGGCCTTTCTGTGCAAAGAATGAACCAAGACAGAAGTACTTTTACAGGTGAAATTAAATTATCTTAACGTGAAACATTAAAACAGTTGTTCACGAAATAGCCACTGCTTCACTTGTATATTTTGTTGACGGAGGGGCTGCCCAGAAACTCGCCAAATTCCCTTACACCCGAAAAGATATATTGGTCCCCAGTCTGGGCATATGGGAAGATCTGTCAGAAGGTCGGTCGTATAGTCGAGGTTTCATGGTTTATTAATCATTTCGTCACCTTCGTGAAAAGAATAAAGGAAAGATTCAAGAGTCAACGGCCTAGAAAAAATTGCATAAATAATGTTAGTTATGTGTGGGTTGTACATGTATGTCTATTTCTGTGTATCTCTTTTGCCTTTATGAAAATAAAGTCTTCAAAGAGCATTTGAGAGCGGAGTTGTTAAATGTGGGTAGCATATCTGTGTTGGTTTTCTTGTTGTTTGAAATACACTGTTAAGCTTATAGTAGACCTTACAGATGTTTAATAAATGTGAACTGTTATTTAGTCTGACACGGATTACGTCCCCGTTGGCCAAGATTGAGAACAGGACAGTGTCAGACATGCTCAGATTGAGACGGTTCATATCCAAGTACCGGTAAAGCCTTTAATAAGTGTCGCTATAAATAACCGGCAATGTAGGGGAGACATATTGTATTTCTCTGAGTCATTTAGGTAAATCTACCGGGGGTAAAAAATCAAGCTTTAAAATTTAAAGTTTCAACGAGCGTTCATTGATATTGCATGAAACATATCAAGGATATGCCTATATTTAACAACAGATTGTAAAGAAATACCAAAGCCTGTTGAACATGAAAAGAAAAACATTTAAAAGTGTCTAAACTTGAAAGTGTTGCGGTCTATCATTACCTAAGCGTGCGAGATGGGGTTCGTGGTTAATGTATACCATAACGGTATATTTCTAACAACATCTTTCATTTCGCCGTGGTTTCATCGAAGCTAGGGGGTCGGGAGTGTGCATTTAACTTGTAATTTACGTGGTATGCCGTGTGCGGAAAGCCCTCCTTACGTTCCTTCTATACCGGGGTGTCCTTGTTAATAAGGTTTTTGTATCTGTCTGGATTTATAATGCTGCGTCGAAGTGTAGAACTTTGCGTGGTGCTTATTTCAAACGAACTGCGAGTGCTACAGCGCATGCACATGATGTCATTATTTATTATCTGTGATCAAGGTTTGGTGTGTATACTCGGGAGTTCTTACCAGGATAGCGAGAAGGCCGACGACCTTACGACCTCGTGTCAGCACAGTTTAGCTCCGTCACTTACTCCGGTCGTGCTTCCCTTGTATAAGAACCCAAATCGAACGAGAACAGCCACGTGGCATCCTGGAGACAAATTCTTGAATTGCAGAGAGAGAGAAAACGATCACATTTTATTATTAAAAGTGCATTGTAATCAGAACTGGTCAAGAGTTTTACCTGCATTGTTACAGATAAAGTTTCTCATTTGTCTGCATTGTAGTACTTTATTATTATATGAAATATATATAGTGTCACGAAATCGTATTTAATATATTGTATGTAGTTGACCCCAGAGCCGACATACTTTATTCGAGTCGGAGATTCGGAGGCCCCAGGTTCGAACCCCAGTGGCATCGGGAACTCTTTAGAGAAGCAGGCATAGTTCAGTCTCTATAAAGTGCTTGGATGGTGACTGAGAGGACCCAGGTGCAAGTCCCACCAGTGAAAAAATAAGGGATCCTGTGTAGATGTGGTACATAAAGGATCCGTCATTGCTCCATGTGGTTCTATTGCAAAAGTATAAATTTCTGTCCATTGCATCAAGCAGATGCCATCATAAGTGCAATCATTTTGGTGTGAATTAATAAAAATCAAATTAAAAAAAAGAGAGGAGAGGAGATTCTTGGTAATTCTCATCATCAAACTAATAAATTATTTCTTTGATTGACACTAAGTGCTTTTGATGAACATGAATGTCATGAACAGTGTAAAATGATTTTAAAACATTGACCATAACTTTTGAACCCAAAAAGATGGTACTTATTTGGCATGTGTATTGTAATGTTTCCTTCAGCGATGAAAGCCGCAATTTCAAGTAAAATGTATCATTGAACTCTTTTTCTTTCTTTTTTTTTTTTTTTTTTTTTTGAGATTGTGCATGCAAGTGTTGAATAACATGATTTAACCTTTTTTTGTACTTTCAGGACATATTAAGATGTAGAGTATTAACATCGGGAATATTTGAAACAAAATTTTCTGTAGATAAAGTCAACTTTCAGTAAGTATGACAAAGTGGTGCAAAATTTTCATTCCTTTTCTCTAAATCTTTACAGGACATTTTGCGTTGTCGAGTGTTGACATCAGGCATTTTTGAAACTAAATTTGAGGTTGACAAAGTAAAGTTTCAGTAAGTAAAACATGTTGGATTCTGTGTCCACTTGATGTACCTTTTGGAGTGACAAACCACCAGATTCACAAATCATGTATAAGATACCTAGAGTTTGGAACATATCAAATGTGATCAGAACAGGGGAGGATACTCTCAGAAAATAAATTTCAGAAAAGAGTAATCGAATCATTTATTGTATTTCTTTTATTAAATTTTTTTATCTTATTTATGTTTAAGTTTCATTTGATTAATTTGCCAGATTCTGTTCTATTCTACTTTTCTTTTTTTTTTATTGAATATTATTTCTAATATTATCAATAGCTTCAATCTTAAAAGTTTGTATTTAGAAATTTTCAAAGTGATGTTTGCTGGAGGACTTTACAACATCTTATATTGTATTGCCGTTAATGAATATTGTAACCAAAGTGATGAAACTAGTAATTTTATATCAAAATTATTCAAGATATTGAACTTAGGATAAATCAGTTGAATATTCTATAGTTTTTACCAAGGTAAAATTTAGCAGGTTTTAATCATTAGTTATGATTAGTAATTATTAATCAGAGCAAAAACATTTGACTGTCAGTTATTGGGAGAGAAATAAATGTAGGCTTCTGAATTCACAAATTCCTTTAAATCATCCTTTAGAATGGAAATTCATGTGTCACCAGTTACTTTCATATTTTACTTTGGTCCGATTAAAGTCTAATTTTATATGATCAAAGTAAAAATCTATAGATAAAGTATTTAATTCATATTGATTTAAAATCTGTAAGCTTCAAAATAAATAATGTAATAACTGTTTGGAGCTCCATTTAATTGTTGTTTGTTTTTGTTGTGTTTTCATTTTGTTTATTGTTGTACCTATTGTATCACCATGTTAATAGTTTTTATTTACATCTCAAGTTGGGGTGAGGCAGGATAATTTTTTTTCTTTTTTTTTTTTTTTATTTTTCTTTTAAGGGTATTGAATGGGGAGATATACGAGACATTGAAATATACTTTTGCATTACCTTTGAGATGTAAGGGGAGACATGGCAGTAATTAGGTAGCCAATACATGCTATTCTATAGGGGTGCATTAATTAATTAAAACTGCAATTTGGATCTCCATGGGACCATTTTCATTTCAACTTGCACTTTTCCGTTTGGGATTTTATTTTTACTCTCTTGTTGATAATGTAAAGGATCTGTAAGACTGGATCTGATTGGTAAATAGTATAGGAAATCAATACAATCTTAGGGAGAGATGAGCATTTCAAGACTTTTTGAAATATGTTTAATCTTAGTATCATACTATAAAAGAGGATCCTTATATATTCTTATCTATTGTTTTTAGCAGTGCAAGTTCTGAATTTTCCAATTGCATGCTTCTTACAAAAATCCTAACACTTCTAAACTTAATAATTTACAAACGGAATTGATATGTAAATTGAACTGAAGACTGAAAGCAAATCGAAATGAAAAATTCGGAATCCATTGCACCTCAGCTGCTTAAGGTATTTTTAGGAAATTTTTACACAATATCCTGATTTTAAGTTAGTACTATATACATGTATTGCCAAAAATCTATATTTCATCATGGGGGATGGTATCATACATTGTGGATATGTAGATCTGCACATACATATTTTCTGGATATTGTCTGGTTTTGTCACTCTGGGGTGTGTACATTGTGTGTTCATAGAGCCATCATGATGCGACAGGAATGTGGTAGCTTACTGAACATATCAACTAATCCTGTGATGCAGCCTGCTTACAGCTTGTCTACCTAGGTTATCATCAGTACTGGCCCAGCCATGCCCCACTAATCCTACAATATAATGCATATTGTCTCCTTGCAGTCAAGGTCAGCTGAATGTGACCTCCCAATTTATCCTGCCATGTTGCCTGTTCACAAGCTTGTCTCTTTGGGTGAAATGTTTTATAAAAATTGCTCTTTTTTCCCCATTGATCCTTCCATGTAGCCTCCCTGTTTGTATTCTAAGGTCAAAAACAAGTTTTACTCAAGACCATAAAGTGGCACATAGTCACAACAATGGTTGAATCTTACTTAATGTTGTAACTTGAGTTAACATGTTTCAAAGTGTATGTATATTTATTGTAAATTCTACATAAATTTTTATGTGGGAGTCTATGACCTTTAGTAAAACTCGGTATATGACGTGTAATAGTTTGAGATGGTCAGTCATTTGAAAGTTAATTTGCCTTGGCTATTAGATTTATGCCTACAACTTCTGCTTTCAGCTTGTCTCTACATAGAGTGTTGTTAAAACAACTTGTATTTTAAATCATTGTCTTTGAACTAGAAATAATGAAGTAATGAAATGTTTAAGAGTTAAATTACATTAATAGATAAAGGTCAATACGTAAGAAATGATGGAAGTTACTGCTCGTTGGCAGCCATCTTGTGTGTCAAACTCTGTATTTTCATGTATAATTCAACCAAAATTGATGATTCCACGATTCCTTCTCATGTAGCCAGAGAGCCCTAGCATCACTTAGTTTTAAACTGAAGAATGCAGAAAGACTTTTTGCAGAATCTCAAAATTACAAGGGCTGCAATTAAATGGGCGGAAGTTCCTATAGACTGCAAACAGATAAAACCATTTCCTATAGAATCCTGGTTTTATCTTGCTGAAGATGTGCTACCAATGAGCATTGTATGGCAGAGAAAGTTGTCAATGCATTCAGAGATTAATGCATGCATGAATTAATAAATGATGAATATGAAGCATGAATACGTAGATTTAATGCATTTAGTGCTTCCATAACTAAGAAGAATCCATCATTGCCATTGTTTTAAATATCAAGAAAACATTTAGAGGATTAAAAAACTTTTGGTTGCTTTATGATATACGGAAGAACCCACTTACCAAAACTTATGTGCGTGCATTCTATAAAGCAAATCCCCATTCCTTTTCCTTTGACACTTTAGTAGGCTATATTACATGTATATCTGCTCACGATTTAAATGTACATAGGAAATGTAATGCATTCATGGTTCGTTGTAAGCATGACTTAATACTGATGAATGATGGAGCATGTATTAAGATAGATTTACTTAGTTATTCCAATTTAAAAGGATCTTGTGTAACAGCACATACTTGCTGAAACACGCTTATGTTTATTACCAACAACCTTGTAATTGCTCTGTATCAGTTACCCTTTAAGAAGTTAAATACATGTAGAATATAGATCTTTTAAGTAATTATCATATTGTGTACATTTTATCTTATAATGTTATATTTTATTTTGAGGTGGATAAGATAATGTTTCAATTTTGTGTAGGTGTACACAAATGATGGGACCATACCCTGCTTTGCAGGAAGATGCATCCATACCCAAACTGGAAATAGGAGGATTTTTGCAGGATCTTAAATTCCTTGTCCTTTACTTTCATATAGGCGAAAGGGGCGTAAAAAGCCCAATGGGAGTCGAGATGTCTACAGTATTTCAGTAAAATGTCATGAAAATATTTTTATTTCAATATAAGTGTAGAGAGACCACTTCCACATATAACTTGTAAGTGCAGTTGTAGTTATTGTTTTATTTGCCATAAGTGTGCAATGCATCCATTGAGTCGATACTCTATTTCCTAATTTCCTTATTCATCGTCTTTTATGTCATCATCCATTTTGACATGATGACATTGTGACCATTGATAAACTTGCATTTCACATATACTATTCCAATTGATTTGTGATGTTTTCAACTTTGTATTTCAGCCTTACGTAAGAAATGCTAATTCATGAATGGATAGCATTTGCTATTTGTTGATTGTTTAAGATGAATAAAATGTTCTCGACCGTTTTCAGTATGTTTGATGTAGGGGGTCAGAGAGACGAGAGGAGGAAATGGATACAGTGTTTTAATGATGTAACAGCCATCATATTTGTTACGGCATGCAGTAGCTATAACCTAGTCCTAAGGGAAGATCCAGACCAAAACCGACTCAAGGAGTCGCTTGTCCTTTTTCACAGTATTTGGAACAACAGGTGAGATCAATTCTAAAGTCCTTCAACATCAGTCGGAATAAATGCTTTGTATCATCATGCCGTTGCATCTTTTTACTGCAGAGACTAGATTCAGTTACCAGTCATGGTAGTTGCATGCGCCTGCCAATGCACCTTCCAAAATCTGTTGTTTTCTCCATATCTTACGTTTACTTAGATACAAACACTGGCTGCCACCATATAGGTGAAATAATCGTGGAATGGCATAACAAAAGAAATGATCTGGCATCCAAACAAAACATGTCTGATCAGGCAAAGCACATGATAGAGATTATCACTTAATTAAGGATCAAAGTCTTGCTGGTATTGGGTAGAGTATATTGTGAATTTTGATTAATATACAAGGCAGATTGTTTATAATGAGAACTGTTTATCATGAGAACAATAGATTGCATATTTAGTTTTATATGTAAACGTGGGTTATAAATAAATATAATGTCAGATTGATGAAGTAAAAAACTTGAAATAATGACAAAGCAAGAAATCTTGATCTTTGGACTTATTGTTAGACGGAGTTAACCCTCATATTGTAGATGATTTAAAATGTTAGGAGCAATTTAGAAAATAATCAATTCCTTAATTGTATATCACATACACCATTAGTTCAAATTATTTTAAATATAGACTGTAATGATCTTCTGTCAGTTCTTGTTAATTACAGTGTGACATATTGCACGATGTTACAGAAACTTCAGAGTTATTATTTTCTCAATGTAGCAATAGAAGAGATAAGGTCTGACTTTCTTAGGTCAGATATCTTATATTCAAAGATTAGATGTTTGATACAGGGTATTGCAGTGTTCTAGGTGATTTTTTTTTCAAATGACAATTCAAACAATGACACAAAATTCACCTATCCAGAAGGAAAATCACCAAAAAGATTTTCACGAGATCATCATCAGTAGAAATGAAAATGGGGAGGGGATCCTCAAAACTCTTACTTTTAAGTCCAGAATTAAATAAAGCAAATGTGTTTGATATCTGTTACACATATGCAATGCTTGCAAAAGGGGTAAAAGAAGTGATTTATTGGTTACCATGCTCTGACAGAAGTTGAAAATGTGTTGTATTGTACTTCTACCTATGTTTTCTAATACAAAGCATATAAAAACTTCATTTTATTAAAAAGAGGGAAGGATATTGTAATATGTAAGTGTCCTATATATGAGGGTGAGAAGACATTTATCGAGCTCAAATATTGTATGAAAAATTATGCAATTTTCAAACAAATGTGATTGTTTTATATACATGTAGTTTGCATTATGTAAAAATTACTGAAGTAGTAATTAGATGGTACTCGGATTTCAGTTACCTATTGGTAATTGTCTCTCTGATTTTCCAATAAGGCGGTCTTCAATTTACACTCACTTCAGGTTGTAGGTAATGGGAATTGTAGAACACTGTATTGATAAAGTTAGTAAGCAGACAGTCAGTATAGGACCAGAAATCAGAGAAACTGACAATCATTAAAAGTGTAGCAAGAAGGTTGAAAAATCATTGGCCAGACCAGGACTCGAACCCAGGACCTTCCGCTAACAAGGCGGATGCTCTACCAACTGAGCTATCTAGGCCGATGTCCCAGTCTGCCACACACCTCCCCTGCCAATTTGAGGTTTCCCCGAAACCTCACACCAAGTCCTCCTCTCACAGTGGCATACAACCTCTGCCAACTGATGAGAGTTGGTGGAACCTCCAAACTGTAGCAGGAAGGTTGAAAAATCATTGGCCAGACCGGGACTCGAACCCAGGACCTTCCGCTAACAAGGCGGATGCTCTACCAACTGAGCTATCTGGGCCGATGTCCCAGTCTGCCACAAAAGAAATGGAGGAGACTCTTTTTATGACATACTATCTTGCATTTGGATTTGATTTCCAACGCATTATCAATATCATGCTTACATTAAAGTTTGAAGTTTAAGATTCAAATACTCTTGATTTCAGATGGCTACGGATTATTTCAATAATATTATTTTTAAACAAGCAAGACCTTCTAGCAGAAAAAGTCAAAGCTGGAAAATCAAGAATTGAAGACTATTTTTCAGAATTTAAACGGTACCAAATACCTCCAGATGGTAAGTTTTAAAGACTTGAGAGATAATGGTTAGAAGTTTTTGATTGGATGAGAAGTGTGTGAGTAAATATAATTTACAAAGTAGCATACTTCATCAATAGGTGCTAGTGTATTACAAAACTGGTAACTTGGATGGCCCGCATATAAAGGGGCTCAGCTCAGGATGAAAAGTCCAACGTTCAAATTTCACCATTATCTTTTTAATTTCCAAATGTGATAATATATATAGAGGGTATATGTGTTGGATGGGACCACCCTTACTGCTTCATTTTGGTCTCTTGAAGAGATCAAAAGATGTTTAACAATGATATGGTTTTGTATTGCCATTGTGTAAACAAAAAAAAGGCATTATACAGTATTCAATAAATAAACCAAATCAATCAGTCATTAGTCCTAATTTTCAGTTTGTGGTAGAGTTATACTAAATGCAAGTACAAAAATGTATCTACATACTCCTTGCTATTTTAACTTTCTTAGTTGTCAGGGTAAGGGGTTTCAAGACCATCCCATCTAACCAGGGAAGGGGGAGACAAACTTCTGTACATGTATTTACATACAAAAAACTCCTTATTTTAATTCATGCATGAATAAATTTTCTCTGTTCTGTTTTCAATTCATTATATTTATATATATATTGTATTTTCTTAATACATTTACTATAGTTCCATTTGTGTCTTCTTTGTTAGTTCTAATTATCCTGTACACTAGAATTCAACATGTACACAGGGTTTTTTTTACCATAATGATAATGTATCCAAAATGGAAAACATAATGAGTTTTGACCAGAAGTATTCTTAGAGGTGGCCTTAGACAATAATATCAAATAACCTGATGAAGCTTCAGGAAGGTGTTTAATTAGATATCACTCTTGAGTAGGTTGATGGTTTCTTCCATTTTGGGAAGTGCAAATTAATTATTATTCTGTTTGTGTTATTTTTGGTTGCAAAGGTGATTATTTCACAGTTTCATGTACATTTCATTGGATAAAGTATTGGAGAATTTTTGGCTTGCGATTTCTTTGCATAATTACTAAATACAGTCATGTAAAAGGTTTTTCTTGTGTTCATGTTACTATGGTAACCATTAAGGCAGCATTCAATCATCCTTTCATATCTCTTAAGGAAATTTAAAAAAGAAATGCCTTAATTTCCCAAATTGGAAAAATTAACAATGCTTTTTGTAGAGGTTTTTTAAACGTATGCGTGTATGTATAAGCTAGACATTTAACACTCAACCCCCCAAATAAAATATAAATGTTGTTATCATTTACCCATATTTTTCATTTTAAATGTGCATTATATTTTGCAGCTGTGTCCGATCAGGGTGAAGATCAAGAGGTTGTACGTGCTAAATATTTCATCCGAGATGAGTTCTTGGTAAGTGCAATGATAATATATGTGCTAAAATGTTTCGAAATATTCAAGTGCAAATGGTTCTAAACAGAATTTAATAAAATGAAAGGGAAATATGCTTCCTCACATTTTCACAAGTTTCATTATAGTTTTTGTAATTTTTAAAACTTGAAGAGAAAAGTCAGGTCAAGGTTATCCCCCCAAAAATCAAAGTACTGGTAGTACATATATAGTTGGGTTATTTTACCAAAATTGGTTGTTTGCCTTTTTCCGGAGAACATGAAGTTGTTGCAATTTTTACAACTAAATTTTATGTTTTGTTGAGCTTATTGTCAAGCGAAATGTAAATCCAACCCCAATTAGTCTGCTGAAAAAATTATTTTGCACAACTAGATTATATAGATCTACGAGATATATCCGAGATCTGTAGATTATGGAACTAGACCATATCCTGAAATATTGAAATGAGCATACACCAGCTAGCTGAATTGAGTCTTTTCGTTAAACAGAGTTATTTCCCATTTGGGACCATATCTGACATAAAACAATCGTGACGTCACAAATTTCCCTTGAAAATATCATTTGTGGACTATCATTTTCACGAGTGTTAGATTGGTTTTTATACATCAGAAACCATCCCAAATAGGAGGTAACGAAAAGACCAAATAGTTGACCTAATCTTAAAAAGCTGTCACATGAGTCAACAAATTGCGCATACTGTGACGTTTAGACAGTAAAAGCCACATAATACAAAATAGGAAGAAAGAAACAAACATAATGTACATATTTCTATAAAATAATCAGTCATTGTAAAGGGATTTTCCCACAGTAAATAGTGTAAATAAATACTTAATCAAATTTACGTTAGGTATGCCTATGAATATTTGGTTACAAAATTTCGAGGAAATTTATATAAACATACACAAGCGTGTGAGTAAATAAATCTTTACTGCTTCAGGTGGGTCTGTTGCATAGTTATATAGTTTTGAAAGAGGATAACCATGAACGGGTCAAAATGAGTTTTTCATAGGTAGAATTACCACGTAGTAGTTAAAAATTTTGAAAACAAACACTTTTTGAGTCTTAGAAAATATAAAGAAAGATCCAGAGTTGCAGAATTTTTATATATTGTCATGAAAATAGGAAAAGTCCCCTAGGTCATAAATTGAGAGACTTCATCAGATATTTCCAATAGTGAGGCCTTCTCTTGTTCTTTAGAAAGCCAAGTTGTCTAGGTCTTACTTCTCTACATACATTGATGTGTTGATGAATTTATTCTATAGTAAGATGTCACATGCAAGGATTGTTTGTTTTTTTCAACTGTCATACTTTTCTTTCTTTTGCAGCGGATAAGTACAGCCAGTGGTGATGGCAAACACTACTGCTATCCGCATTTCACTTGTGCCGTGGATACAGAGAACATTCGACGAGTTTTTAATGATTGTAGAGATATCATCCAGAGGATGCACTTGCGACAATATGAGCTTCTGTGATGTCATTTTGTTCATGTTTGGCATTGTCACCGTCTTGGGGAACCCCCAGGGTGTTTAACATAACATACTTCTACCATTTAACAGCTCTGAGAGTCGACGTGTAAATGGTGTACATTTGGATGTAGAACGAACACTTCTGTTCTTTACAATGTACGCTATCTTTCACGTACAGTGGGTGTATGGATGTCATCACCCGTACCCCTTCTTTTAACAAGTGCTCCAATTATGATGATGACTGCATGTGGTTGAGCCATGTTTTGACAGGATTTTCTAGCGCCAACATCATTCGTGGCTTTTGTAGATTTTTTCAAGGCCTTCTCCAGGGGATCATGTGAATCTAATGTGAATCAGTGAACAATACTAACGTAGCTGAGTGAACACCTTCCCATGTGAAACTAAGAATCAGCTGGCTTCAATAAGAGGGACAACTTAATGTTTTGTATGGTAAACATGTGACTTGTTTGTTAATTTATTTTTCTGTTATCTCATTCAAACGAGTATTTTGCAGTACAGAATTTTTTTTAATCTTGTACGCTATGATATGTAATTTTGTTAGCATGTTCCAGACCTTATTTTGTTTGTGTGTTGTGGTACAAACACTGTATAGTATACAACATATTTTTTAAAACAAAAAGCATTGATATTTATTAGTCGTTGCTGTTGACTACTCTAGGAATTAGAGATTAGGTGAGGGAGAGGTGTGGTAATAACTCTTCAAATACTATTCATCTTGAAATCATCAGTCTAATCTAATTGTTAAAGTGAAAGTCGAAGTAAGGTGAAAGTCATTTCAATATAATTCAGTGTATGAAATTAAAGTCCAGTAACTCTTGGTATATTTTGACACCTTGAAGCTTGTAAAATACTTGTGAAAACAAAAGTAAATTTAGATTTCCCTAACAATTTCAAAACATAAACAACTTTGTGTCATTACATATATTTTAAGCTAGTTTGCATCTTTTTTATCATCTTGCAAAACTTGGAAAATAGATTTTAAAAAAAGCATAATCTCATCTAAATTTCACTTTGTATATTTTATCAAGTGGTCGTTCGTGTCGTTACAGCAAGGAACTGTAAGAAACCATTGTTACTTGTATGGGATATGTTTTAATCAATTTTGCCAAGATTTCATTGCAAACTTTATACAATATGTCATGAATTCAAATGAAATTTTATGGCTCAAAACTCTTCTGCGCACATCTTTAACATTTATTTTTTACGTATTTGAATGGTCTCAATTAAAATGTTGAATATGATCCTAGAGAAATGTTGCAAAGTAAGGAATGCGTTTCACAGTGAGAATTTTTAACATACTGTCAACTATTGAAGAGATAAAACTCGTAGATCTGAGTTTGAAACTTGTCTCAAGACTATGGTTTGAAATTAACATAAGTACTTAATGTCTTAAAAGGTCTAAAGTAATTTAGGCTCGCTGGTGACAAACACGCACAGTGACATACTGCATGATTAGAGAGGTTTTTCTTCTGTGATAGTATTGCAATACAAACTTGGCATTTGATACCCGCTTTGTCTATCTAAGACATGAAGCAGTGATAAATTAATGCGAGGGTGAGCTCTTTTTCAGTATTTCCATGTAAACATGAAAGGGCAAATAAACAGGGATGGGGTTTGATCATGTAGATTAGTTCCCTGTTTTGGGGTTTTATTTTTTTTTTAATGCACATATTAAGTTTGATGATTCTCTAATGCAATAATGAGCTTTGATGAAAAACCAAATATGAGTAACTTTTGCAAACTTCAAAGACATGATACAGATGGAATACATAGCCATTTTGTTCTCCAGCAAAAATTTTTAACTTAAGAATAGTGTTCAATAGATTTTCCTTGGGAATGTCCCTTCTATCGAGAAAAATTGTATATAGGTGAACTTTCAGAGAACAGTGCTATGCATTATGATATTTGAACAATTAGCAGAGTTTTTCTATACCAAATAGGGAAAGAAAAAGATTGGAGAGCAAAATGGTCAACTATGGAAAGATAGTTCATAATGATTATATACAAATGTAATTGTGAGCTCCTGTAAGAGGCCTGACTCTGTGTGTGGGGGGGGGGGGGGGGGTTGAAGTTCTTATTTAATTGATTATCTGAGACTGTGATTTTGTGTGTCATGGGTCATGACATAGACATTAGTATATCCCATAAGAATTGCCCCAAGTAAGAGTTGAGCTTATCTGGGTTAAATATGCTAACATATATATGGGATGTATGCTGTAATAGTTAGGTCGGATATGTTCAAATGCTTGGGTAACTTTCTTTTATTTCATATTGAAGGTAAGATATAGTCTTTTATGTATGCCCTAACTCAGGGTAACATATATCTAAATTCAGGAGGAAAGATGTTGTGGCTTAAATGCCCTTACCTTGAGGTAAGAAATATCGAGTTTTATCCTCCAAACTCTTCAGTAAAATATTCCAGGTACATCCTGACATCTTGGTCTTTAAAACAATTTTTCTGAATTTATCTCCTAATTCTTTTTTTTTTTTTTTTTTTTTTTTGATTTCTAACTCAGCAGTAAGTTATCCAAGGACTTTGTGTCCTGACTCGAGGGGAGGGGGATGTTTTTTGTCTTAGGGTTCAATTGTCTTGAGTCATGACGCTGGGGGTTGGGTGTCTTGTGTTCGATTACATTGGCTGTTATATCTATTTAATATGTTACTTAGATTAAACTAAGAATGTTCTCATCAATGCCCATTATGTTTTTCAGACAGGTTGATCTGTCTGCTATCACACAAGTCATAGAGGTTTATATATGATTATAAAAATATAAGTATGACTATATTATTACTATTTTTGTTCCAATGCTTCTTGTTTCTTTTGTTATGTCTGAGGGGTAAGTGAGTATGAGAGAGTGAGAACTGAAAGGGAGACTACCATGTACCAGTTACAAATCTCATTATTTTGCTTGATGTTGGAATCATGCAAAGAGAATTAGATAGTGGTAGACAAATATGTATTATATTACCTAAAATGAATTCTCAGTAGTTGCTATCCATAGAGAGTGAACTTCAGATTTCTATTTCATAGCCTTCCCATTTGTATTTATGATTCCTTTGTTGAAATTGCCAAATGCTTCTGTTTTATATATGAAAAAAAAATTGTGTAAAATGCATTATATATGATATGACTATGGAAATGTACAATTATTTAATGGCTTGATTTAGTTGTCCATGGGTAGACATGAAAAAAATTCTTAAAAAATAGATTTTTAACTCAGTGGCAAAATAATTGTATTGCAGTGTGGAAACTGGCCAAGCCGCTATTTTTGTTGAAGTATTCTGGTCACACTCCCCCTCCTAGATATCATGTTTCCGTGGCAAGCAAAAAATTCTCTTCTTTATCATGTCTCTATGAGATAGGCAAATTTTGGTTATATTTAACAGTAATGTGTCTAGAATGTACAAAGGTTTTGGTTGCCATGGAGACACCCCTTACAAGGTTGTACTGAATTATTTGTGACTTTGTCATGAAAATTATACAAACCTGATCCTAGCCCAAATTATTTAATACCTTATGTTGGAAACACTATCTCTAGATAGTCAGCCTATCTACCAAACAAGGTTTTGACACCATCCCAGACACAATGTGGAGCTAGAGGTTGTGTCAAAATCCTGTACCCATGTTGTTTGCTTTTTTTTTTTTTATTTCCATGCTTCACAATATGTAATGAAATAACAAAATCTAATTACATCTTCAAGAAAGTTTCATTTGCTTGCAGTAAAATCAACAATTTGTACTATGAT
Organism: Pteria penguin; assembly: GCA_035048485.1. NCBI lineage: Eukaryota > Metazoa > Mollusca > Bivalvia > Pterioida > Pteriidae > Pteria > Pteria penguin. The sequence goes on along the minus strand of CM068582.1, from coordinate 27,042,425 downwards.
TTTTAATGTTATCTGGACCTTGCAAAATTTACTGAAGATAATGTGTTTCCTAGTTTACAAACACAAACTGTACTAATCTGCATATTGTGGCTGTTCATGTAATTGAATCCTCCCCCTTCACTTTCAGTTAGGATTTTTTCCTGAAAGATAGTGAGATACTCATGTTATATTACATATCTTGTGCAAGTTTAGATTCCTATGCTATTGGTCATTTGCAAGTATACCTATTATATAGCACTAGTTTAGGGTCACTAGATTGTTGACTAGTATCAATGTAACCATGCTGCATCTCTTGAACATTTGCTTTACAGAAGCCTTACATAATGATTCCAGCAAATATTCAAGAGGTTCAGAGTGGATGGATTTCAAACTCCGATATTTCAAATTGCATATGCAAATGCCAGGGTTAAGATATCAGTGCACTCAGGTATTGGAATTCAATTGGAAGATTATTTTACAATGGGGCAGGGCTTATAGGTTAAATGATGGGCGTTTATGGGAAATTAATGCCGAGTGATTTTGGTCATTACAGAGGGAGTTACAAGGAAATGATTTGATATTAAGTTATATATATATATGTAGTGATGATTGGTACATGATGTGATAGAGGGTGTTCTCCATATTGTGATATTACTTGTGATATAGTACTTATAATATTTGTGGGGTAAAGAAGATACCACTCTCTGAACAGCTCTGTTCTCTACCTTAATATCTAATAGATTCTGTTGCCTAGTTTATAACCTCAGGCATTCTATCAGGTGGTAGGGTATGTCTATTTAATGGGAAAAAAGTTGTATTTTCTGTAAGGATTTAATAGCACTTCAAGATTAATGAAACTAGTGTATGAAATTACATGTCGATAAGGCTGCTGAAATTCCAATCCCTGAGTCTTGCTGTAATCTTTGCTCAAAACCATTCAGTCTTTACTAGGCAAGAGTTGCGTATTAACCAATGGATGAATGGTAAATCCATTATCAATGTACAATAGTGGTAATGAACATTTTGTAGAGAAAAAGTGAAATATTACAAAAAATGAAAAATGGTTTGTAATGATTTCATGTGACAATATAAAAGATTTTAAAATAGATTTTCTTGTTTTCTTTTATGTATATTTAGATATATATTAAGGAAAATCGGTTGAGGAAATAGCGTGGCTCATTGGTCATGATGTGAGTCCAGGTTAAAATCTGCACAGAATCTTGTTGAACCATAAGATGAATTAGTCGAAATTCTTGTAAAAATACATTACTACCTCATATTGGTCCGTAGTGTAGGTATAATTTTAATTGGCGAACGCAAAAGGCAGATATTAATACCATATGTAGATAAAATCATGTGTTCCTAAAGAAATTTGAGATCATCCATCAACAAGATTTTTGAAGAGGGTAATTTCAAAGAAAACATCTACGAATATCTGTGAATGAATTTTTTTCTGGTCGGGGCGGTGAACTGGTGTCGGTATCCCGCTTGGCACGTGGGCGAATGGACCCGGTTTTGATTTGTATTGGTGACTCGTCAGTTCATGTGCATGAGTTTGTGCGTTAGTCGGTAAAATTGAAGCATTTTGTCACAGTAGGCGATGGCACGTTGGGTGTGTTGCATAGATTTAAATTTCTGTGCCGGGCATTGGACAGTGAGGAAACGTAAAAGCAGACACGTTAACTGTTGAATTCATGGCTGTTTCACATTCGGTCGGAAATGTCGCCATTTTCAGTTTGTATTACAGATTCGAATACCAAATTCGCGTTGAAACTCTAGGATTCACGCGCGATCACGATAGGTAAGGTTAGCATGGCAAAACATAACATACAGTCAACAATTAATATATGTCTGGTAATAAACAAGCTATAATAATATTTTTGGATGAGGACGTGTCCAACACTAGTGTTGCAATACATAATACAGTGCCGTATCACTGTTAAATACAACGAGTAAAACTTTACTGTCAGACGAGCCTTTGTGGTGCTTTTCCTGTTAATAAATGGCGAATTGCAGGTGTTGTTATATACATGACACTTTAATCATCAATGGACGATCAAGTCTCCACATACCAATTTTAAATGCCTTAATAAGCAATAGCATCGTTCGAGTCTGTTGTTCTTAAAGACTGTTTTAATAACGTAAGTTATCTGCCCTTGATGGAGAAAATGAGTGGTATAAAAGTTGCGCAATGACTGTCCATAACAGATTACTGAAGATTCTCATTTGTATGGCCAGTCAAGTAGCATTAGAATTAAAATGCCTTATTGTACGCAGAAAGGAGTGGGGTTATAAGAGCGGCAGATAAATCACATCATTAAATTGGCCTATGTATTTGTTTCATTGATTTGGTTTCTCCTCGGATTTGGAGATAGTTCCGAATATGGTACATGTATGTCATTTTCATTATTATATTCTCATGAATTTCTTCCAAGAAATGGTAAAAAGACTTATTCTAGTTATAAAATCTGGATGATTATACTTTATGGTAGTATGATGGTTTGGTTGATCCTGTTTTCTAGTAGTTGGGTTTGTCTTGAAGTCTGTCAATCTGATTTCTCTATTCTTAACACACCTAAGCCGAAGTCTTGGGTGAGCTATTTGTAAAAATGCATTTTCCGTCATCTGGCGTCCGGTAACTTACTACATTTTGTGACGCGAAGTGTTACTCTGTTATTATCGGCGTTCTGGGCGCCGCCATATTGAATTCTTGGGATTGACCCCCTTTGCTCATGCATTCCTACACTTAGGAAATAGGTCCATGGTGATTTGCATTAAATATGCATATATTCATCAAAATTCATACTGTTTGTATGTTAAGAACTACATATTTGTCAAATTATTTAGGAAGATGTACGGAAGGTTTATGCCAGAGCTGAATCAATATCGAAGAAGTGCCAAACCGTTAATCATTCTCAAAGTCCAAGGACAGATACAAAATCGTGTAAGTTTCAAAAAGAAACTGTTGTGAACCCCGAAATACTGAAAAATTCCGAGGTGAGACCAGGTGCCCGGGGAGAGTGAGCGTCTCCTGTTTACATGCATCACCCGTCACAGCAGTTCTTAAGAAACATGTCAAAATCAAGAGTTTTGGTTTCCTAATTGTACATACGAAAGTAGAGAACTGGTATACAAAGTCATATTTGGTGTTCACTGAACAGGTCATTTAGTCGCATTCCAGATTATTATCAATCATTCTAGAAAGAGGCACATCATATTTTCGTACAAGATCCCCATAGCGACCGTAGAACTTCCTCAGTGACGATTCCAGACGTTCTTTAACATATCCCTGCATCAGCAACTTAGTGGCCAGTCGTTTGGCCCTTGGAATAAAACCTTCGTATAGAGAACAGGCTCTTGCGTACAAACACGAGGATTATTTTTGAGACATACCGGCATGTAACCTATGTTTTCATTTAGTCGTTGATTACTACGCACTAGTCGCACATTTTCGGGCCTTTCCGACGGCCCTTGTCAACTTCAATAACAACATGCTTTTGAGGACGTTATGCCGAAAAGTTGATGTTTTAATTGATTTAAGTGGGACAATAGACTAAATTTAAACCTACCCGTATTGATCCATTCTAAGTAAGCTTCATCAGTGACCGACATTTGCTAGACTGGAGTTACCTGCGCTTGCTTTCTATCGCTGCGCGAAGAAATTTAAGATCTATACAGGCATTGCAAGTCTATACATTTTCAGCCTACGTTTTCCCAATTTGCATATAGAGTTACAAGGCATGTCGTGCAATAATCTTTCATTTGAAAAATTCGACGCGATAAATATTTATAATTTGTTTCAGATATAACCGTTAAAATAACAATAAAGACATTGCGTGGAGTAAAACAATTTTTTTAAAGTTTATTTTGTAGATAATATGTAGTTTATGGTAGAATTCTTTGAATTCGCTTGGTCCCTCTTGACATTTATATATCCTCAGGAATACCCTCATCTGATTACAACCCCTCCTAATTACAAACATGGATTCACCATGTCTTTTCTGTCTTGTACACATCAAATCCACAGCAAATGCTCAGAGCAAGGAGAGTTTTAGATCACCTTGACATAGTTTAAATAATCGTGTGCTGTAGCCCTGACATCCGCAACCGTTTAACCTGTTTGGAAAACTCGGTTTTGGACAAGCTACAAATGCTGCAAGTAGCAAACATCTTGGGATATAGACTTAATTGCATGCTTTGGATGCTGCATGTGACATAATTTTTCGGCTTGAGTGACGTAGTTAGCTTTTTGGGGTACCTCAGTTCTGCAAGCTACAAGTACCAAACTTACACTAACTAATTATTCATCATGCAGACTCGAAAACATGTTTCAAGTTGTACCTAACATACTTTTTCCGTTTGAGTCATTTTGGTAACCTGTTTGGGGCACGAGTATCTCAGTTATGAACAGTACAAATACCAAACTTGCACCAATGATTCATCTATAGGATGAACACTAGAGTACCTGGTTCGGTTGCTTCATTTGACATTTTTTCCACTTGAGTGATTGGGTTAACCTATTGGGGTATCTCAGTTTGTGGCAAATTAGTGAAAATAAAAGACTTCTGACTCGGCCGTATGCCAAGTCACCTCGAATAAAAATCCCAAACTTGCGCTAATGGTTCATCTTGGAATGCATACTTGAATGCATGCTTCGTATAACTATTCCCATTTCAATTTTGTCTCACTAAAAGAAAATTGATAAAAAATAGCTCAGTAATGATTCCAAAGTCATTTTGAATTTGTGCCGTTAATTATAAGAATGAAACTAGTCCTGAATTCATACTATTGATAACACTAATTCCTCTTCATCTTCATTTGAGTGTCACTCAGGACCTTCAATCCTTTGATTTTATTTCTTGTAAACGGCTGCATGTGTTTTTGGCAATTGGTGATTATTGCCTTTGCTAACGTGGGCAAAAATGATAAATATAGCTAAATATTTCAATTTCTTCTTGAGAACTACAAGCCACCACGGTTTCAAATATATAAAATATAATATATACCGGTATAATATAATATATATTTGGTAACTGGAGAAACTAAGTTGTCGAAATGTGCATATGGTGCACCAAACTTGATATACGTATATACGTGTATGTTAACTATGTTCTATGAGGACGATGCCGATGATTTTATGGGTTGAATTAAACCTCAGGATGAAACTTGTGTTCACTATTTTGATTCTGAATCCTAAAAAAAGGCAAAGCATGCTGTGGATTCATCCTGGCTCACCCTCCTAAAGATTCAAGAGAGTTTCATTGGCTGGGAAAGTCATGGCTTGTATTTTTGGGGGACAATCAGGGAATAATTATGATAGGTTTTCTTGAGGAAGGCCGCACGATAAATGGTGCAAGTTATGCAAATAAGTTGATGTGGCTACGTCAGGAGATTTTGAAAAAGAGGAGCCAACCAACCAGAAGCATTCTGCTCTGGCAGAAAAAAATGCACCCACGCACACTATGCACGTTGCAATGACGGATGCGACGGAATGCAGCCTCGGGGTTCTTGTCCGTACCACAGGGCTTTCGGCTCGTTGTCCCCCCCCCCCCCCCCGGTCTCAATTATACCAATATAATAAGCTTATTATATTGGTATAATTGAGAGGGGGCAACGAGCCGAAAGCCCTGTGGTCCGTACCCACATTGTCCAGATTTAGCCTCTTTGGACTTTTATCTGTTCCCAAAACTAAAATCTTACCTACATGGTAAGAACTTTGGAAGTAATGAGTCTGTCATGGATGCAGTATATGAGGACTAAGGGGACCAGAACGAAACATTCGGAAAAGGGTACAGAGATGGAGAAAGTGTATTGAGATAAGGGAGATACTACTGAAAAATGATAACGTGTCTACGTACATTGGACGGACAACTTTTTGATTATGCATACCTCATTTTCATTATTGTGGTTTTGTTGATCCTAAAAAACCCCATGACGTTTCTGTAAGGCGCAAATTGGGTTTCGAATCCCCATTTGCCTATACATGTAATGGAAGGTTTACGAAATATGTTACCGTCTTTCGTTCGCCCTTGAATCGGTTGTAAGGATTACAGATATAAATTCTACATTTACTGGTTCAAACCAGGTAAATTTATGTGCTTTCACCGGTCGTAGGCAGTTGGGGTTTTTTTTGAAAGCTTATTCTGTGAGACAAGTTCATCAAAGAAATTCAGCTACAAGTATAGTATTATTCTGTAGGGTCAGTTATGTACATACGTATACAATTAGGGACATAGATTCTGGGACCCAGAAAAGGGGCTTATCACAATTTTGAATTTGTAGGATAATTTACCATTCCTCAATACTGAGATAAGAACTGTCTTAACAAGCATCTGCAAAGAAATTATCAAAGAATAAGAACTTTTCGACTTTCTCATTAGAGATGGACAATACAACATGATTATCATGTTGAACATGACTATTGGTAAGAGTTCATTTTGTAACCCCCCCCCCCCTCAATATTAAAAAGGATCACTTTGTCTTAAAGGGGTTATTTTAAATATCAGAACAATTGCGGCTTTTTATTTTATTATTATCATATTCATTATTTATTGTCTTTATTATCATTAAACCACAGGGCTTTCGACTCGTTGCCCCCTCCCTTCAATTGTACCAAATTAAAAAATCAACCAGTAATAATTATGATCTGACGGGGTAGGGGGGGGGGGTGTTGGGGGTTTACAAAAGGACCTCCTACCGGACTATTTTACTCTAATTGAGTTCAAATTCGGGATCGTTGTTTCGCTTTTGAAGATATACATGTATATGTATGGATAGTCTGGTTCCCGGGACCCATCTAACACAACAAAAAATCCAGAGGGGTCCCGGGAACCAGACTAATGTATGGATTTCAGGATTTTAGTGACGTATGAATGTAGGAATACATGTATATAAATATAACAATACATGAGAGAGATGAATATGAATGGAATATCATGATGTGGTCCGCAGGCCGAAAGTACTTTAAAAGAGTATGAATGTAACTGTGCATGTTTTTATACTGAACACACATTAAATGATCAAAAGAATTTCAAATTTCAACCACGTGAATATCTTATTATCTGCATACCGAGAAGACATGCTTTTGCATCGTGTGGCAGACTGGGATATCGGCTTCGGTTCAGATCCATGATCTGCCATATACACCAGGTTTTTGTCTACTACTTGTTGACCAATCATCACATTGAATGCTTGTATAAATCTAAGTTCATTGAGATTCGTTATAGATTAGTTGTTCTTATCTTCGTTCGGTTTATGCTAGCCAACAGGAGTCTATTCACACTGGGTGTCAGGCTGATCTCGCTATCATATGATGACTCATGATTTCACTTCCGTTATTTGATCTTTCATGCGTTTTTAATCTTACCTCTACCTAGGACGGATGTGTATTTCAACACATGACACAACATTTACTTTTTGGTTGACAATTTACTGTCGATTGCAAAGTCGTAAAAATCGTATATCAATACGTAAAACTCCAGCTTTGACGGAGATATCTCTATTTTGTCAATCAGGAAGTTTTTCGTTGTTGGTCGGATTACAAAGCAATTCCGGTCTATAGATGTCCGTCCGTGTGCCCGTCAACATATAGGTTAAGTTTCTGGTTGAAACAATTTTGGTTAAGTTTCTGATTGAAGCAAAATCTCGGCAAGAGCAGGGGTGAGTTTTACTAAAGGTCGTACGCCCAAAGGTAGACCTTTTACAATATTTACCAATCTAATTACGTGTGACCATAGACTTCAAGAAAAATTCTATTGACGTACACGTAAATTTAGTCGGAAAGTTTATGTCTACGTCTACGTTTGGGCTTACGACCTTTAGTAAAATTCACCGCAGGAGCATAAACATAATACTTCCCACATATGTTCTTTATGACCAGAGCTTTCAAATTATGTCCAGACTTTTGACCTTGTGACATTGACCTTGGACATTGATCTACTTTAATTTTGGGTACATCTTTTGAATCAGTAGGGTAGGGCTTTGATACTTCACACATAGCTTCTTTATGACCAGAGCTTTCAATTAATACCATGACCTTTGACCTTGTTACCTTGACTTTGTTTCGAATTTGCTTTGCAATCCGGTCATACCATACCATCTTTAGTGGTTTCTTGTTTTGAATTTGAAATGGTTGACAATTTACTAATAACTGGCGATGGCCAACTTGCACGTAGAACCCCAAACGATACCAATTGTTGGCATAAAAAGTGTTTTTCAACATAAGACACACTGAACTTCAAACAATTTTTAATTTGTAGATTTTCAAATCGAAATTTTCGTAAATGCTTAAGCTTTTCCAAAGATTTTTACTAGAGTTATCTTTCCTGACATTGGAATTCCGTGAAATTCATATCTTTATTCCATTTTAGGATTGATTGATTGATTGATTGAATATTGTTTCACATCACTCCACGATTATTTCAAGTATATTGTGACGGCATCTTTCTGATGCATTGCATACAAATTTAGACCTTTGCAACGGACCCACCCGAAGCAGTGAGGGATCTTTTACGTACCACGTGGGACCTCGGTTTTCAATGTCTCATACGAAAGACAAAACACCGATGCGCCCAGGGCGGGAGTCGAACCCGAGACCTTTCGGTCACAAGCCGAACACCTTATCCACTAGGCCACACCTACTTTCCATTTTAGGAAAATAAAACAAACAAATGTATATAATTCATTGGAAAATGGGAAGTTACAGTTCTTAAGAGGGATCCCGTTACAACCAACGGCAACTACAATTCCCAATGTACCTATTTTCACCAAGCTTTAATTAAGCCACAAAAGAATTTGGGAATGCAACCACATGTATGATACGTTAAAAAACGATAACACAACGTCATATAATGACGTCAAATGACATATACCTCATTTTTATATATTTTAAAATATCATAAACTTATATCTGTATGACATGAATATTGATGTTTCAGTTGTGAATTTCCCAGTTGTGAATACTAGTAACTGTCTAAACTAACATACTGCTACTGAATCTCCATTTAGATTTTACTTAGTAGTATATCTAAGAAATCAACGCATAGAGTTTGTTCGTTCCGATAGATTTATCATAATTATACTAATTTCAACCGGAGTTTTAGTGGGAATGGTAACGAAAAGAATGTTGCTTCCAATGAAGTTATCACAACATACCTATCGGAATCTGTGAAATAATGTAAGGGGTGGGGTTAAGAATTCCATTGAATTTTACAATTTAAAACTCTCTCATTCCGGCAAAAAAATGAACATCCATTTCTGGTTTTATGAATTCACACCTGTGTCATTTCCATGCGCGGATCGAGAAATTTTTGTCAGAGGGGGTCCAACCAAAAGAGGTAAATTTTTCTCTTAGACGAGGGGGTCCAACCCCCAAAATGCCCAAATATTACCTTTTTTTGGTAAAATTTTCGGATGCCAGGGGGTCCAGACCCCCGGTAACCCCCCCCCCCCTCTGTGTCCGCGCATGATTTCCTTAGCTAAGGAACCATGGGGAGGTTTTCAAAGTGGAATTACCAATGTACGTAGTTATGCTGTTAAGGGGTCACGTGACTAAAATATGTTAATAACTATTGGATCATATATATGTCTATGTTAATTCTGACCATCAGAAAAGCGTTACGACAAACATCATTATATACAACGATGCTCAAAGACGGAACGTAATTGAAAGTCCAAAATACATATATAAAAAGCAAACTTACACACATTACCAAAATAATATATGCTAGAAAGAGACAAAACCATCGAAAGACGGGACCATATACGAGCAAGATACTCTTTAGTTTTTAAATAATGTAGAGACTTTTATCGTTTGTGAAGTATATGTTTCCTGACAGTATACTGGAACACTGAAAACTGGACTCGGGAACGGACAGTCCACAAGTAGTAGCGGTGATCTAATGGCCAAAATAACTGTAGGGACACGTATAAACATTTATTTTACTTAATTTATCTCTTTATTTGTTTTTTTTTTTGTGTTTAATTTATTTATTTATTTGCACCAAATACGTATTTCGACGCATAATGTCTCTTCAGTGACGCTCTAGACCGAAATGGTAAAGGCCCAAAATATGCATACAGGAAACATATTACCAAAATGTACATATGTAGAAGAAACATATTACCACAAAGTACATATGTAGAAGAAACATATTACCACAGTGTACATATGTAGAAGCAACACATTACCACAATGTGCATATGTAGAGGGAACATATTAACAAAAAATGTACATATGTAGAAGAAACATATGACCACAATGTAAATATGTGGAAGAAACATGTGATCACAATATTGATGTAAAGGAAGCACATTACCAAAATGTAGATATGTAGAAGAAACATATGACCACAATGTTGATAAAGAGGAAACATATTACCAAAATGTTGATGTAGAGGAAACATATCACCAAAGTGTACATGTAAAGGAAACATATTACCAAGATGCACATACAGTGAAAGCATATTACCAAAATGTATATGTAGAGGAAACATATTATCAAAATATACATGTAGAAGAAACATATTACCAAAATGTACATGTAGAGGAAACATATTATTAAAATGTACATGTAGAGGAAACATTAACCAAAATGTACATGTAGAGGAAACATATTAACCAAAATGTACATGTAGAGGAAACATATTAACCAAAATATACATGTAGAGGAAACATGTTAACCAAAGTGTACATGTAGAGGAAACATGCTACCAAAATGTGTATGTAGAAGAAACATATTACCAAAGTGTACATGAAAAAGGAACATACAACCAAAGTGTACGTGTAGAGGAAATACAATACCAAAATGTACATGGAGGTGAAATATATTACCAAATGTGCATGTAGAAGAGACATAATATAAAAATGTACATGTAGAGGAACATATTACCAAAATGTTTATGTAGTTTGTAAAGGAAATAACAATCCCACAGTGATTAAGTTGCAAATAATGATTAATCACATCCATTACCGTAACAGAGGTGTCATGTTGTACCTGAATAGGATTATATATCGGCTATATAACATTTTACACCTCAGCGCCTATATTATTCAACAATTAAATTGTTTATTGCGGATGTTACAGAACCCGGAAGTATAACTATATCGCGTTGAAATTATATGTCATTAAGCAAAACATATAAAATTCACTACAATGGCGAATTATGAACAGGGATTGGGTTACCTGGGTGTTAATAACTCGCTCTTCACACCCCCCCCCCCCCTCCCACATCTACACACCTACACACACCCACACACACATTAACTCTCCGAAATACCAATTGAATCGAAAACTTCACCAAAAACATAATTTATATTTGAATGGTTTTGAAAATGTAACCTCTCTCCCACTTTTCAGTCAAAATTTGTACCAACATAGAATGAGATCCCTTTATTGAAACTTGTTGAACCCACATCTGTCGTATTTTCGGTCTTGTTCTACAGACACGATTTTACTTTAAATAAGATTAGCCACTTTTCCGAGTGTTCGTGGTCGATATTTTGATCCCGCAAAAGAAGAAAATGAAGAAGATCATCAGTGTGAAACAAAACTTATCTTCAATATGTCAGGCATTTAGGCATTAACAATAATATGAATTGTCCAGACACAATTGTAAAAAAGAAGGATAAAATCAGTTTCGTTTGTTCGTTTCGTTCGCGTTTTCGTGCGATTCACCTAATATAATTATCTCAGGGACTTATGAAAACTGTACAGCGGGGCACATCTCTTTTATCGAAACTATAAAAGGAGCGCACAAGTGAGGTTTTGCCTTCCTTCTTTCCTGTGTTCGATGTTTATTTTATACAAACAATAGTTATCAAACAATTATAGAATGTTGCTAACATTCATGAAAAATTATGTACAAATTCATTGTATATATATAACCCCGAAACCATTTTGGTACTAATTTGGATTATATTGCGACAGTTTAGTCTTCATTCGGATTTTGGCATGTATGTGACAAAAAGCCTAACTACGCCACTGTTACACTTACACACACTCGCACGCGCGTGCACACACACATACACACACATACACTCGCACGCGCGCGCGCAGGCACAACTACCTATACATCAAATAATACATTAATAAGTATGCAATTAACTTTAGAATTACTTTCTCTGAAAAAGTAGAAAGAAAAAAATTGACAAATTTTGACAAGAGTCTTGATGGTTGCAATATTAATTTAGAAACAAAGATGTTACTGTCAAAACTTATCTAAAAAGGAAATATGATTTGGTGCCGCCCCTGTTTGTGTTGTAATACACCTTTTTTCCCTCCTTAAATCTTTCCTAGAAATATCTTTGTTTTAAAATTATCTAAAATAGGATCTCTTCATACAAAATACGTGACAGCAAGAATTGACATCAATAAGAAACATGTCTGTTAACAATAGTGACTATAATATCAAGTGCGCTGGAATTCTTGACAATGTGTATTGCTATGGTCTGCATACCACGTGATAACAGGTGCTTGCTTTGTCTATAAATAGTAACGGCATCTGGTTTTCATTTCCGTCAATGATGGATTATGGGTATTAGACAGATGTCCCAACATGGCCGACTTGACTTGGGGATTCCCTCCTTTCAAGTCATTGTTCTCACGTTTGAAAAAATTAACACTGCCTGAACTGATTTCAGAGTGAAGATGTAAATGAAGAATATAAATGTGAAAAATAATTTAGATACAGTACGACAAGACAGTCATACAATTTGAATGGAAGTTTAAGACTTGGTCAGAGTTTCTTTCGAGAAGTTTGTGTCTTGAGTAAAGTTTGGATCAATTTTAGGGACGGATTTACAATGTGACATTTTAATATAGTTAGTGTATAAATGACTTGGGATTAGTGTAAGTGGCAGATAGTCAATCATGCCTGGAAGATTAATCTGTTTTGTATGTGGTAGTCCAGGGGCAGAGCTTTCTTTACGTACAAAGGCGCATGAACGGGCACCTTATTTTCCATTCCTGGAGCACCATGATCCCCCGAAAGGATCAAGACTTCCAAGTGCTGAAGGAATTATTGACAGTTGTCGAGTTTGTTATGCTTTTCTTACGCAGCAGTGGGAAACGTATGAAAGATCAAAAACACCTGCTATCAAGCGATTGTATTGGCTGAAACGGGCTGATAATGGGCATTTTACCGGAGCTGAGATGAGACTACAGGGGGAGTATATTGCTCAGATCATGGGGTTACAGTATCAACCAGGATTAGATTGTCCTAATTCACCTGACACCAGTACCAGAGATGGAGTGTCACCTTTACCATACAAGAAGGAAGAACGTCGAACGCCTGAAAGCTCACATAGATCACATTCAATTACGAGTGAATCGAAAGTATCTACCAAGAACAAATCTCACTCAAATGTGAACCAAGGAGCAAAAGTCATACGATCGGAATCTCCAAGAGTATCTCAGAATAATGTTAAGCAGAAGCCCTCCTCTCAGAATGAGGGTATTTTAGACCTTACAATAAAGAAGGAGGAAAGAGCTACACCAATGAATATTTCTCAGGGTTCTTCGAGCCATGGCAATGAACAATCACTTGTATGCTATGTATGTACAAAACTCACAGATTTGAAATTTTGCAAATGTGTTAATTCATGTCCACAGCCTACAAGTGAACCTTTCTTTCCAGTTCTTCAGAAATTACCTTGTCCATCAGGTGCAATAGCAATGAACCATTTGGGTCAAGTTGTCGTATGTTTGGATTGTAAGACTTCTCTTTATCAACAATGGCAAGCCTATGAGCTGTCAGGAGTACGCTCTCAGCACAGGGTGTACAAGTTACATAATGACTTGTCAAGCTATTCTGGTTTCTCGTCTGATTCTGTTGAGAAAAGAATGTCCGAGTCGAACTCTTTAAGTGACTTTGATCATTATGTATGTTATCTTTGCGGTAAAAGTTATCATGAAGATCTAATCCGTATGCTTTACACTGTGCCTCCAAAAGAATTAAATTTGGGAACTTTGTTTTTCCCGTTTGTGCGTGAACTTCGACGACCCCATGGTGCACAGCCTCTTAAAGCTGATGGCACAGTGATGTCATGCAGAAATTGCTATGCAGAACTTTATCAACAATGGCAGTATCAAGAAGTGCAGCAAATACCGGTGTATCATAGAAAATACTCACTTTCGTTTTTGTCCCTTGAAAGTAACTCTGGAGTAACTGAAGGCAGTAAAAAGGTTGAAAATGATATTAAAGTGAAACATGAAGCTAAGTCTTCTGAAGCCTTATCAAATGTTAATAGTCCTTTGAATATACAAATCACAGAAGCTGGAACATTGTACGATGCAAACAGTGCTAGTTCCCAATCTACTCAAAGTAGCTTAGGCCTGCTTGCTATAGCAGACAAGCAATCATGCACACCAACTTCACCCAGCAAGCTCTCCTCCTTGTTACGGAAATCATCTGACAACTCATGCAAAACCAACCCAACAGTGCCTCATCCTCTTGAACAAGCAACATCTTTACCACAGAAGTTATGTTTCCTTTGTGGAGAAAAGTGCATGCTGATGAAAGCTCATATTTTGTATTCTTACCCTGTTCGACATGACACAAAACTGCCAAATAGTCAGACTGTGCCTTTCTTCCCATTTTTGGCAAATCGCAGCCCTGCATTAGGTGCAGAGGGCATGAGTGAAGATGGCACTGTGATATCATGCAACATCTGCTTCCATAGCCTCATTAAACAGTGGACGGAATTTGAGGACTCCAAATCCACCACCGATAACAACCGATGGCTGCGAAAATATTCCTTACCAGATTATGTGTGTTACGTCTGTGCAAAGTATTCACCACGTGAGAATGTGAAAACACTCCAGTTTCACAAATTTCCATTTTTAAAGGAACACAAGTATCCTCTGGAATCCCTCATTCTGGATGGAGGAAGTGCTACAGTGGTGTGCAAGTCCTGCGTCTCTAGTTTGGATAAGCAGTACTCGGAGTACGAAAGACTGAAAGTTCCCATGACACTACGCAAATACAATTGGGTCCAGTCTGAAGAAGGGACAGGCATCGAAGAAATGAATGAAGCAAGTTTTTATAATCATTTTTTATTAGTTTTTGCATAAATTAATATTTTCTTTACCCAAATAGCTATTAGTTTGTAGTCGTAGCTGTAATGTGCACTTATACATCAGGGTTCTCAAAATTTTGAAATTTGGAAGGCACTAGGAGGCATTTCCTGGCTTTTGGGCGCTAAAATATGACATTAGAATGATCAGTAAAATGTCAGCAAATTGTGCTGTTTAAAGTGATAATATATAAATTTTGTCTTGGGTATGAGAGTTTGGTGGTAACCATTTTACCAAATCACTTGGATGATTCATCTCTAAGTTGGCACAACAAGTTCGCAGAATAGACATATATAGAATATTTGCTGAGTAAATGCAGTAAGTGGAGGGCCCAATGACACAGCTGACTCATATATTACCATTATTATTATTTCTACTTTTGTTTTTAAAACACGCACGTGTTACAGTGCGGGATCGGGATTAAACGTAAATAAGGTTCGTGACATGGGGGCCCAGTGACGTGTGTTGTAATTTCGGCTGAAACTCGCTGAATATATTTCTCCGACCGTAGCATCTGTGTTTCATTAAAGTAAATCCATGATATAGTACAACTTTTTTTTACTTTGCTATAGATAGTAGGCGGCGATTTTGCCCGAAGTAGCAGGTGGGAAATCGCCAGTCGCCGGCTCGAAATGAGAACCCTGATACATGTATGTTAAGTTTGTACTCGTACCAGTAATTTACATGTATTTAAAAATACATGGTGCTTCTCCATTTTTTTGGAGTAGGTCATACTTACAGGTCTGTACCTATTCACTAGTGGACTGATATATCATAGTGAAAGATGTGTGATTTGATTCATTAATGCATTAGTCTAGATTGAGATTAGTCAGAGATTATGTGACCATAAACCCATTTTTAGCGAATCGGGTCAAATGTCTGGGGAGCTACCTGGGTAATATCACAACCCTAGCGTCGGCGTCACTTGTGTAGAAAAAAAACAGTAAACTGGGCTATAACTTTTGAACCAAGAGGGATAGAGCCTTTAAACTTCAAACAAGGATACATTGTGGAAGCGCTTTCATTTGGGACAATGTGACCTTGACCTGGAGTTTGATCTACTTATCAAAATCTGTAACCTTGGCTATAGCTTTTGAACCAAGGGGGTTAGGACTTTGAAACGTCACACATGGATACTTTGTTGAAAGCTTTTTCATTTGGGACCATGAACTTTGATCTTGTGACCTTGACCTTAAAGTTTGACCTTCTTTGCAAAAACTTTAACCTTGGCTATACATGTAACTTTTGAACCAAGAGGCGTTTTGGCTTTGATATTTCACATATTGATACCTTGTGGAAGATCCTTTCATTTTGGATCACAATTCTTGACCTTTTCACCTTGACCTTGGAGTTTGAACAACTTTTCAAAAATTATCATTAGCTATAATTTTTGAACCAAAAGGGATAGGGCTTGGAAATTTCTCACTAACTGTATTTACCTTGTGGAAGACCCTTTCATTTGGGAACATGACCTTTGACCTTACTGTTTGACTTTTTTTTCAAAAATTTTAAGATTGGCTATAACTTTTGAACCAAGTGTGTTAGATTTTTTCAACTTCACATTTGGATACCTTGTGGAAGGCCGCTTCATTTTGGACCATGATTTTTGACCTTGTGATCTTGACCTTGGAGTTTGACCTACTTTTCAGAAACTTAAACATCAGCTACAACATTTGAACCAAGAGAGGTAGGGCTTTGAAAATTCACATATGGATTCCTTTGGACAAGACATTTCATTTGGTACTATAACCTTTGATCTTGGACTTCAACCTAATTTCCAAAACCTTTAACCTGGGCTATATCTTTTAAACAAATAGAGCTAAGGCTTTGATACTTCACACATAGATTCCTTGTTACAAGAAATTTCATTTGATATCTTGGTCTTTGACCTTGACAAGTGGTGACCTTGATCTTGGAGTTTGACATACTTTTCAGAAACTTTGACCTTGGCCTTAATTTTTCAACCATCAATGATGGGGCTTTCATATTACACATGTATATTTCTTGTGGCAAGACCTTTCTGTTGGCACTGACATTTTTCGACCCGTGACCTTGATCTCCATATTTGACTATAAGTTGGGGAGGGGGGTTATAAGTCCTGCTTTGCAGACAGCTCTAGTTTTTAAAGAATTGATCAACTTTTTGAAAAGCTAGCGTTTTAATCAAGCTATATTATGATGAAAAAGACCTACACACTTTTGTCTTCTGACAACTCTTCTTTATATCAGCATTGTATACTCAATACATGTAAGATACAACACTGATATAATACTGGGTTTATCAACTGTATTGTTGGAGAACAATATCAAGACTAGAAAGAGATATACATAAAGTTATTTTCACTATTTTAGCAGAGTTCCATGTATCTCCTTTTACAATCCTTTCATATTAAAGATGGAGTTGGCAGACAACATTTTCAAGTTCATTTGTCAATCTTCTTGTTGACATTCACCATACTGTGGTATTCCTTATAAGTACAAATTTATTGTGTAAATTTCTAACCTAAATGCAAGGTGGTTAAAAATCATCTTGATGTGAAATGCACATTAACAAATGAATTCAGGCATACACTTGAATCGGCATAGCTCAGTCCATAAGTGGTTGCTTGTGACTGAAAGGTCTTGGGCTTTAATCCCAATAATGGTTAGTAAAAGCCAGTTGTAATGTCTTTTGGATAAGACCATAAAAGCAGAGGTCCTGTGGCACAGTAAGCATGATACATACATGTAGAAGGTCACTCACTGCTTTGAATGGATCCAGATATCTGTGTGACGCATCAGGCAGACACCATTACCATATGATTAAAATAATCTTGGTTTGACATAAAACAAGGATCAAACAAACATTTATCTGACCCTGATTTTACATACTAGTACATGAACTGGTAACTTGCTCAGAGAAATTAATTTCATGTAATGACAAGTGACATTTTTATCTTATAGCTAATTGACATGTACTTTTAATATCAGTTTATGCGTAATTTGGTGTCGCCTATACCAATGCACCCAAGTATACGTGTAATTGTATATATATACGGTAAAAACGGCCCAAACATTCACTGAGACTGACATCTTTTCCACTGTGGACAGGAATCACAGTCTGGTAATCAGAGAATACATACGTGTATATAAAAAAGATTTATTGGTTCGATTGTTATTTCATTCAGATACCATATAATTGGAGTTACTGAAATTTGCATTCACATTTCAGTGTTCATGTAGATAAGTGTAGAACAGTTTCAGAAATGATCGGTCCAACAGTGTCTTGTCTATAATTGAGTTTTTAAAATTCCATACCTGTATGCTTAGAGATGAGCACTGACATAGGTAAACAGACCCCAAGTTTGATACCATGCAGGTACTAGCTTCAGTGGTCAGGTTTGCTTGAGATACTAGTGCATTTATTAGTTGTTTACCAGTACTCTTACCCCAGTATTATTTGATTATATAGCAATATATTTACTGGTATACATGTATAAGGATTAGTAAATGCATGTAATTTGGTAATGATATACATGTAATATGTAATGGGTATTACTATTATCTACGTGTAGGTACCTGTATAATCAAACAAAACTTCTAATAGCTTTTTCATGTTTTTAGGAAATCTTTCTTTTCATACATGTACATATATATGTACTTCCGTTTCCCATGTAAAGTGGTGTCATATTCATTTGATCACTTTTAATGTGCAGATGCGGATCCAGAAATTTTATCGAGAGGGGATCCACCTCAATGAATTTTTCCGAGAGGGGGTCCACCCATGTTTTTGTGTGTTTCAAATTACTTATTTTACATAGAAAAAAAACAAGGAAGCAATTTTCACTGAATCTCAGGGTGGGTCCAGACCCCCAGTCCACCCCTCTGGATCCAGACATGATGTGTATAGCACAGTGAGAAACCATACATGGTAAATTTTGATGCATTAATAACTGATACACACAATATGAGTTAATTAGCAATAGACAAGTGTCATTGCCACTGGTAATATGCCTTATGTTTACATCGCAAGCTGTCAAGTGTTTTATCAAGTTAGCATTTGGATGTCTTCCGTATTGTCATTTAACATTGTAAGATTTGATTAAACTAGATCAGAGATTGTGTATCTTGTCCAAAGTAGACCATGTCCGGTATCCAGAGATTTAAATTCATTTAAAGTATTAAAGAAATAATTAGTTCTGAAAATTTTTTCCGCTTTTCATACATGTAGGATTCTGTTGTGACAAGTGTCTGCTTAGGACAGTGTACTCTGTATATCACTATATTACGAAGACCGATTGATAATTAAAACTCTTCCTTAATTCATTATTGACTGTCATTTCCAGGGAGATGACACCAATCCAGTTTCTCCAGGTCAGCCAGCTTCTCCAGATCACATTAATGTGGATGACAGCAGTCATGATGAAGCAGAAGATCCAAAGACTACGACAGATGCTGCAGAATACTCAGAAGGTAAGCAAATAAAGCTTGAAAATCTTGCAAGTTGGATCAATCACTGTCAATCTTTATTTATTTCCTGGGTCTTTATTTTCACATAAATTCCAAGTATGAATCTATGCAAATATAAAGTTCTCAATTCCATTGATTCAATTATGGAAAATTTCCAAATATATTACTTTTAGTAGAAATTTTGTCCTGCAAATATACCCAGTATGGGAAGTGATATTTGTCCTGCAAATACGTCCTGTATGGAATGTGAGATTTTCGCAAAAATATACTGTATAGTCAAATGAAACAGAAGTGATTTACAGTGTAAATGGCAAGTAATTGGCTACATGTACAACATACTATAAGTAGATTTTTAGACGTGTATGGTAACTTTACAATGTCTAATTATGGGTCCATCACCATATACATGTAAATGAAAGATGAAAGTTGAAACAGGTTTGGTGCGTAGTAAAACAAGAAACCAACATAGCCTACTGTAGTACTGGTAGTATTTGATATTGACAATTGGATCTTTTCGTTATACAGAGTTATTTCCCATATGAGCAGGTATCTGACATCAAATCAAACCATTGTGATATAAACTAATTCTATGAAAACTGGTGTAAAATTAATGGAAATGATTTAGAAATTGTATGACGTCATAATGCTTTCTTCTTCTTCTTCTTCCAATACGAAGTGTACTCAAAAGTTGAGCGTTATACTTCATGCTTTGACTTCAAGTACCTGCTTATACAGGAAATAACTCTGTATAACGAAAAAGGCCCCATAAGGTTTTAATTCCTTTGATAAAATCTAATTCACCTACATATCGTTTATGAATATAAAATTAGATAATATTTCAGATCATCCATCCCCATTTATTTCGCTACATTTTCTTATGCAAACATAAATGTTTTTGGTCTTGGCATAAAATAATGGTACCTCATTGGAAGGATTCCAATCATGCATGATAGCAATTTAATGCAAATGACTTGGTCTATCATCTGTAGGTCTACTAGCAGGGATTGAATATTTTTCTTCCCTTTAGAGCATATTGAAAACTGAAAATATGCATATGTTTATTCTTAACATGTAGTCTCCTAAGAGTTATTTTGGAGGTGGCTTATAACATGTTTAGGTGATTACAGTTTGAACTATATGTAACCAGACAGGCTTGGTCGAGTATAACTCAGCCAGACTCACACAAATTCACAACTCACAGGCTAGAGAATTGTCACTTATTTGAATCCTGTATAGACATATTCAGAATAATATTCATATGACATTGTGTAGGGATCAACTTTATGTTGAGAACAGTTTGTGTATTAAAAGGTACTGTACAGGCCAGGTGTTTTGTAATTTATACACAAAACATGGTGGGCCTAATCCAGGTCTTCAGTTGGAAATTACAAAAAACAATGTGATTTATATAAATGTGCAATTATTGTGAAATAGTACAGGGAAATTTACACCTGAATTCTAACTGTGTTTGTGTATTTTTCTCACTGTGTTTGTCTATCATTCTCGCTGTGCTTGTGTATCTTTCTCACTGTGTTTTTCTCACTGTGCTTGTGTATCTTTCTAAGCCGGCATGGCCTAGTGGTATCACGTTGGACTCCTGATCGGGAGGCCGGGGTTCAAGTCCCGCTCTGGTCATGCTGGGGTCTTTCAGATGAGACAGTAAAAACCGAGGCCCCGTGTCGTGGTATGCATGGCATGTTAAAGATCCCTCACTGCTTCGGGTGGGTCCGTTGCAAAGGTCAAACTTTGTATGCCCCGCATCAGGCAAAAAACAAAAAATAATCAATCAGTCAATGTGTATCTTTCTTTAACACCTACACTCTGCTACATAAACATAAAAGGAAGGTATGACTGGGATGTATTTTACGTAACAATGAGATAATTTGCTTTTGTGAGCATCTTAAATTTTATCAGTATGGAGGTATGTTGTATTGTCATATCATGTTTTATATTCGAATCAGAATGGAAATCTAAGATTTTTTATTATACATGTTTTTAATGTTTTTTCTCCTCTACCATAATTACTTTGGTACATGACAATGACTGTGGTACTTGTTGTAAGAGTCTGTAGTGTTTTAGATTAACAATTTTATATATTTGTTATTACTTTGCACAATTTTGTTGCGGAGAGGATATATAGTGATATAGTCCAATATCAGTATTTCTATGCATCTGTCCTGCAGATCTTTTCTTATAGATCATATGTGCTTCCTTTGATTTGAATAATCGTTAAAAGGTCAAGGTTACGGGGAGACTTTGACTGGGATTCTTGTCTGTTTAATAATCTATACACTTGCTTTAATCAAGTCAGTGCTTGGTACAGTTTATACCCATGAGACAAGGGTTTATCATGACCTCGACCCCCCAGGGTCATACCCCAAAGGCAAAGATCACAGTGAGCAATTCAATGAAATTCACATTTGGACTATAAAACTATACGCTGGCTTTGATCATCTTGATACTTGATATGGTTGACAATCTTCAGATGAGGGTATTTTTTGTTTCCAAAAATATACTGTCAAGGTCAAGTCATTGACTAAAATTCTGTCTAAATGTATTTCATAAAATTCATGTTTTTATCTGTTCAGCAGTTTCTTTACAATTTTAACCCGTAAGACAAGGGTATGCCATGACCTTGACCAAAAATCACAGTGAGCTAACGACTGATATTATTGGTGGCGCCATTAAATGTTTATAATTTTTACAGGTTTATACTGTACACAATTGTTACTTATTTGCAAGGTCAGAGTTACATGTACAGTAAGCTTCTGATGAAAACTTGTGGTTTGGTCATGAATCTTTTTTGTGACTTCGATCTGCCTCATGTTTTGCAGAAATGTAACCTAAAATTACGTAAAGGCTCGGACCTAAGGTGTTAAATCTTGCGTGGAAAATTTTAAGGTCAAGGTCACAAGAGATCTGCGAAAAGGATGTTTTCCTTAAGGACAGCCTTAGTTAGAATAGATGTATGAAGGGATGCTGCACTTTCTATTGCTATCGTTTAGTTTATGTGAATCATAGCAGTGTTTAAAACTTAAAAAAAAAAATATTGACATAAGGCTTTAGGAATCCCTTACGGTAGATGTGCGTCTCGCTACACCTTAGTTAGTTCACAGTATTGGTAATGTTGGTTCCATAATGAAAGCAGCACTTTTGAGTCTACTTTCCTATGATAATTCTCTTCCACCTTTTCCCAACATACATATATATATATATATATATATATATATATATATATATATATATATATATATATATATATATATATATATATATATATATATATATATATATATATATATATATATATATATATATATATATATATTCATTCTGAAGATCAGTATTTGAATAAATAAGTGGTACCCCTCAAGATTCTGGTGTGAATGATTTAATGGGTGGGCATGTTTTAAACAACTAGTGTCTCTTATTACCATATTTCCATTCACACAGAGCTAAGACTAATTGTCTGGTAAAGGGTCATTCCACTCGATGTACTGCATTAATGACCTGTATGCCATGATATAAAACCATTCAACCAAGCAGGCAAATATTTATGTAGAGAGTATGAGTATGAGTGGGTGGTTGGGTATTAGGGTATGAGGGCCCGCGTCTTTCAAAACTATATAATATTTCAATTGTAGCAGATTTATTAAATATAGGAAATTATATCAAATCTGTACTGAAGCATGTTGATGGCAATAGGTGATGAACTCCCAGAGGTAATTTTCCTGTGACGTCTGCCGTTATTGTTGGTTAGACAATATTCGGTTTGGATTTCAGAATATAAATACGAAATCTTGAAGAATATATACGTGTATGTATTGCTTGAAGCACATAAAGCATGACTTTAAATACTTTCAGAATGTTTGGTTTTGTGGATCTCTCAAGTTGCCATTTGGTTGTATAAGTTTGCACAAAGAAGTCTAATTTTGATTTAAACTGCATACAACAATGTTTAATGCATTCTCTATGACCGTGCTTAAAAGTTATGAAAGGAAAAGAAACCATTTACAATCTGTATGAACGTATATTTTCCGTCATCGTATTTTATTTCCTTGTTGTCCCGTCATGAATTTGTTTTACCGGAATTTTGCTTTTCCCGCCATCATTGTTACTTATAAATCTGTCACTGTCTCAGTTGAAAATTAAGAAGTCTAGAAGTAATAGTGAACGCAAGAGCTGTAAGAAATGTTACAAATATTACAAATATTAGTAATTTAATATGTTCTAATACGGTCCCAAGCTAAATCCGGACTGTGTTTTATAAGTACAGCATAATCAATAAGTGACGCGCTATACCTCTTTTCAGTTTGAAGGTTACCATCGATCTCAAATTCGTAAAAGTGAAACAGATCGATGGGAATAATAGGTATTTAGAACACTGACTCGACCCGCTCTACACCTTGGATCCATTCCTGTTTTGTAGTGCATGGAGAGGGGTTAAATCTTTTATAAGCAAAAGTCATGAAGGTGGCAACCCTTCAACTCAATATGACAGTCCTATAAATAAATCTATAAAAACCTGAAATTCCATTTGAAGACATAATTAAGTAAAGAAAAAATGCTTTTAATAAACTGTAATGTGGACAAATGAAGTGTTCACCATGCAGAACCGGCGAGTCAGTTTTAAGCACGATTCAGTGATACGGGATCCCTAATGAATTCATAAGAGAATTCCTACAGACAATCGTGTCAAAAGAAGATAGATAAGGCGACGCGCCAGCTTTAAGGCACCTGTGAAAAGTACCTATGTAACTTATTTAGAAATAACAATACACTCATTGATACATTTTTGTAATATTGTCGCTATTTATATAACCTATCTAACTGTATTTGCATTTATGTGAATGCAGTATCTGACAGGATTGATTGATTGATTATTGTTTCACGTCACTACGATAATGTTACCTATAAGATGACGGCATCTGTCTGATACATTGTATTGAAATTTATACCTTTACAACGGACTCACCCGAAGCAGTGAGGAGTTTCTCACTTGCCACGCCTGTCATGACGCAGGACCTCTATTTTCACGGTCTCGTCAGAAAGAAAGGATACCGATGTGCTCACTGCGGGAATCGAACGTGGGGCCTTTGAGTCAGGATCCGAGCACTCATCCACTGAGCTACACTGGCAGGGGCTCAGTATCTAACAGGAATTCGGACCCAGACTGGACAACAGTAAGATTGTGCAATGATTTCTAGTACACAGTTTTGCCCATTCTGCCACAGATCCCCCATTACTTGGGGGGAATGTTATTTCATAGGAGCTCACGCGGACAGGGTGCATAAGATGAAACTTTGGAGTTCACCCTAGAAAGAAGCAATAATACTTTATAATGACCACTTGAGGATTTAGATGCGGGGGGAGGGGCGCATGTCCCTCCTGTAATTTTCAAAATATGCAAGTATATCATAATATGGTATTTTTCTGATAAAAAACAGTGAAAAGAAGTTAACTGAGTCATTGTTACCATTCCTACGGCCAAACCCCTGTCTTGTTTATAAAATGCTTTCCGTCAGAAACTATGTTATTGTGCTACATTGGACAGAGTCATGTACTTAGATTTTGTTTCTCTTAAAGGGAAAAGTTGGGAAATGACATTAGTTTCAAATTGAAATCGCGAAAATGTGTAAGCTTCACGGGGCCTAGCTCTCTTTACCCACGAGGCGCCTTAACTTGGCTCGAAGCGGCCCAGAAACACCCCCCCTTCCGCCTTCCTTTTCGTAAATGCATCTTTTCTAATATTAAGTCTTGGATGCGCCACATTGTGTGTTGTTGCAAACCACTTATCCATACGAAGCTGCTTATTTTGTTTGTCATCTTTTCCGTCATGGCAGTATTATTTTTATTTCACGGTGACGTCATTTGCCGGATGCATTTTGTCGAGAAATATTTCAAATTTACTCCACCCGACGGAGTGAGGAGGAACCTTTCGCGTTCCAATGTTAACCTGTTTCAAACTGTCTTGTTCGAAAGGTATGGCACGTGCGAGTTAACGATGACTAGAACCAAGCAGGTTTAATTTACATTGACGCTGTTACAGCTATCAAAATACAGTATGACAGAAAAAAAAAATAAAACCACACACATATGACTGACTTCATAGTGGTTGTTAATATACGACAATGAAGTAAATTGTATATTAATGTTTGTTTCTGATTTGCATCAAATCTTTTGACTTTTCGACTCTTTATACAACCATTCCTCGTCAAAAACTTAAGAATAGAGTAACATCAATTAATCAAAACGCCTTCTTTAACAAAAAAGGAATTCGCAGGTATAAGTACCTCGTTTTAGGCCACAACGACACATATTTTGTAAAGGAACAGTCTGATTCCAGCAGCAAGTATACAGAAAAAGAGATTATCCAAATGTTAGAATTTCTTATGGATAATATTTTTGTGCTATTTGGTGGGAAAGTGTTCCAATAGATTGTTGGCATTCTTATGGGTACTAATTGCGTGCCTTTTCTGGCCGACATATTTTTGTACTCTTACGAAGCAGAATTCATACAGTCTCTGCTCTCCAAAGGCAATAAACAATTAGCATCTCGGTTCAACTTTACATACAGATACATCGATGACATTTTGGCGATTAACAACCCTGTATTTAAGGATCACCTCAACATCATTTATCCAAAAGAACTCGAGATTAAAGATACAACTGAGAGCTCATCTGCTGCTTCATACCTCGATATACTCCTATCAATTAGTGACGATGGTTCATTAGTAACCTCTCTCTATGACAAACGTTCAATTTCAATTTCATTATTACCAACTTCCCTTTTCTGAGTAGCAACATACCTTCCTATTCCGCATATGGCGTCTTCATTTCACAACTTATACGCTATGCCAGGGCATGCTCTAAATACGAAAATTTCGTCCCGAGAGTGAGGCTTCTTGCCACGAGACTACTCTCACAAGGATATATTGAGGAACGTTTGAAATTGTCATTGAGGAAGTTCTATGGTCGATATAGGGATCTAGTGCAATTTCAGATTCCTTTTTCAAGAATGTTAACCGATATTTTGGGACCTGACCATACAAACTAACCATCTTAACTTTTTGACTACCGGTATACTTGATTTAACATAATACGTATATATACAGTCATTTGTTGACGTGCTTTTCCAATGCCAGAATTTCAGTTAAACAACATTTCATGCCTTGAATAGGAAAATTTGACTTCGTGTTCTTGTCTCCATTATGTGTTCATACGTGTATATTTATGTATTTACTTCCTAGGCTTGAAATGTTGTTGCAGGACTTTTGCGACGGGTGTTGCATGCAATCAGGGGACGCTTTCTCCTCCCGTGCACCTGGTCTCACCTTGATTTTATTGGGGTTCGCATTTGTCTGAATATGACAGTGTACACAATATTGTCCTTTTATTCTATAGAATATAAGATATAGTTTACCCTTCGGTACTTCTTCGTTTTTCTACTTGCAAGAGATTTTAATTTTCTGCAGGTCACAAATTGCAGTAACCTTCCATTACATCATTACTATATTGAGTATTATGTATGCAAATGGATAACTGATGATTTAACGCTGTCATAGTAAGCCTATAATGATTCATCATTTAAGAGAGGTAACTACCGGTAAAGTAGGGAAATCCAAAATCGTATGATAAGAATTGCATATATTTTAGTCCAGTGGTACCTACCTTAACGGTCACTTCTATTAACAGAACACTTGTTTATTAAAGGGGTCTTTTATTTTCCCATTTCTCTTTTTTTTTTTGCTAAATAGATCTTTGAATTAAGGTCACTTCTATATAAAGGTCATTTTGACTGTATTTAAGGAATAACTGTGTTTATTTAGGGTATGTATAATTCTATTAAATGGCATGTATTCGTGAAGAGACTGGAGTGATGTGGCTTGCGCCAAAGCGTGTGCCCCCTCTACGTATGTGAACTAATTATCGATGTGAATTCCAATTGCATCGAAATAGATTAATAAAATTGTGACCTTTTTGTATGTATGTAATTAGTGGTTCAGCTTTGTTACACCTGTGTCATAGAATTTGTAAGATTGATATACATGTATCTAATGAAATTGCTCCAAATTTAAAAGTACATTTTCGAGAGTTGCGACAGTCTGTTCGTCAGTCTGTTATGTATAAGTGATTGTAGACTCGCTAATTCAAAATCTATAATTTATAATATAGCAAAATGTAATGTTTGAATATTAAGTCAAAGCATCTCTGAGCACACCGAGATAAACTAGGCCATTTCCGAGTTTCGTTTCTTCTAATCTTAAATTTAAGTGGAATTGCACGTCCGTAGGCACGTGATTTAAACAATATTCTTTCAGATTAGTTAAAGCAAAAGTGTTACAAGTGAACACACTACAAGAAAAACGGTGATATCTACTCAATACTTAAAAACAAATTTGCACTTCGATTTATTATAATTAAAATTCTGTAATCAAAACGTCGGTATTTGTCCACAGTCATGCGCTTTTTTGTGGTAATATTTAAAGAATTTCAAAGCCTAATCGAAAATTCGGAATTAGTCTAGGTGGAAATATCACGGCGATTAATTGATATCTGCCTCCCACGAGTAGGTGCAGACTTGGTGTAGTGGTTAAGCGCTTGTCTTGCGGCGCTGACGATTCGGGTTCGATTCCCTGGTTGCGTCACTATGTTTAAAAGGTTGGTAACCTCCTGCTTCCATGTCGCGATATAACTGAAATATTGTTGAAAGCGACGTAAAGCACCAATCAACCAACCAACCAAATCCCCCCTACGAGTAGTCCCAGGAGGAGGTAACCGATGATATTTTTAATGAAAAAATCACGGGAGTTATCTTTCTTGTCACAAATTCACAAATATTTGTATTGGCTAGTGTCATTCGTTGCTACATCTTGCAAGTGAATCTGTCGTGCTCTTTGTCCATATTCATATTACATCGATGAAAGATCAACATTTGATCTTTTGAACTGTCGTGTCGACAGAACGTAAAAGCGGACTAGTTTTAATTCGTAATAGCTATGGCCCCATAAGTGCGGTTTATTGCAAATATCGATTTTGTTTTCTGTGAGAATCGTTTTCTTTTTATTTTAGTGTCTTAGAATGTCCTGTTGTCAAAGGAAACGCCGGAATGTCCAAGTCTGTACAGCATTTATTTATTATTTAGACTAAAAAGAAAAATGATCGATTTGGTGGAAAGATATTGTAGTGTATATAACGTGTGTTGATTTCCGTTTACAGCTGATTTAGCGCAAGATCCCTAGACTGCAGCAAAGTTTAAATTATTTTTATTCAACGGTAATTAAATTATTAAATTATTATCAGGGGTCCAGCGGGAAATGAACGTTAGCTTATCGTCTCGTGTATCAGATCGCATGGTCATTTATTTTGAATTAGACTCAATGAGGAAAACAAACTTCGCAGTTTTCAAATTTTCTTAAAGATTTAATTTTTGTAGATTTGAAAATATAAATATCTATTTTAAACTCAGACATTGTTTTGAAGGTATAACAAAAATAGAGGAAAGTTAACCCCGGTTTTAAGGCCAGCTGTAGAAAAAAGGACCCTAACGGAATTTATAGTGACCTTTTAACACAATTATTCATGTATAATGGCTTCACCTGTCAAGAAATTTATATTTGTGCAGCATTAAAAGTGTGAGTTATGCCAATCCACAGAAATATAGAAAAGGTCCTCAGATGTATCTTGGTGAGTTGTCTCTGAGGAGAGAAGACATAATGTGTACGTATTGAAACATAAAAAAAATCAATTTTAAGTCGTCTTCTGTCTTTAGATTCAGTATTGGTTTTTCAATAAACAATACAACGGATGGTAATTTCCAATAAGGATCTTTTAGTTTATTACAAACAACTTATCGGAATCATCATCACTGAAAGAGGGGGTATCTATAATTACAAAATGACGACCAGATTGATAAAGAAGCCTTGATGTTTTGTAACAATCTTTCAGATCAATCATATCGGTTGCGCGGATGTTAAATAATGCAGTAATGGGTGAAAAGAAAATATGCGTATTAATGCCGCCCTCTATGTAAAGACTTGTCTGCTAGCATGCGACTTGATCGATAAATGAAAGCTTGATAAACATATGGGTGAAAACGCTAACCCGGCGTGTAATAAAATATATTGCCTCATCAATATTGAATGCTTCGTTATGCGTGTATTGGTCCAAGATCACCTTAGATACGATTCGCGACGGAACTGCACACCTTCAAACGCTTAGATGACTCGGATGGCCCTGACGGCAGTTACTAGAATCCGGAGCGTAATTTTTTCCTCTTTGGCAATCTTCGATACCGTTTCATGATTGCATCATCTATTATTGACATATTTATTGATTTAGCATTAGAGATAAAATGAACGAAATAGTATAAAATTCAAAGCGATGGATGATCACCCAAAGGAAACGTTAGACGCGAGGCGCTTTACGGTCGGTAATAGTTGATATAGAGGATTGATTGATTGATTGAATATTGTTTAACGTCACTCCACGATTATTTCACGTGTATGGTGACGGCATCTGCCTAATGCATTTGCATAGTAATTTAGACCTTTACAACGGACTCACCCGAAGCAGTGGGTGACCTTTTACGTGTCACCTCCATCGTGATACGTGGCCTCTTATCCGAAAGACAGAACACCGGTGCGCCCAAGGCGGAAGTCGAACCCGGGACGTCTCGGTCACGAGCAGAGCACCTCATCCACTGAGCCACACCGGAGGAAGAGGAAAAAAAACCATTATACATATATATATGTGCCATAATCCTGAAAATCCGTCATTCGGTCGCGTATCAAATTCATAGTTCTCAAGAGGCAACACTCGTGACGTTGGCGTTTTCTGTAGTGCAGTTGCGATATTCCCTGTTAGGGTGGGAGATTTGATTTGAGTAATTGCTGTAAAGCATTCATGTTGAACATTTTTAAAGGTCAAAGAATTCAAAAAATAAAGATTTGAGAAATCAAATTCTTTATAGTTTTGTGTGTTAAACTAGAGCTTGCGAATATGCATGGTGGTAAAAGATTGAAAGGTATTCAGATATTTAATGTAGATCTCTCCAAATTGAAGAAATTTTAGATAGGTTTGTTTTTTCAAGAAACGTCCTTCATAGATTCTACAGATTGGATATTCTTGTGCTGGGTAAACTGAGAATGCTTTCCATGGCGATTGGATCTATAGGAATGTGACTTAAAAGGGAACGGTATCCCATTCTGTTGAAATAATGTTAGTTTGACTTGTTTTGCATTGCAGTAGTATATGCATGCGCATTGATATCACTTATACCGTTTACGGCTTATTCATTAAATTGGAATAAAATCTTGGTCATGACATCAGAACCTTTATTTTACCGACATTGGTGAAAATATGTGAGACAATCGTTTCATTTTATTGCAGTTAATTTCGATTTTAAACACATTGCCTACAAGTGGTATAAAACAATTACCTCTCCCCCCATTCTCCAAGAATAAAATATTACCTTTAATAGAATAATTTCGGGTTGATAAAATTTGCGGTCGTGTGTGTTATGGATATATAATATTTATAGCGTCGTTATATTGTTTCACGTCGAGTAATAGAGCGAATGGGACCCTTGTCGGCTTCTTGTATTTGAATTTTTCATTTGCGGTTCTTTTTTTGTGGCAATCGGAAATAGATGGGGAATTTGAGTCCATTAATCATTCATGATATAAGATCTCCTGCTTTTGCAATGAAGAGAAACATCCAAAGCTTGGAGCAAATTACAGACATCACAAAGACTTCCCTGCCGTGGCCATAAGCACGCTCTATTGTAACACATACAACCAATTAATTACCTTTCTTTAGTCCGGCTGATTATTCTGCGATTGGGGTAAGTCGTGTTTAGCTAATCTTTCGTCTAGCAGCAAGCACCAAATCTATCAGCTTTCATCCAAACAAGTAATTGACAAATATTGCTAAATGCGTCAAGAACGGAAGCAGTTATTAAATCAACGCTTTCAAATCGCCATGGCAACGAATTCACCTGATCAGTGATCAACCCCCTCGACATGTTCTTTATTAATGATACAAGACATGAGAGGAGTTTCTTTTGTTGGTCATGTTTTAGCTTCCATTTTGTACATCGGTGCTGCGTGAAGGCGCCGGATATTTGAGCTGTTTGCGTTGAATGGAGCAGTTAGGTATAAACGACAGTATGGTGACAAGTGATTAGAAAATAGAAGCTCTGATTAATGTAGAAGTTATTACAGGCCCAAGTAAATCAATAAAGCGCCGTTGTTAAATGCGATGTTCCATGGCTTTGAAGGGACTTGTAAACTTATTTGGTCGATAGAGATGGTAAAGGGCATATTAGATTTCATTTAAGAAGGACCTAATGGGTGTTAGCGGCCACGATTGTTTTATTGACTAGCCATTCAAGAAAGTGGAACAACCAGGAATTGATTTGGGGTTTCATTAAGGGGGAAAGACCTAATGTTTCCCTGATTGAAAGAGTGTGTGTTTCCTCTAATGAGTCAGTATGTACTTTAGTCCAAATTAGCGCTACATTTAGTAGTGATGATTTACAGCCATTGATGTTGTGCCGGGTTTTTTAACAGGTCCTCTTATGAAATGTATAAAGTGGGGGTCATGAACATGTTTGGCAAATATGGCATTTCTTACAATCCGTCAGTAATATCTCTTTATCATAGTTTGACTTACGTTATGCATTTTAACCAATGCATTCATTTCTTCTATATTGCGAAGCAGATTATTTCCGGGAAATCTTTTATTAGCCCCATAATCGGTTTGGTTTCCTCTTTTTACTTTTAACATGTACAAATGACATGTCGCGCGTACGTCATTACTTATTCTTAATAACGTCACTAATTACGACGTTTGTTACCTGTACTGTTAATTTATTTTGTAATCGGAACTAGCTGTACATGAAGATCTATAATGTAAATATTGAACGCGGATAAGATTTTTGTATTTCACCTTGAAGAAAAAGACAGGCTTGTTGTGGTGATTAAGAGTTTGGCTTGCGGCGCAGACAATCCGGGTTCGATTCCCGCATTGCGCCACTATGTTTAAGAGGTTGGTAACCTCCTGCTTGAAAAATTGTTGAAGCGACGTAAAACATCTACCAACCAACTTACCACCTTCAAAAAAGGAAGGGGAGGGGCATATAGCGTTGTTAGGTATTCTTTCCCGGAGAAGGGCCACGTAAGGAAAAAAAAAAGAAGATGGATGGGAAGGGAACTAGTTTTGCGATAATGTTATTAACATTTCCAGTGTGTTCGATTCAGATCATTTTAGGATTCTCATATGACGGATGGATTAAAATTAACATGCTACGCAGGAATGCACTGGTCTTTTTAACTTTTTAAGAGGCAAGTGTGGTGGGGAATGAGATGGGGATGGTGGTGTTCTGCCAGTATACTTTTCTAAGGGTAGTGGTTATCCTTTGCTACCCCGGTATCTTTCATGAAATTGACAATTATGATAAAACGTTAAACATTTAACAGTGTGACAATTTCAATTTCACTGGTGTTATATACAAGAGAATGGATTTAGAAAAGGAATATTCACGTACACGTATAGGGCATGATGCAGTATTTTGAGAAAAGGAATTAAGTATTGTCTGTCAAAATTTGAAAGGATGAGGGTTGATGTCATCTTCGACCAAGACAGCCCCCCCACCACACCTAATAAAAAATCAAGATTTGATTAAAGATAGGGTACCGTATTGCTTCATGTAAAGTAGAAAAAAAGACGTGTAGGTGTGTGTTGTGAGGGTGGGTTTGTCACTGTGTTAGAATCTTTCATGAAGGAGAGGAGAGGGAAGGGAAGAAAGAAATACGAGTCTTTTCCTGAAAAATAAAACCTGTAGAGAAATAGCATTAAAAAAGAAGAAGAAGAAAAAAAGAGAAAAAGAATAAAGTAATCAAGCATGATGGGTTTTTACGCAATAGGACTGAATATTCTGACTAAATCAAAAGTCAATCGTTATACTTGTATAACATATATTAAAACAATTCGTTCTACGTGAACTTAAAACTGAATTCTAAACCGCACGTTTTGTTTGTGAGAAGCGTCGTTGAATCCGATGTACTCGAAAGATATTACACTCTGTGGGTTTTAATAGAGTTCATCCGCAAACATCTATCAATAAACACGTGTAGAATATACCTTTCTGAAATTTTTACCTTTACTTTTATGTTTGCTCACTGGATTGAATTAAACAAGGTTGAAATAATGGCAGGGATATCAAGAATCGGCTATAAATAACGCTTAGGAGGGCAGCGAATCGCTGTGTTTATGACAAGATTAAATATTTTCTCACCTCATTTCTGCATGTTAAAGTTACACCACTTGATTGATCTGGGCTGGTGAAATTTCACACCTATTTTACTTCTTTAGCATGGAAAGCGCATGATTGGATGCATGTTCCCTCCGCGCGCATGTGTGTACGGATAGAAGAAACCGCAGTATCCCGACCTGGCGACCCTCGCGCCGCACGGAAATTGTGCAGCATCGCCTCCTCTGTGCAGTATATACATATCTGTTAAGTATTTGATGCTTTTTGGAGAAGGATTCTATGTACATGTGGCGGGACATCTTTCTAACGCTTGGGATTTCAAGGCAGATTGAAGGTCGCATTGTGTAGCTTTCGAGTAATCGTCCAAGATCTTTTTTTTTATTGACTCACATTTTATTTCGGGTGTTTCATCTTAGTGATATTGAAATGAATGGAAATTCGTAGTGAATATGATACAGTGTGATGTTAGTGGAGAAAATTTCGGGTTCGATGTGTAACCGAAGTTTCAGATAATATTCATCAAGGTTTGATTTACGAGGATATCTACGGTGTTGCAGAGCTAATATCCGAGGTTTTATATGTCAGTAATAGTGATATTTATCGAGGTATAAACATTGTATGACGACACTTCAGGCAACATTACAATCGATGTCTAATATCGGGCTACGATATTCAATGGCATAAACCTAATATAACGATATCTTAAACGATATATAAGTATTATGCGATATTAACTATGATATAAACCTAATTAATATCTGAATCGATAATATACACCAGTAGTGCGATATTTAGTGACATAAACATTCTGTGACAGTATCTGATTCACTGTCGTTGGAGATCTGAAGGTGATACTAATTTTACATTACGAAATATTTATAGATCAGAAGGTGATACTTATATTACGATATTACGAAATATTTATACATGATCAGTTTTTTGTTGACAAGTCAGATAATATCCATACCGCGAGTAATGAGCAGATCTACACATACAAAGTGAAGTAGACATGTGTTGAAAGTTGATCGACCTTTTCATCATTGTTAACTGTGGTGTATAAAATCCTAATCGGTTTTATCTATTGACTCTCGCCATCTTTTAATATATCGTCTATTTTGAACGTCGGCATTGTTGTCCAATAAATACGGGGAGAATTGTTTGCTCAAGTCAATGTCGGGTCATTGAAGGAACTGTATTTGTACAGTATACTATCCTCGCTTTATTGACGAACGGAAATTTAAACTAACATTGGTTTGTTCAATCGGTACATTCCAATAAATCTGTATACAACTTGATCTGCAAGAGAGTTTCACCTTTTAATAATCACTTTAGATAATTTGATAGATCGGGGTTTGATATTTAACAAACGCAATTCATAAGGTTTGTTTTGACACATTTCTTTTACAAAGAGAATTTAAAAGATCAATAGCGATCTCGACAAGTGCTCCCCTATATTTGATACCAGATACCCGGCAGCGCCTGTACTGGAGCACTGCTTCATTCCCCGACAACTACCTCTCAGCGCTTCTCCCGCGAGCATAAAAATGTACATAGCATTGTATTGTTAGGAAATTATTGACTTTACAAGTCAATTAGACAAGGAGAGAGATTAATATATTCCGAATGTATCATGTGATGTTCAACATTGGAGGGATGAGTATATTGCCAGCTATTGATCGCCTATGTCAGCCTCGCCTAGCGATTCGTTTATTGGATTTTCAGTAATTTACGCGCAATTGTGTAAAAACGACATTATTTGATCTCATCTCAGCAAATCGACAGATTTCTAGGTGTCCCTGCACGGCGGACGCTCTCATTCGGAGCTTCTCTACCCTAATCATACTTAACCCCTGAGTGGTCCGTAACATCTAATGTATTGAGAACTCGGTTTATTCGCTCTCCGCCATACGGAATACATTTCTGGTCCGGAAATCCAAGATTCTGTGAATGCGGGTACACGATTACAGTCGGTAGGAATTGACAATTATTTTGTGGCTTTGTCACACACTCCGTGTCACCAGCTATTGCCATTGATGTGTTATCACACAGGTCAACCGAGGTCATGTATCGGTGTCTTCGCATTATGTAGTAACGGTGATTTGAGGAGGAGCATCATCGGCAGCAGATCAAATGGCGGAAGATACACTATAATGTTCACTGCACATACTTACGCCACCATTGTGATGTAATTTATCATAGCGAAGGAGTAGGGTAATTGATTTATTTCTCCTCCTTGCACTTAGTGTTTGTTCAGTAACGGTTATAAACGGATCCTTCAATTCTTTTTTGTAAGGAGAAATCGCACGGAAAATCAAGAAATGTGATAATACTGCAAAGTAAAATCGTGATCTTCCTAAACATTTCTCGTTTGGAGTTCCATGATTGGATTTGCAGTCAGAATACAGAATACTTGAACACATTCAGACAGAAGGAGCATAGTGATTCTTGACCATTGTTGTACTAGTCCTCGATCAGTTGTAAAAGAAGGCCATGTGACAGTTCAACAGACATACGAACAACAGTTTGAATCGTGAATATCTTTCTGTGTAGGGTTTTAATAAACAGTAACTGTATGAATTTTGCCGGTGAAGACGATGAATAACGGATTATACCCTAGTCTGATGGAACGCATGGAGGCATATCTCATGTCCCAGTTCTCCACCCCTGGGGCAGTCCCTCCAAACCTGTATCCCCTTCATGGTAAGTCTTACTTAATTTTTTTGCCTCCCAATAAGGGAACACCACCAGGAGTCTGTTTGATCTTGAATTGTATCCCTTACGGTCCAGTTCGGAGTTGTCCAAGAGGTCTCAAGTCTACACTCATATCATATAATTACACGACTTGAAGTTATATATTAAGATGATAATTGATAACGATTTGTCATTTCCTGTTATGTAATCGTGATTAAAAAGAACTGTTATTCTAAAGATGCAAGATAGAATAGTTGAGAGAGAGAGAGAGAGAGAGAGAGAGAGGCTTTGATTTTGTCTTAATGAATTTAACGGTTAAATACCGAGAGCTAAATCGCGAGATGTGTTCCAGACTTCGTCATTAAACCAGCCGCATCGCTTAAAACCCATTAATAACTCTCTTACAAAGGTAGTCATCTTCTAAGACAATACAACGCTACATAATGCTAGGAATCGCTTAACGACGAGACGAGCGATCGATAACACCCGACTCCGGAGGTGGCAATCATGTGCCTTACGAAATGTGACGATCCTTCGACATCAGGTGGCAGCTTGTGATGGAGTCTTTGTCAAACACATGCTTCAATTGCTATCACATCTTATAGGGGCTTGATCCGGGTCGCTATGACGTCGTCTTGAACGACGAGTATCTTATCAATTATTTGAAAATATGAGCAGACGATACGTTAAATAAAAAAGATTTTCAGGAATAATAGAAGCTTGACACCCCATACGGCACCTCTGGTGTGCAGACGTTTCTGCTGTGAGACTTCATCCTTTTTGATGAACGTGTGAATATCTTCAGGTCTCACTTATGAATTTAACCCATGTGATGTAAATCTGCGTTGACCCTGGGGTCAGCGGTAGCGTACCGTCACATCAACACATTGGTTAACATGTTTCGGCAACGTGCCAGGGAAGTCTCTGTTATTTCACAGTGTTGTGCCTTTGATTAGTTTATGATGTTGCCAGAAGTTTTTTTGGAGTTTAGTTCTGATAATTGTTGACATTTATACAGTAATTTGAGAGTTTTCATGCAAGAGTTACACAAAGGGCGGTAACGCATGATGTCTCGCGACTACAATAGTCCACTCGCGTGTAATGATCGCCGACATTAAAGCAGCCTTTCTCACCCCTACATATCTTTCTTATCACTATTTTGGCTAAAAGTCTGAGATTTCAACAAATGTTACGTCATTTTGTACGAAGAAACCATTAATATCTCTTTTTCTTCCGCACAGTTTTCTTTAAGAGAATAATCTGTTGTACATGTATACCCAATCCAGGTAAGCAAACCAATAACGGTTCTTTGAAAGGATAACACCTTTTAATCGTTTGTTGCCGAGTTTCTTGAACTACTAGCTTGTTTTTACATTTTCCTATATGATAACATCATCTGCTTGTTTGCACAGAAACCTCCACGCATTGCAACAGACCTGTCCAAAGCATTGAGGGATCCTTGACATGCCATTGCGTACTAGGGGGACAGGACATTGTTTACGGGCGAATTTCAGGATGCATTCACGATTAGAACCTCTTGGTCTCGAGCCCAGCACGCTACCGATTGGGCTACGCCGGCACTGTACGACTTCTGTTACTCATTATTATCAATAAAGTATTAACCTTAGATAGGGGCAGTGTAGTAATTAAGAGCTTGACTTGCGATGCAGTTGACCCAGGTCCGACCCCCATATTTATTGTTTAATGTTTGTTTCTATGTTGCGCTATGGTTGTATCACGTGACGCAAAACAAATTAAACACACAAATGGGTTTTTTGCACGTGAACCATCATTCGCAAATTGTTATCTTTAGCCACCTACCAGCACACTTTGGTTTGTGTTGACATTTGGTTTGCACAAGTGTTTATATATGCCTTTAAAACAAGCAGCGGCCGTTGTTTCATTGCATGTCGACCGCTCGTCATCTCTACCAGAGCCGGCGTGGCTCAGTCTGCAAGATGCGTGGCTCATGGCCGAGATACTCCGGGTTGCGGTGTCATGAGTGGCTTGTCAGTGTACTGTGTTCTCGGATGAGACAATAAAAACCGAGGCCCGGTGTCACGGTAGACATAACACTTTAAAGATACCTCCCTGCTTCGGGTGAGTCCATTTTATAGGTCTAAATTGCAGTGCATTGCCACAGACAGATGTCAGCAGTATATGCTATTACATATAAATGTATATTCTGATCAATTTCTGAGGTATACGGCGAACTAAGAGATGGGAGGTTAAGAATATAAAGTCATTTAATTTGACATTGTTGAAGTACATCGAACTAAGAAGTTTATCTTTTTTTTAGAACTGAACTTGAAGCATAATTGGACAGACAAACAGACATGGTTGAAGTAACTCAATCTAACTTCAGATATATTTCTTTGCATGAATGTATCCAAAACAGTCTCTTCAACACTGAATTAACGCAGAACTGGACGGACAAACGGACATTAACATACAAGCAATTTACTTTGAAAAGTAAAGAATTAAATTAGATAATCTTTGATTTTTTACAGTTGATTGTTTTGTAGATACATTGTACCACATTGATACAGCCCGAAGTGTCAATTAGATGGATAGATTAATTATTCATTCACAAGAAAAACTGATATAAGAAGAATTCTAAACTTGTCGCTACGCGCGCATATCTTTTAAAATCTCTTGGGAGACATAAATGATCTTCATTGGATGTAATAATTGGATATAAAATTAAGTTTAGCATTGTGTGGGTAGATACAATAAAAGTAGTCATTAGAAATGATTCTTGGTTTACACGTAGGATTGGTATACGTCGTACACGACAACAGCTGGCAAGTGCTTTATTGCACTGGAATTGGATTACTTTTATTGTGTTTTTCATTTATAATAAGATTTGTTTTCATTAACTTTCTTTTTTCGAGTGAGATATCTTAATGACATACTTTTGAAAAAAGGTTATTGTTTATATGACTACATTTTTTTTCGTGGGGGGTTCGTCCTTTCTGGTGTGATTTTACCATTATATCAAGTGTGTAGTTTTGAATTGTTTCAATTATCGTCCCACAGTCAATAATGAATTTTCTGTAGGATTAAGAGCATACGAAGTTGTTCTGTCCGTCCGTCTGTTCATCCCACTACGAAAAAATTTACTCTCAATCATTATGAGTGGCATTGGTGTTTCCCGTATGCATCTTGTTTGTATTTGCTATGTAGATGTCATATTGGTAATTTTGTATTTGAGACTGTTCAGTTGTGACATAAAACTAGAATGTTTCATATTTTGCCATAAGGCTAAAACCCATTAAATTTTTAACGGGAATAATTTCAAAATTTGGGGAGATTTTCTTCTTGGATTAAATCTTAAATTAAGTATAAATTTTCCCCATCAATACAATGTTACTACAGAAAATTGCAAGTTATAAGGAGTTTAGACAGTTTCTGCGTTTAATACAACATTTTTAATTTAAATTCTATTTGAAAAACTATTTATAGTATTTTTTCCTAACAACTTAACAAGATTTTAAATGAAATGTTTAAGTATAAGAGATTCCGTGAGTATTGCTTGATTTAGGTTCCGCACTATGCATACATCATATGGTCGTATTATGCAACAGAGGCGTTGATTTATTTTCTATCAATGTATCACTCCGCCATTATGTTGTAAAATCTCATCTTGTATGATAAGCCCTCTTTATCCCGAAAGATCAATCGCATCATACCTGTATCCCCAGCAGTACATATGTCAATGTTTTATTTAGTTTAAATAGGGTCTTGAATATAAATGCTGTTTTTTTCAACAATGTAACACTAAGAACAGTCTAAGAATTTAAGTAATTTTGTGTGTGTGTATATATACTGTATAGAGTCGGCGTAGCTCATTCGGTAGTGTGCTGTTTTGGTCATGGCCGGGATGTTCCGGGTTCGAGCCCTGCTGTGAACCCATCAGTATCATGTTATTAGATATAGTAGACGATAGAAGTCGAGGTCCCGTGACTATAGTAGACTGCCACGTAAAGATCCCCAATGCTGTAAATGCTTCCGACGGGGGCCTGTTGCATAGGTCTAAGTAGCTGTGAAATCCATCAGGCTGATCTCGCCATCATGCAAGGGAGACAAATAAACGGTATTATGATATTCAAAACCCTCATCAGTCAGTTGTGTTAGATTTCATCAAGTACCTTCACAAGCTTCATTATTTACCAATGAAATGTAAAATACAACATGGTCTCTTGCATTTTGTTTTACTGTCCTATAATATATGCTCTCTGGTGTTGTACATGTAATTCTTGACAAAAATGTTATTTTTGACAAACACGACAAACATATTACAAGGACATGACTAGAGATCGTCGCCTGTTAAAACATTTGAAAATTACGAAGAAGTCTGTTAGGCTTTCTTTCGCGTTCCCGTCTTGTTAATAAGCTCTGTATGAATTGTTTATTATTCTGCTATGTAAGTATATTGCATGTTCCTGACCAATCACCACTCTCTTAAGCGTAATGATTTTCTATGCATTTAAATGCACTGCTGTGCGAAAGAACACGTTCGCTGCATATCAGTTCCCTACCGGTATATCTGTTAACGTTTCGTACACAACATATTATTGTCAATGCCATAACGTTCCCTGCATAGCGTTGTACTGTATCTTTAAGTTCATCGCACGGTACGTTTCTGTTAACAAATAACGTTTACTGCACTGCAGTCTTTGATCCATATCTGTTAATGTGACTTCGGATTTCAACCATTAACACTTCCTGTATAGTCTTGTTATGTACTTGTTAATGCTCCCTTGTTTCCTTATTCTGCATCTGCTAACACTTTTAGTAGGACCTACTTTGTTCTGCCCCGGTTAACGTTCCCAGCGTAGTTTTGCGCTTTAAATATAAACGTTACCTACAGGATTTCTTCTGTAATAATTAACGTTCTTTGCACGTTTTTATTCTGCAACTGTGCATATTCCTTAAAAACCTTCTGAAAAACCTTCTGCAACTGCTAGATATATAGTATTCTGTGTAAGAATACACTTTCAATGCACGGTTTTGGTCATTCTCTATACGACTTCGTTCTGTATTTTTTCGCGCTGTTAGTAAGGCCATGTTCTGTCCCAGCTTTGCGCTCTCACTATGTCCCTATTCTTCAGGTGTTAACGTTCCCCGTACGGTTTTGTACTGCATCAGTCCTGTTAATGTTGCTATCATTGTCTTTTAGAGTCGCTGTTAACGCTGCCTGTATGGTCTTGTTCTGCCACTGTGAGGCATATCCTGCACGAACTTATTCTGTCCCTCTTTACGCTTCCAGCATGGCTTCGTCCTGCCTCTGTTAGCAAACACTGCTTTTGTAAGCGCTTCCTGCACGACATTGTTATGTACGTTAACATTTCTTAGATTGCTGTGTGTCTGTCAAAGTTCTCGACATAGTCTTTTCCTGCCCATGTCGACGTTTTTTGCGCGACCATTTCTTGTTCAAGATCCCCCATACAGACCCGTCTAGTATATTCAAATGTAAAATATCTATGTGCCCTTCTTCCGCGCCTTTGAACTCCGTGTCATCTCACCAATAATTCTGTGCAGGGATAAGACATTACAAACAATCTGTCATCCTTTTATTTAAATCCACCGACACAGCTATATAGTGGAAAGCCGTCGGAGGACAGAGTTGCACGCCTCAATTGATTTTTTGTAAAATGTTCATATTTATGACTTGATTACCTCAACACGACTAGACAGTGGCGTATCTAATTGACGAATCTAAAGCATTGAGACGAAGAGACTGCATATCTTGATATACCAGTCTCTCGAGCTGCGGAAGTGGGACACATATGGAAAGGGGCTATTGGGTCAGTAGGTTCTGTTGGGAAGTTGTTCGATCTTTCGAAGTTTATATTGCATCCTAAGTAGATATTGTGGTTGAATTATAATTTATTCATGAAAATAAAGGTTGGTTTATTGGTTCTATGTCAATGCTCATTCGGAGGAAAGTATCATGTCTAAGTGACTTTCCTCTAGCACTGACGTAGGAAGAGGAGAGGGAGTAAGTACAAAAAGAGCATGACAAAAGGAATAAGTTGATTTGCTGCGTATCCTGTATTGTCTACTTAAAGACTCTCTCTGGCCCGCCCCAAGTAAATTCAAAATGTAAAAACATGACGCCACGACGTAGAGTGAATACGGTGGTGTGTGCGTCACATGGAATGTTCATAATAATTACAGCGAGTTTATTGCCAGTTTGTGTGTGAAAGGGACCAGGAGAAGGTGCAACATCTCTCTCAGACTTGCATAAGGATATACTGCCTTTCAAAATGGCCACCAAGGCCAAACTCCTTCCATACCATATGCAGCAATCACTTCACCTGCATTGCGTGCGGTATGGTCCGTACCCCGACCAA
The DNA here is from genome assembly GCA_035048485.1 of Pteria penguin. Classification (NCBI taxonomy): domain Eukaryota; kingdom Metazoa; phylum Mollusca; class Bivalvia; order Pterioida; family Pteriidae; genus Pteria; species Pteria penguin. The sequence continues at coordinate 26,999,600 of CM068582.1, read as the reverse complement.
CGCGGAACTACTTTTCCAGATCTCTGTGATTTACACGTCGTATTCATCCACTTTGTAGCTTACCAGCACTGGTGTCTACAGGTAAACTCATGTTATTTCTCAAGCTCGTTGCACCACTATGTGTCATATTTTATTAACATAGGGCAGAAAAAGGCACGCACCCCTGCTTTGGCGAGAATTACGTAACAACATGATCCTTGTAGGGAAGTTTGAGCTTTAAATTCAAGACATCTTTCTCCACGCAATGCTCCTTAACCCCGGCGGGGTCGGAGGTCAAACCCATTATACAATTTTACGCCAAGTTAACAAGTTGCTATTTATCTTTTAAATGGTGAAGACAGCCTAGCACCGCGGATGGGTTATTTTTTTGTGGTGGGTGGTAGTGAAGCGTGGATTATTTGTTATTCTTCCGCTCGAATGTTTGAAGTTCAGATCACATTACTGTGCTCGGATGAATAATAGTAATATTGACTGCTTGTCGGTGACTTATCACGGATCATGTGTCTCGGGAAATTATCATATATTTGCTAGAAACATTATATTGATGGGATAATGGAACGAACAGTGGCCCGATAAATAAGGTTTTAAAAGGTCTACGATAAAGCATATAATGTGACGTGTTGTTCTTAATGTTTCTACAGCACGAGGGCACAGGCGAATTTGTGATTTAACGGGTATCCACTAAACCAGAGTCGTGTGAAGTTTAAGCGATTATGATTAACGATTTTAATTCGAAAGTTCTTTAAGTGATTTTATGCTATTTAATTGTCGGGGAAAGTCAACTTGTCATTCTGAATGGATTTATATTGACACAAGAAGACTTGGGATAGATATCTTGTACATTTTGAGAACGTCTTTCGGATTTGTTTAATAATTGTGTTTGATACCGTAAAACGTTTTAGACAATTCGATATTCAGTAATGGTGTAAATGTTATTGCATATTCGGATGTTTTCGTAATGTCATTGATTTTTAAATCCCATCAAGAGAAAACGATATGCTTTAATATTTTATGAAGACTTGCCGATTGTATGTGGACACTGTTTTAGATAGATTCAGTGACATCTCATTAAGTGATTTACGGGAAGAATCTTTTGAGGCAATCCAGAAATCTGACAGAGGAGCTCTTTTATGTGGAAATTGTTCGTCGAAACGGATTGTAATTTCTTCCAAGAGGATGTGCTCTATTAAATGAACTAAGATGACGTACGAGCGAGAGAAACCTATGCTAATTTGATAGTTTGGCCCCGAGAACATTATCCTATAGTAATCGTTATCTGACGTGAAAAACAACGAGCTTTTATTGCCGTATCGCATTGATTTTTGTAACTTTATGAATGGTGGGAGCATCATGTATGTTTTTACATACAGCATGTGTTTGCATGTAACAGTTGGCGCTTGATCTAAACGCATCCCGACATCCATCGCGGGAACACACTCGATGCTCAGTGAATTCCTGGTGGTGAAACTGACATGGAATGATCTGTAATCTATGGGTGTCAATACTAAGAAAGCGGCGCCTGTGATAGAAGATTTTTTTTCAGTTATTGATAATGATGGATACTTGATATTTTCCGTAAGATTATATTGATGTGTTTGTGGATTGTGTACCGTATAAAACAACTTTCACAAATAGAATTGTGAAGTAGGGTCTTTGCGAGATGTCATAGAGAAGGGGAAAGTATCCGATTTTTTACAAGTACAACGACGCTGTGATTTCATCTGTCACTTCCTTTTGTCCCTGCTTTTGTTGCACACAGGATATGAAACTCCACTGATCAGGAAAATATGCACTTCACTCATCATTTGCGGTAACAGAACTCGGAGAAAACGAACGTGATCATAACGCCCTAGATCTCCATTTTGTCTGAGTTTCCTTACTCTCGTGATAATTAATTCCAATTTGCTTGTATAGATTACAAGTTGTCCTAGACGAGGAGATATACTACTGGTTTGCGTTATGCTATATTTCACTCCGAAATTGATGGTGTAAAAGAAAATCTATGACGTCACTGGCATGCAAGATGTGCTCGTGCTAAAATCATTTCGTGCTTGATAATTATTTTGTGGAATTTGAGTATGTGAAAAGCTTTTTCTCGGAGGTACTAATTAGCTGTAATAGACAGGAGAAATGTGGTGGAATCGACGACCACCTTTGGACCCCTTGCAGTCCTACTTACACCTGACAGGTAACTAAAGGTCACATATTGTACTTTTGTATGTATGTAGAAGTTAGTGTTCGCCTTAAAGGTGGCATTCTTCCTTAATTAGCGAACTCACCTCCTCGGATTAGTGGATATAGGTTCGAATATCATAGGGTTATATGTACGTTCGTTAGTGATACGTTCTGAGATGGAACTTTATCTGTACGTTTGCAGTCTCTTTCCTTAATGAGAACACAGGGTCAGAGGTAACTCTGTCTATCGACTTTATATGGTTTAAATTTAGTGACATGAACATAGTATATATATATTTTTTCAGTTAAGGATTACATTAAGTGTTCATTTAAGTCATTAAGTGTTGCATGTGCATATTTGAGTGTGTATGGCTAGGAAAGGAAAAAGTTAAATCGGAATGGGGCATTCATCTGACGTGGTATAACTATAAACATGATAAATATATTACACGTGTATACATCGAGATACAAAGTAAATCCTTTATAATATGATATATATATATATATATATATATATATATATATATATATATATATATATATATATATATATATGAGCAATTTCTTGATGGTCTAAAACAATAGTCTCATTATTAGTTTATAAATAGCAATCTATTGGAAATACATGACATGCGGTATGATATGTCTTTATCAGATCACCTTTATTGACCGCTAAACTCAAGTGACCACTCGACTTTCGCACTTTTTCGTCACCTCACATAATCATGTGTCACAGCAATGCTGCCGCTCTTGTCTCGTTGTATTTATTTTGTCTTGGTTGTAAATTTCGTGTCTTGAATATATTTGTTATTAAAGTGCTATTGAAGGGGCATCGAGATAGGTTATATATCCTGTAGGGCTCGTGTGATCTCCGACGGGGCTTATCAGTTAGACTAACGACCTTGTCATTAATAAGTGTTCCGGAACTTGTCCTAAGAAAAGACTTATCCTCTGCGTTCTTAAATCAGGAATGTATGCAATAAAATAAATTTTATCCCTTTCTGTTGTGAATTTAGGAACATATCCACCAACAGGCAAATACTTCGCGTTGTGGATCTAGAAACATATCCATCAACAGACTAATATTTTGCGTTGTTGATTCAGTAATGCATCCACCAACAAACTAATACTTCAAGTTGTAGTTTCAAGAACGTATCTACCAACAGACTAAAACTTTGCGTTATGGATTCATGAACGTGTCCATCAACCGACTAATATTTTGCGTTGTGGATTGAGGAATGTATCCACCAACAAACTAATACTTTAAGCTGTAGTTTCAAGAACTTATCTACCAACAGACTAATACTTTGCATTATGGATTCATGGATGTATCCACCAACAAATTAATACTTTGCGTTGTGGATTCAGTAATGTATCCATCAACAAACTAATACTTTAAGTTGTAATTTCAAGAACGTATCTACCAACAAACGAATACTTTGCGTTATGGATTCAGGAACGTATCCACCAGAAGACTTAAATACTTTGTGTTCTGGAGTATGAAACATACCCACCAAAATACGTTTATCCTCTTGGTTCCTTACTCAGGAACGTATCCACCAAAGTAGTTTGATTTATCATTTGTGTTCTTGATACAAGAAGAGTGTATCCACTTAACTATATTCCTTTGCGTTTTTGATTCAGGAACCAACCTACCAAAAATTGATCTTTTAATTTGAATCTAATATTCATAAAACATCCATGTAAAATATTTTGATAGACTGTGTTAGAAAGTATATACTTAAATTCTGTATTTAATATTGGATTCAGGCACACTTTCATTGAAGACCTTATCCCATCCACTCTTTGTAACATACTTGTGAACCAAAATGTTACATGCACTGTCTTTGTTGATTGGTCAAATGCGAAATACTAAAAAGAATGACACGATATATATATATATATATATATATATATATATATATATATATATATATATATATATATATATATTACCCTATAAACTTTAGCATTACATCATATCACATTCTTAGCTGTTTTGTCGACTTTACTTAACCTTTGATAAGTTAACTTGAAACACTGTTGAATCACTTTTGAACTAAAAGTATTGACATCTTGGAAGAGCTTATATAGGGTGATAGCTCTCAATTTCTACTTAAGTTATTGTTGGACACACTTCTTGTTGAAATACAATTCGAGTCACTGCGCTTACTATACGAATGTACTTTGACCTTGTAGTAGAAGTGACTGCAAGTGGCAGTGTGAAAAGGTAAACAGTAAAAGAAGATGAACAATAAGTCTGTATCAGGGAGAAGTCAATTAACCGTTTCGGATGAGCGTAAAACGTTTGTATATTAGACAAACATCTGTATATCTGTAGAGAGAAAAAAAAATAGAGACGAATTTAAAAATAAATCATTAACGCAGTAAGGAATAGAACGTGATTTAAAGGAAGTGAAAAACAAAAGGAAAACCCCACGAAGGAGGAAACAAATTGGCACACTATAACGATGTAAGTATTAGAAAGCAAACGGAAACTAGAATCGTGTATTGGATATATGACGAAGATTCACGCCATGAACAAGATTCACACAGGAACAATAACTCTTTAATGATTCGGTTTCATCTTAGAAAAAGATTTATTTCATGAATCAAATGCCCGGATTGAGTTCCAGACGAGGCCAATGTTTGTAGGTATACATTCTGCAGCCTGTTCAAGATCAAATTGAAGTGTGTGTATAAGCCGTCAAGCAATTATTGCTCGCATGTAACTTGTTACACAAGATTAAATCGCTTAGAGAGAAGGGATACACCCGTTAAAAACAACAACTTACATTTCCCATAACACGATTCCAACACTTGCGCCCCATTAGCTTCCCAACAGCTCTCGTATTCTACCGTATAAACCATCCCTGACGTGATCCTCAGTCCGCGATTAATGATGCACCCCATGCGCCCCCATCAAATCACTCCTGACAGTTGGTAAAATATATCAAAGCTTACAAGAGATTATCCAAATTTAAGTCTGTTTATAAAGTAGAGAAGCACACAGGATGATTGATCCTTTCTCGGGCTTATTGGACATAAAACCACTTATAAATCGCTGTCAAGGAACACCGCGTTTAACAAGCGAAATGTTATCTGTTTGCGAAAGGCTATGCGATTGAAAGCAGTTCGCAGTCCGTCAATTTTCTGCTGAATTGGGATCGTTAAACGTGGATATTAAATCCATGCTATATTGTTCTTTGACTCTTATCCAGTATAAACGGTTGTAAATTCACCTTACAAGTTTACCCAGGAATTCAATAATTCAATGCTTGTGTTGTGTACTGATTGTTGATTATCTCGTTAAACATCGTCGATTCCGTTTTGATCAGATTTAAGGCCTGCTATGCCGGCTTTTTCGCGGTTTAGATTTACATAAAAGAGTGCCATGATATCGGAGTAGATAATAATAGCCTACTGTCAAGATGGGGTATGTCGGAGCGCCATGGCTGGATCGTCATAATATATGTTGTGGCGCACAATAGGTGGAAGAACACCACACGGATACACATAAAACAGACCCGTTCCTGTAGAATGATTGAAGAAAGCTCAATTTTGTCAGATACATTTATCATCGCACGTCACTAATGGCGTAAATGAATGATTGGGTATACTTGTTGAGTCGCCTAATGCACTCGTACTAAGCATGTCTTGTCATTCTTCTCATTTTTACACGCGATGGTAATAGCTTCCATGTATGAACAGTTCTTTCAGGACTGAATAATATAAATTGAGGTCGCCACGTGAGGTCAAAACAGTGGCAGATCCAGGCCCTCCCCCACCCTTTGCCGGGGGTCGAGGAGTGGCGAATTTGTAGATTTTGACAGAAAATGGGCCAAAATACAGGGTTTTTGGTAAAAATTTCAATCACTGTCGAAAGGGGGTGGGGTCCCCTCCCTAAATCCGCCACTGCCAAATGACAAAACATATAAATCACTTTCAAATATTGACACTTGATATCTAATTTTGTTTGATTCTTGTTTTACGTCAGATCCAAAATGTTTGACTTGTACGGTGGCGGCATCTGAACCAACCCGAAGCAGTGGGGGATCTTTTACCTGCCTACTCTTATGTTGGACCTAGGTTATATTAAAATGATCAAATGAACTATATTTTATAATAATTCGGTGCTAGAAAGCACGGTATGACAGGGGAATTATTCAGTAAGATTCCAGATTCAAGTCCCACTGTAGGACATGTGACACGGTCTTCCTTATATTGAGGATATTGTATCAGAACCTGGTCTAGTGCGAGATAGACTGCATTGAGTGATTTACTATTTTAGTTTAAAAGAACAAAATTTGAGAAGTTGTCCGATCGTTATTTTAGTTGAAATGACATTTACAAATAAAAAGCTTAATTCAGATAATGTATTATATCTGAGTCGAATATCTGCCATTTGTGGTTTATCAAGTATGTAAAAATAACAGCAGCAGAATAACTATGAACTTTAGCATGCAAAAATCTATTGTAATGAATACAGTTGTATGAATCGTCGGAAATCAGGATTTGGAATCCTTCGTCGTGGCTGGAAATGAACTTCCGGTTTTCTTGGAAAATATTCTCGATATCGGTTCCTTAATTAGTTTCTCTCTTAAGACTTGTTAGGTCTTTGCAGGCTTGTATATGACATCTTTTTAATTAATATGGTAGAAAAAACCATATTGATGTAGTGAACAGTTTACGATTCGGGTCTGCTGGGGTTAGTTGCTTTATTGATCATGTTGGTCAGAAGGGAGAGAGAGGCAAGCGACCTGCTGAAGTTGATGACGGACAGCAAGGGGCGATACCGTGACATTTCCAATAATTAAGAAATAAATGGATGAATGGGTACAAGAAAATGGCACGATCTATTGATATACTGGGCACTGCAATTTGCATTCAACGGCATCTTTTGAACGTATAGCCATATTCTTTCTCAGCTTTCAGCATGAAATGTTATTATATCTATTTGCATGTGCTTTATTTGATTTGACTTGTTTAATATGGTTTAGTCAAACTGAATGTTATTTTCGTTTCTGTGTAACAGTGAGGCCCATATTTGAATCTTCTGTTAGTTAAATACCATACACATTAAGAGCTAACGTCACTTTCAGTATTTTTAAGTAGAAGGTGACTTTTAATACGATAAGCTCTGTAAATCTACTACGGACACTAGCAAGTGCCCCATCGCTTCCCCTGTGTGCTGGTAGGATAGAATGTAAATTTCGTTCATTAGTTGTAATGGATGCTAGAATTACAATGGAGTCTTTTTATCTCATAGAAAAGCGCTCTAGGGGGATAACCCGGAGTTTTATTTAAAGTCACACCACAGAGATGGTCATCGTCTAAATTGAAAACTCACTCTGATAGATTGGTATTGCGTGTGGTTGGGCTTGAGTTTAGGCCGAGTTGAGCCGTAACCTATGATCTTATGATACACTTTCCCCAGCTTTTGTAGATGGTTTGAATATTTTCTACCTGCATATGTTACATTAAAAGTTTGAAAACATTTATTATTTCATACTTATCTATAACTATCTTAGATAAGTTTGAAATAATAAATCTTTTAAACTTTTATTGTAACACATGTACTTAAGTAACGATATGCGTTTTCACCACAACAAGCGACCCGTGCACTAAATCTCTTCTTAACATTATAAGATATCATGTATCAAACATAAAACCGATATATTTAAATACCTGACCAAAGAAAAATAAAAACTTCAGCCGCAAGCCGTTCTCTAGTCGTACAGATAAATAAGGGACAATGGGAAAATACAGACATTTAAAATCAATAAATAAAGACTGCGTTTACTGATTGACCATTGTGGTATACTGACGGAGTATATACCCTCAAGTGTCCAGCAGTCGGAGCAACCTTAGTCAATGAGGGCGACTCTAACTGAAGAGATCGGGATCGAAGATAAAATAGACATAAATCAGTGGAGGGCTTTGATCTTTTCAATTTCTTTATGAACTTGACACCAGAATTGGCTGGTTTGAAACCTTGAGGGGACTTCACATTATATAGTACTCATGGAGGTATACGGCTTGAGTGCGACTTTCTGTTTGTGAAGGAATTAGTTTCTCGGGTCACACGGATAATGGAGTTAACTACAGGTAATGGACGGACAAGGTGTTTGTATCAAGAAAATTCACCGCAGTGCAGGTAGATTTTCATAAATATTTACCTTTATTTCACGCGGATGTGGCATTGCAAGGCAATTAGTTGCGTTTACGAGTTGTTTTTGTTGTGCAATTTGGTGAAAACTTGCCATGTGTTTTCTTGAGAATCATCGCTGTTAAACCCCCTTCGTCGCTGAGTGGTGGGTAAGTTTGGTTTGTACCTTGTATTAGGAAAGACGTGGTTTTGAACCATAGTCGACCATTTCCGTAGTGGGTTTGGTTTGGAGTGTAGGGTTTTTACGTAGCTATCAATAATTTTTTAAGGCATAGGGCATCGTGAGAGTTGGGTAATTACGTCGGATATTATCCATTGGCCAGGATGTAGTGCCAGACTCCAAATGATAGACTAAGGACGCTGAAGATTCCTGCCCAGTTTAAACCAAACAAGTCAGAAATTCGGTGACTGCTCCACAGCGAGAGTTGCCCGGCAGTACATCAAAATGTTGGTAATACGGTTATGAGATATTAAAAAGAAAAATTCCGAGAGGAGCAAAAATAATACTCAAACCATTATCATTGGTTTCGTTGCCTATCCTACCTCATTACCGATGTGCATTTACGAGGTAAAGACCTTTATGTAATCGAGCCACCTAATATTAGATCACCTGTCTCCCATAAACATGTTTTTCTCAAAGTTGATGTCATCATTTGTAAACTTTATTCTCATAATTACGCCGAAACGCTGGCGTTTTGACATGAGCGCTATTAATGGTCGAAAGTGTCGCCATTGCAGATAGTTAACAAGATCTACTCGCACCGTCTCCCGTTATAATTTGCAGTATTAATGAGATCTCTTGACATCATGCACTAAAATAAGATTGCAATTATTAATTATGGAAGCATTCAGGAACTCATTAGGCTTCTGATGTTTTTTTCTCTTGCTTCCTGTATACACAATGGAATATTATATCGTATGTAGTCATTATTCAAGAAAGACAACTCCTGTGACATCAATTGTTTTATCTGCATTTTTTGTCGTGTTCAAAATCAAAAATTATTCTAAAGATGGATAAAACTTAGAATATTAGACTCAATTAAAGAATATGGGCGGCAGTTTACATAGATTCTATTTTTCGGTGGCGCGGCTTTTTCGGTGTTCGATTGCCCCTGGCATACATGGGATTATCTCGGAGATGTCGATTATGTCGTAGGCCTCCACCCGGGAAAGTGACGATTCCTGGAGTTTCAAGGACTGAATACTAATGATGTTTCATTTGAAATGCGGTCTGAACTCAGGGACAGGATCCAGTGACGAGATGGTAGAGACTTGGACTAACATGGTTTACGGGACACCTTTTGTCAAATGGGCTTTTACTTGTAATTTAATTTAGTTGTCATCTTTGCTTTTGTATTATTGTTATTTTAATAATAATAATAAAATAATAATAATAATAATAATAATAATAATAATAATAATAATAATTATATGTTGTTGTTGTTAAAAGGAGAAAAGTAAAAAGGTGTTGGTGTGATGTACAGAACAGAAAAAGTACACTATGTCTGATTGACAACACTAAAATCTAAAAATTTGTTGAAGACAGGGTAGTACTATAATAGTAAAATTAATGTCACAGAGGGGTATTCTATATTATCTACACGTTTATTGCGAAATCAGGCGGGAAGGATGGGCACAAAGTTTGACCGTAGAGGTCTCCCGGTGGAACATGTCCTTCAGCACCTAGAGTATCAGCGCTTGTAAATTATCTTGGCATTTCTCTACAACATTGAGGCTTGTGAAGTGACGAGTTACATGGGGTGTACTCTCACTCGAGATGTATATGGGGATTTTGTTTTTGATTTCGTAAAACAGACCGCTTCACATTGTGTATCACGTATACACAACAGTATTGTAAAACCTTGAAGGTTTGTACTTAAAACATGTTAAAATTTTCTCTGAGGTCATAGTGTAAAATCAGAAGCATCGATACAGTTTAGAAAGTAATTTTATTCGTCTGGGTTATTTCGTTAATTTTCTTGCTGTGTGTTTATCCTATTTCGTCTGACCTTTGTTCTTATTTTCGCAACTATTAAATATTTTTGTATCATTGCGCTTCTGGATTATGTTTCATGAAGAACGGATTAGGTATGCTATCATACCCACGCTGTGGATATCATTTTTTTTTTCAGAGAAGACACTCTTATGGTTTTCATTCTTCTTCCTTTTTCCGTTTCATCCTCATATTTGTACTATATTTTAATTTGTTCCCGGAGAAAGCCATAAATGGATCTTTTTGAGTGCCGTTCTTGAACCTCTTTCCGGAGTTGCTTTAACAGGCTACAAGTATGTACCTCTGTACATACTAAAACTCTTGTACCGCCCATGTCTTCGCCTTATCTCGTATATCTTAGAGCCGCCCTTTCCTCTCTATGATCTTGGCCCCACCTATTGTCTATTTTTTCCGACAAGAAGCGAGAAAGAGCATCAGTACACACGTAGTATTCGTTAATGTTATCACTGCCTCGAAATGTCTCCTAAAGTTGTATCTTGACCTTTTGTGCCGGTATATGACTTTTACACATATCCGTCTTCTCCGTTTACACAATACACTAATTTCCCGGTATTACCACGAATCTCACGAGCTATAAATAAAGCATTAATACAGACTGGCATATTTCCCGCTCCAAGTCCCTCATTGCATGCAACATTTGCCTGCATTTTAATGAAATAACCGATAAAAGCCGTTCATTATTTGTCAGCTGATAAACTCAATTACTGGCCTTGTGTTGTTATCTTGGCCTGTGATATACACCATGTAATAACGTGTGAAGAGGCGAGATATCACACTATAAAACATTCCATCATCCTGGTCTCGAAAAGAGATTCGAAATCCAAACCGAAATACCTCACCGTTGCGATTCCTGCTCTTGAGATGTGTTTTTGCATTGTTTTCAGTCTGTTTTAGCAGTACCTCAAACAAGCTCTGGGGTTGGTGTAATTCAGTCGGCAGTGTGCTTGGCACGTGGATGAAAGGACCCGTGTTCGAATCCCTCTGATGGCTTGTCGGGCTCTTTCCGGATATGGGAAGGAACCGACCTCCCTTAATTCGCAGTGGCAGCTTATTGGATCTCTTCAGTTTTTACTATGTACAGTCTTTATATACTATGAAATCGATTAAAAGAAAAAAAATAAAGATAAGAATCAGACATTCTAATGAGGATTTAATGCGAATAATGTCAGCCGGACATCGTCGTCGTCATCGTCTTCATCGTCATCGTTGTGCCATTCATCTTTTGTAAAGAAATGATCTATTTAGTATTTCGTATAGTTGCATTCTGTGACTCTTCCAGATGCAACCCAAATTCTCATTTCTATCATATCTACTTTCTACCACCCACTGAAATTGTAGAAAAAAACCCCCGTATCGATTATGCAATGGCTCAGCTTCAGAATCCTCTTTCCTCTCTCAGGTTATCGCATGTGCATTGACCCCCATTGCACACATTATCTGCAGTTTAGATAGGAAATTTTATCCTCGTCGACATGTGGGAATAATTCTGATCCTGGACGTGTAAATAGAGCTCTGTAAGAATCGAGTAATTTAACGAGGCTTAGGTGGGTGTAGGTGCTACATGGAACTTGCGGAGTGTTTTGTTTTTATTTTATTGGAAATTCAGTTCACAATGTATGCTTGTATGTGTTCTTCATATAGCATTCTCACTTGTAGTGTAAATAGCTCTCTTGTACCTCGCTCGGGTTCCAAGTGCATTGCCCCAGCACTTCCTCTCATACGCCATTGCATTGCCCCTGTACCTTGAGAGAATCTCTCACACTTCACTTCTCTCAGACTTCAGTGCATTGCCTTTGCACCTTTTCTCACACTTCAGTATATTGTCCCTGCACTTTTCCTCATCCGTCAGTGCATTGCCCCAAACCTTGCCTCACGCAGCGCCACAGCACCCCCATTCATACACAGGTACACCGTACATGCCATGATATAAGACCCACAGACGTTTATTCCCATTGCTTACGTCCTCATTAATTCGTTCATTATGATAAACATTTTTAAGTTGAATTTCTGTCGTTTCGAGAAAAGTGTGCCGATGGAATCTTTCAAGTTCGTGAACCTCATCTCTCTTAGTATCTTGGATCCGCTTTAGAAGAAAAGTTTTGATACGTCCCTCTTTCGTTCGCTGGTCTCAGAAACAATCGGCGTTTATACTACTTCATAGACCGAAGTTTTGCATAGAAATCCTTTTGATTCTGAAGGGTTTATGAGATGAAGACGATCTGCAAAAGAGTGGTGTGCAATGAATTTTGTTGCACGTTTACAGATGGCAAATTGTTGCACCAGTCAGAAAGGTGAGCGGGGGTAGGGTTTGAAGGAGATTTAGCTGTCTGGCAATATGAGAATTGTGCATGTGGTTATGCGAGAATAGATAACGTGATTGTGCGAGATGTACTTCGTGGCTGAACGTTTTTGCATGTCAGATCGAAATTTATCGACGGAGTTTGAAAAGAAGAATGTTAAGATTCTGATAAAGCAATTATATTAAATGATGTGCAATATGTCGTGAAATATGAAGGATTAATTTTTTACCATGATATCCGTAGCATTTGTATAAAAGGGCTACAAAGCTTATGGATCAAATATTAAAGTTTCTCTACAATTTGCTTTAGATTTACGTGGAACCGGATGGTGATCAGCATTGCATTACAGGGAGCGGGTGTTCACATTGGTTTTTTTTTTTGTTTTTTTTTGGGGGGGGAGGATATTTTTTGTCACATGGAAACAGTGTCTCTAGTGTAATCATAGGGCCATTTCTATATCGGTTATTTGTCATTTTGAGGTCTCTGACCTGTCTATACTCCTTGGGGTGTTGTACAATTTATTTTGGCACATGTCACTGTGCCCTCATAGATTCTAATAGCCGCTCCAGCCTTTGTTAGTAGATATTGATTCATTCTGCAAAACAGAAGATGTAATAGGAAAGGAGGCAAGAGCACGGGATGTAGATGGAAGACGTTTGGGTCTGGACACTTACTTGTATCTGCTTTCACAGTCATTTGCTTGTAAAACGGTCTTGTAATTGATGGTTGCTTTAATCACTGATGTCTGATATTAGCAATCGTGAGGGTCGGATGTCCCCTAGGTGGGTGTTAGTTTCTAAGGAGACATGGAGCATTTGACACTTGTTAGCTGAATGCCAGGTAGAAAAATATACATTACCCAGCTGTTGTATCAGAGGTGAGGCCAGTTGGCCTTTGATGTAGATTTAAAGGGAGTCAGATCCAATCAGAATGTTTGTATTACAGAATGACAGTATTGTAACACTGCATTGTCATACGTTTTTGAAAGTTAATTTACCTTTACTCCTATATACAAATAGGTATAAATTCCATCAAATTTTCCTATTTCTCACCTTTCCTTTCATTTCTTTGTAGGCTTGCCACAAGGATCCAAACCTCCCCCTCTCAATATGATCAACCCAGTAGCTGCTAAACTGCCACGCAACACAGCCACTGTTCCCCCTCTGAATCAAGTGTCTCCCAGCAATGGAGTCAACTCTATCGGGGCCAATGCAGCTTTGAATGCTACAAGGACATCTAGTTTTGCTGCTGCCCTACGCAAGCTAGCTCACCAAGCTAAAGACCCAGGTAGGAAATTAAATCCTGATAATCCTATTTCATTTGTAAGAGTTATTTTCATTGGTCAGGGCAACTTGTTTTATGAGTCCATTTCTTGATAGTCCTGTCAAGGTGTGAAGTCATGAAACAGGTCTTTATTTTTATGCCCCCGGATCAATAGATTGGGGGCATATTTTTTTGTCCTGTCTGTTCATCTGTTGTCCACTTTAACCTTGACTATTACTTTTGAGCTGTGAGGGATAGAGACTTCATATTTGACGTGTATACTCAACTAATGAAGCTCTTTCAAATGACACCAAGGTTGATGAGCTTTTGACCTTGACATTGACCTTCATGCTAAAAATAACTTTTTGGACTTTGTTGCCTCTGGGGGCATAAGTGTTTCACAAAAACAGCTTGTTAGAAGTTAAAGTTTTCAGATTTGATGGGTAATCAGGTTATTGTTGAACTTAATTTTTATTTTGTTATGTATCTTGTTCTTTCCTGGAAAAAAGATCATTTTCTTTTCAAATTTGACTCCACTTTATTTGAAAGATACCTCAATTCTCTACACTGACCCTTTGAACTTGATCTTTGAATGTCAGTATCTGCTTTATCATTGTAAAAGTATTTCAGAATTTTCTTCGAGCGAAATGAAATAAAAAAAGAGAACTATAGACTTTGAAAACTGCAGTAATTGTAGTAAAATTTTATAGAATCATTTGTTTTTGATCAAGTACCATAATAAATTATTAATTAAGATAATCAATGTTATTATACACTGTGGGCTAGTTTGCCCCACATTCACCTTTGTTTATCAAGAGGAAAGACATTACAGTCCCATGCAGTATTTATAAAAATGCCAGTCTCAGTCGTAGTGTTTATCAATTCAGTTCTTGTCATAGTTTATCATGGATATAAGATTTTCAATAAACCAGCCAAAAGTTGCATTCTAGTAATAAAACTTGAAATATGAAGGTTGGCAGCAGCATTCTGTCAAGTAGCAAAAACAAATTTATACTGACAAGTAGACTTAGAGACTGATAGTCTATCATGTCATGTGAAGAAATTAATAAAATCTCTCTTGAGAGCAATGACCATAACATTCTTTGTTGAAAGGTACATTGTATGTTCATCTTTGTATTTTCAAATACAAAATGTTAGACCATATAATTATATGTACAGGTGTTTTCATGATTTTTTCCTTTCAGAGGAGGGAAGTACCACTGGCCCGAGCTCCCAGCCTGGAAGTTCCAGTACTAGCCCAAGGGCCCCCACGCCCAAGAGGGGCCCTCCACCATTGGTCTATAACAGTCATTCATCATCTCTGACATCACCACCTGTTGTTACCATAGCACCCACTCAGTCTCATACAACAAACACTAGTTCTGCCGGGAAACAGGTACGCATCATAAAATGACCAGGTACTAAAAAGGTACTCATTTAAGAGCGGTCAGATTTTAACACAAGAGATGAAAATAAATGAGATTTGTGATACTAGTTTATTAGCACTCTCATGCATTGATGAATTGCATTGTCTGTCAGTTCATTGTAGTACATGCATTAAGTTAAGGTAAATGCAATTACAAGCAGTAATTTGATTTTTGAAAAATAAGCACACATGCAGTACTTGAGAGCTTGATTAGGGTTTAAAAGTAGAAAGTGTTGAATAAAAAAGACTATACATAGCTGCATGCATATTTGAATTTTGTATTGATAATATGAAGATACTTAAACTGAATAATTTTTTAGATAAACAGAATTCTCGAAATTTTGAAAATTATATTTGTAATTGAATATCAGATATGTGTATTAGCTAGATATAAAAAGTTAAAAAGTGGCTGATATGTTTAATAAAAATGATTAAGAAATGAAAATTTGAAGGTAAAATTGATTTTGTAACACATCAAAAATGTTTTATTCAATTTGGTCTTGAGTTATTATAGCAGTGTACTATACAAAAGTCTTATGCATTACTTGATGAGGATTGAGTGTTTAAAACATGCTATGAAATAATGAAGACTATTATGTCTAGGTGAATTTTGGTCTGACCGACAGCAGTCAAAGTAGTGATGGTCTGAATTACAACTATGGTTTTCAATTGAATACTGAACGTGCACCAAAAAAGAAACAAACACTCTGTTTCTTTAATTTTTTTCTCAATAAAAAGTTTTAAGTACATGTATTTGATATTAATTAAAGTCTGTTGAGATCAATCTAAATTATCAGAATTTCTTAGAGTCTGGTGATAATTATCATGTTTGCAGATCAAACTGATTGTAAGAATAAATATGAAAAATGAAATTTGGAAAAGTTTGACATTGTCATGATTAACATAAATTCTGAGATCTCTTGTACCCATTTTGTAATATGACTGAAGTTTGTCGTGTTTGTTTGTTTTTTTTTAATGGTTACGACATCTGCGCGATGCACTGCACAGAAATTTAGACCTGTGCAAGTGACCCATGCAAAGCACTGAGAGATCTTCAATGTGAAAACTTATATTGTGACACCTGACCTCAGTTTTTATTGTTTCTTTCGAAAGATAGGACACTGACAATCTGCTGTCGGAATTCAAACCTTGAACTGCTCCATCATATGCTAAGCACTATATTGACTTTGTTACACAGGCTCCGATATTAAAATTGCGATGTTGCACCCCAGTAAACCAAACATAAACTTGGAGGAGAGGAACGAATTCTTAAAGATAAAATGTCTCCGAATTCAATATTGTATACCTGTTTTTATGCCACCACTTGAAATTTAAGCTGCTTAAAAAATATATATATATATATAGAATGAGAAAATTTCGTCAGATTGAGAGAGAAAAAAAATATGCCTTACATTATATAATATGTTATGTAAGCGGTCGTAAATGTGAACATAAAGTGGCTTTAATTTTACATTAGATGAGAATACTGTGTAGGTGCGTTAACTTTTGCTTGGTAATCTTACATTTCATGTTCGTTTGAGACTCCCATTGTTAGTGTTATATGTCAAACCACACCAGGAAAATTTGTCTCTTGATACAGTGTTGGACATGAGCAGTTTTCAGTGGTTTACAGTGCCCGATGTTTGCTGTCCTTTGTGATGAATTCAATCTTCCAGTTCGTAAAAGAATATGACATTCAAACGATTGTTCTATTTATGACGTTATAAACAAATGTATTATTTGTTGGAGTTCTGTCGGATCTCGGATGACGTCATCACAATGAAAAAATGTGTTTTGTGAAAGGGTGAATCATTGAAATTTGAATCATATTCTCTTTTAATACAGGAAAATGTCAGCTGTCATGTTGTTCAATTTTTTCAGTCCCTGGACAAATTATTTTCAAAATAAAGCATAAAGAATTTGTTTCGTATTTTTTTTCTCTTTGCATTTTCATAGATGAAATTTTGAAATACACACAATTTTCAATTTTTAATTGTTCAAAATGATATTTAAAGTTGATAAAATAGGTATTCTTTTTATATGAATTCTTGGTGTACATACTGATCCATGTCCAAGTAATCTTGATTAAGTTACTTTTAATTGATAGGGCACTGTACTTAGAATATAAATAGTTAGACAATATTTAAGTTGAAAAGAAAGAAAAGGACTCTTAACTCGAGCTTCTTCGTAATATCTATTTCAGAGTTCTGAGAGGGCTCATTCAGCTCAAAGCTCGTCCTCCATGATGTATGAAGGGCTGAACCTAAAACAGGAGAGGGTGGAAAGACCGCAGTCTACCCAGTCAAACCGGGACGAGGACCGAAACTCTGCCAAGGATCTCTCTTCCTCACGAAGGTAATATGTTTAAAAGATGAGCTGTCAAAACCATTAGAAGTGTCAAGATTGTTGAAAATTGTCAAGCTTGTTAAGGTTGTCAGGTATCTTGGCTGTTGTCAAGATTATTGACCTTGTCAAGATTTTTTGATTTATTAACATTATTGAAGTTGTTATATGAATTGTTGATGTTGTCAGTATTCTTGGAAGTTGTCATGATTGTTGAAGTTGTCAAGATTTTTTAATTTTTGAGACTATTAAAGTTGCAATATTATTGAAGTTGTTAAGAAAGTGTCAACCTTGTGTTTTCAATTTTTTTATAGTGTCTAGGATGCTCAAATCTATTTTTATCTTAAAAGTCAAAGTTAGATGTTACAAGAATTTATCTATCATCATAAATGAAAAACAACGCTTACTTTTAGGTCAAAGGAAAATCTGGGAAGGATAACGTATTGCATACATGTTTCCCTTTATAATCTCCCAAGGTCAAGGATTAGTATGTTTTTGATGACTTGTTTCTGTCAGTATCCGCTTTTTAAGCCACACTCTGGATAAGATGTATTAACATGTTAGCTTGGATCAAGTCTGTGGGCTTAAATCGTAAGGTAACATATTGTAAAGCGTCAGAAAATCCCCAAATCTGTTTACACTTATATCTTGAACTTTCATATTTCCATAAGAAATAAAAACTGATGTCATGATATGTTTTCCAGTTTGGAATTTACATAAATTGTACATTCAAATTATGATACAAGTAATATAAATAGTAAGGTGCTATTTTTAGCATCATAAACCTTTTTCCTAAATGTCATGAATAACAATGCAAGTTGATATCCGATTATGTATATTTTAAGTGGAATGCTCAAAATAGATAATTAAAGGAATTCTCTGCTTTACTTCCTGCCCACCCCACCCCACCTTACCTGCACATTAAGTATACAACATACAAGGAGTGAAGATGGTCACAATACCTTTTGCTATGTAGATACTTTCACATTCTATTTTTTTGTTTTCCCATAGGTTGACTCCACATTCTGTGCACAGTTCTGTGTCACCTGCTACAGCGGGAAGGGAGGAGGGTATGAGCCGAGGGTTCCAGCCCTACCGGGCGGCTGAAGAATTAAGACATCAGATTCCACCATCTGCCTTTGGTCTTGACCCTGCAACTGCAGCAGCATATTCCTATTCAGGATTCCTCCCACCCCATGCCTTCTCTCACCCTGCCTTCAGGTACTGTAAATCACTTATATTTTGCATGATTTTATTTTAGTGATTGAATGACTTTGGATATATTTGCAAGAGGTAGTTCTTGCAAGAAAGCATACACAGTGAAAATTGTTCATAGCCGGCACTGTACATACTGGATCCAATGAAAATCAGACATATTTTCTGTAAGAAGCCCTACACAGTGAAAATTTTTGATAGCAAACACTGTACAAACTGGATCCTATGAAAATCAGACATATTTTTTGTGAGAAGCCTTATGCAGAGAAAATTGTTGATAGCGGACACTGTACAAACTGGATCCTATGAAAATCAGATATATTTTATGTGAGAAGCCATATGCAATGAAAATTGTTTACAGCGGAAATTGTACAGACTGCTTTCTATGAAAATTGGTCATAGTTTTTTGAGTGTTTTTTCCTCCTACAGTTTCATTGAATCTAGACTCTCAGAAAATCAGGCACTGTCTATTCTAGTCAGCAGTGGCCACCATCTCTGGGCTGCTTTTCATAAAATCCTTTAATATTAACTGAGAACATCAGATACATGGATGCTCAGTGGGCCGTTTCACAAAGAATCATACGTATGATATTTTAAGTACGTACAAAAAATTTCTTAAGTGTTTAGGGATGTTTTTTGTACGTACGTAAAATATCGTAGTATGATTCTTTGTGAAACGGCCCACAAGTGATAACATGCATGCCTCACTGCATTGTTTACATCAGCTACATTGCAGTCAAAAATGACACTTGTTTATTTCTAACTAACGTTTTGGGTGTATTGATGCATAAACATTTGCCCTGTATGGCTTTGCTGAGTACTGTTTACAATTTACAGGTATACTTGAAATATGCAAATAAAGCCAACCTACGATTTTGCTTTGTTATGCTGACATATTACCATATTACCTGCTCATCATTAAATTGCTATTTAATCACAGGAATAAAAACATCATTAGTTTTCAATATATGCACCAGTAGGTGATATGTTAATTTTTAATCAGACTTGTTGCTAGATCGTTACTGTGCAAAATTTAACTATGTCATTTCTATTATTAAGATATTTGTCATGCATTGTATATGTCTTCATTCACAGTATATACACAGAATTAGCAAACAGATTAAAGAAAGCTTTGTAATTTAAGAAATTTGTGTAATGGTTGTAAATTCATAGGGGAATAATTCTTATGACAGAAGACCTGAATGAAATAATAGAATTTCAGTATGTCTTCCTGACCCCCTTTTTTGTCATTTTTTAATACTGAACATCTGTCCAAAGCAGACAAAACTGTTCTAGTGATTGTCCAGTTAGGACAGTTTTGACCCATGAATTATAGTTTAAGAGCAAAATCAGGAGTAGTGAGGATTTTGACTCCATGTGGAGTCAAATTCATGAAATAATTCAAATTGTAAATGTTTTACCATAAACTATGGGGGAAAAATATCCAAATCAGGCAAAAGAAAGAGTCATTATGACTGCATTTTAGGAGAGAGTTGTAGACTTCTGCACAAGTGGCTGCTTAGGTCCAGATTGAGGTCTGGATATAAATTCATTCCTCAGATTGACGATTTGTACATAAAGTGGCCTGTTTGACAGAAATTTTTATTCATTGCGTTAACTTTTTGAGTGGAGAGACCGTGACACTGAACTTGACATTTGAAATACTTCTTAATATTGTTACAATCCAAGGGCATCAGTGTTTCATGAACTCATGAAAGAAACACTCTGTTTAAGACAATGAGGCCCCTCATAAGGCCATGATATGACTTTGGATTGAACTGCCTAAAGAGAAAGGTTTATCTAGATATTGGTGACCTGCTTTTCTTCAAGCTGTTGCCAGTATTATGCTCCAGGTCTTGTGTAGGATAAAGCAACATAATTTGTTGTAGCGGAAAATGATGGGATAGAGAGTGTTGCAACACATTGTACAAGCTATTTAAGAAGCTGGTACAAAGTGGAGCACGATAAAACATCCCCACGTAGGTAGTAAAACTCTGTTGAAGCACTTTCTTCTCGGCTTGATTAACCCTAGAGTTCGTGTCACGTCAGAATCAGAGATTGACATTTCTCAGAAACGTGTCTAGTATTAGCGTTATTATTTTCTCCCTTTGTAGAATCACTCATTTAAATAATCCAGAATCCATCAAATTAATAGTTAGTAATAATATTAAGAAGTATGGTTCCTTTATTATGAGTATATTTGTTGTTTACTATGTTTAAATATCTGAAAAATTGTGTGAGTGGGTTTTGTAGTTGAACAGGAATTCACACTTGATAATGAGGACATTTTTGTTTTCATGCTTTACTATGCATATAAATATTGCACCAAGTAATATTCATATCTTTTCAATAGAGTTTTTTACCCTTCCATTCTACTATTGCACTTCAGGTGTAACTTGACTTCATCGCAGGTGTCCAGCCCTATAGAATAGCATACAGTTTAAATGCAGATATCTTACTCTATGACCTTAACTTGCACTAGACCTCACATGCCTTTATTTTGCAATTTGCTCATCCACATTTAACATCTGTTGTTAAAACATTGTGTAAGAGATATCAAGCAACTTTACAGTAAATATTTAAAATAATTTGGTTAAATATGCTAAGACATGTGTTTATACGTCTTCAATAAAAAGGCAGTGCTTACGTTTGATTAAATGGCATGTAAAAATCCACCCTATATTGCAGATTTGATGATCCACTTCTTTTGGAACGATACCGTATGATGCAACAGCCTTACATGCCGTTCCCCCATCCGAGCATGCTCCCTCCGCCAGGTGTACATCCACTCCTGGCCCAGGGACGATACCCAGCAGAGCTACTTCATCAACAGTTTCCATTTGTTTCACAGTCGTCACGGTTACCAGACCACTTGACCTCTGCACTGTCTGAGAGGTAGATATATTGGTCTCATTCAGTTTGAATCACATTTGATTAGTGTAAAATTAGAAATTGTTTCAGTGTCCATGCAAATGGATGTAGATGATTTTCACCTAGTACTCTAGTTTTTGTTTTTATTAAATGCTTGCCATTACCGCTTTGGAACTCACCATGTTTTTTTACCTGTGTCAAATATAGCTTTGGAATCCTTGTTGGGTTCAGGGCAGACATCTGCTGCTGTACCTTCCATTTAAAATTTGCATTTATACAGTACTGTGGTTAGTCCTGTCTATAAGTATAAACTAATGCCACCAGGTGAAGAAGTGTAAACTTTTGCCACCCCCATATTGGTGAAGAAGTGTAAACACTTGCCACCACTGTATAGGTGAAGAAGTGTAAACACTTACCACTACTGTATAGGTGAAGAAGTGTAAACACTTGGCACCACGATATAGGTGAAGAGGTATAACACTTGCCACCACCACATAAGTTAAGAGGTATAAACACTTACCACCATCATATAGGTGAAGAAGTATTAACACTTGCCACCACCATATAGGTGAAGAAGTATAGACACTTGCTACCACCATATAGGTGAAGAAGTGTAAACACTTGCCACTGCCATATAGGTAAGGAGTTTTAACACTTGCCACCACCATATAGGTGAAGAAGTATAAACACTTGCTACCACTGCATAGGTGAAGAAGTGCAAACACTTAAACACTTACGTGTGAACACTTGCCACTGCCATATAGGTGAAGAAGTATTAACACTTGCCACTCCCATACAGGTGAAAAAGTATAAACACTTGCTACCACGGCATAGGTGAAGAAGTGTAACACTTGTCACCACTGTGTAGGCGAAGTTATCCTGGTGTGGACAAACACACCACTAAATATCCAAGATGGTGACATCAGCTGCAGTCTAGAAATAAAGATATGTACATATGTGTGACTTACTGCTGTTTGTAATTCAAAATTGTCAAAAGAATGTTATTACTTTTCAGAAGAATAGAAGAAGAAAGACTTCGAGAACTGGAGAGGGAAAAAGACAGAGAAAGGGAAAGGGAGAGGGAAAAAGAGAAAGAGAAGGAAAGAGAAGCTATTTTACAAAGAGAGAAAGAAAGAGCAAAGGAGAGGGAAAAAGAATATGATAAGGAAAGATTGAGAGAACAGTATTATTCTGCTGAAAGGGGGCGCTCAGAACGTCGGGATAGAGGGGGATCTAATGGTGTACCAGAGCATGGTTATTTGCACAGACCAGAGGATGCAGGAGGTAGAAACAATTATACATTTCACATGATAAATAAGGAAATATTTTTCATGCCCCTGGTCCTTAAGATTAGGGGTCATGTAGTTTGGTTTTGTCCATCTCTGTATTTGTTCTGCTTTCAGGATTTTTTGTTTTCGTGAAGGAAGCCATTGCTTCACAAACACTCTTTATTCTTACCCCAAAATATATATCAACACAGAACTGGGAATTCATTTTAAGAGATTGGTTCCTTTCCTGAGATTGAGGCAGGATGTAGTTTGTGAAAATAGAACTTGGAACAAAATGATGTTTCATGCATATATGGAAAATTAAGTAAAGGTTAACAAAGTACAGGTGAATATCCCAGACCTTTGGATTTCACTATAATTTTGTTTTTCTGGTCTGCAGGGCCAAGTCAGCAATGGTCCAAAGAGAATCATGTATCTTTTCGCTTCTGATGCTTGTGCTCATGATATATGTTTAAATTAATAAAATAAAAATGTTTTGTTTCATTTTGCTTCAGTAGTATCGAGATACGGCTCCATCACTCATGGTACAACTAAAGATCACAATGGCAAGGAGGGTCGTCATGGTGATGGTCGACATGGTGATAGAATTTCCCATGATTCCCATCATAATGACTTGCATCATAAAAGAGGATTGTTGTCGTCTACAAATGTTTCAGACCACACTGCTCAAAAAGACGATAAACATTCTCATTTGATGAACTCTTCACATCGGGTAAGTGCAGAAGTATTCACAAAAGCCTGTTTTTGATGTTTATTTTGGGATAATGCAAAACAAAGTGACCTATAAGAATATGTTAAAGGAAAATGAACTGGTATAATATCTGTTATTGGAAATTCATATCAAGTCGGTTCATTTGTCTTTTAGGCCAAATTTTCTGGTTTCTTGTGTAGTTTCCGGTAAATTTTGAATGCTAAGAAGTAAAGGTAAAAGATACTCATCAGTTTCCGATGTTTTATGTGATTATCAAAATGTTTTATTGTAAGTTGTATAATATTGAAGTTAAGGATACATTTGTAAGGTTAATATTTTTTTATATTTCAACATGAGGCAAAGTTTTCAGGGATTTTGAAAATATATTTCGACATGAATTGAAATCCCTACTGTTTATCTTCATATTTATGCTTTTGAGTGAAAGATGGATAGAATATAGTTTTTGATCTATTTGACATGAACTCAAACCATAGTTATAGTTTTGCAGTTGTAAGTGTTAGATCATTTCATTTGGGTTAGGTGCTTTCTCTAGTGCCACCTTGTGACTTTGACCCACTGATAAATGTTACATTGGACATGATTGTCTTTTCAGAATATCATTGAACAAAAATCCAACAAATCAATGGAAAGCAGTTTTTTCCGGCCATTCGATACAAATTTACTACATAATGGTTTTCACGGATCACAGATTTCTGACGATAAATACTCAAATCACAAAACTGATCGGAGCAAGTCTGACGCAACGAAATCCAAACATCAGACGGACCATATAGAGTTGACACATTCCCATAAACACAGTCAAGAATCAATGATGGACTCCAAACATCGTCATAATCACCTGGTGCCTGGTGAGGGGAAGGGGGTTAAACATTCACACTCGTCTTCGAGTAGAAAATCGACAAATCAAAGCAAAAACAGTGATCATAGTGCTAAGTCACATCATGTGAGTGACAACCATTCAAAATCATCATTGTCTAGTGGGAGCAAGCAATCTCAATATAGCGCCATAAATCTGAACAATCTGCCGCTTGCATCAACGTTACTTTTTCAACAACATGATTTCCGTAGTGAACGTGCTGTTTCTGTTGTAAGCAGGCTAGATTTAGAAGAGAAAAAACGCAGACAAAAACGTTTGGATAACCCAGATTTTTCAGATAGTGAAGAAGATGATTTGACAGAGGAAGTCCGCAATGCACAGTTGCAATTAGTGACGCAAGGTCCTCCATTACAACTAGACGAAAGTCGAGAAAAGATGAAATTTCTTAAGGAAATTGGATTAACGTCCTATAAAGTGAAACAGGGTAAGTTTGTATAGAAACACTCATCAGTGTTTTGAAGTGGGGTTACTGTCTCGACTTAGTCCCTCCCATAAATAAATTTCCTCAAATGAATCAATCTTAAAATCAGAATTCAAGTTAAGATATGTCATTTCCTATATTTTCATTTCCATTTTGTAACTGTTTCTGTCTCAAATTCTTTGAATAAACTCACTAGTTTTGAATAATAACAGAAAATATATTTTGATAAGAACTTTTTAATGTTAAAACGTTGAGCTAAATTTAAGTGATAACAGTGTCAAATTAGGCTATTTCATTATTAGAGGGATGTTAGTTTCTTGCAAATAAAAGAACTTCAGTACTTCAGGAGTTTCCGTTTCAGTTCTTTATCAAATGATCTAAATAGCCACCTGATGCATTCCCTGACATCTGGAGTTATCTTTAATTTCTTTGCCCTCATAGTGTCAAGTGCTTTTGTGTAGAGGTCATGCCTCTGAAAACTTTCAGCACTCCCCCTTTTAAATCAACTTCGACCGTTCCAGATGACATCATAGTGTGCTTGACGTTTACCTCATGCAGAATTTACTATAGAACAGGTCCTATCTGAATTTTAGATTTATACATTTCTTCTTGTGAATATATGCCAAGGATTCATGACAGTGTATACCTCTCTTTAAATGAATAGCTGTGCACTAGATTTTACCTCTAATGTTATGAAGGCTGCCGTAGTACCAGCAAATAAATACATATGGGATAATTGGTAATTTACTCTGAGGCCTGTCATTTTTATGGTGGTGCAATGCCAAGATTTCGTCAAGGAAATACTTTTTTTTTTATCACGTATTTTCATTAGGGTGCATTTGTAATTCTGAAATCCATTTTACAGAGTTAAAAGATTCAGCATTTTATGATGAAGCATCAAACTTTATTTGAATCAAAGACAGAAATGGTATTATTTATAGAAACTGAAAATTGCTACTGAACTTTTTAAAATATTTGACACATTCACTGCTCTTAGATAAATAAGTATATGTGAGTGTAAAATGACATTTTCTCAAACAACAGAAAATGTGATGGTGCATACTTGTTACCTCCTGTTCTATTAGCAAGATTCTAAATAAAGAAAATTTAGTTTTTTCCCGTTTTTAATAGTCTCACTAATTCATATCTCTGTTTTGATTTTAACATTTTGCACCAAATTTGGTTACTTGTGCATATATTTTTATACTCTGTTGCCTTTGGAGTGGAGTGTTGTTGAACGATACATTATTGCAGTCATCATATAGGGGAAGTAAATCTTGCAGTATCATATCAACATTTACAACAAAGATGAAATGGAGCTAGCTTATTCATTAATGACAGTATCTTCATTGACCTGAGCTTTGAGGAATATATTCTTTGAATTCTTGACTATTGTCACAACTTCAGTGCAACTAGTAAAATATCCTTTTTAAAATTGATTGATAGATAGAGACATTATGTAATGACTTTCATATTTGAGATACATTCCTTACCTGAGGTAGAACTTGAGAGTGCCTTCTGGTACAGATCCAGTTGGAACAGTCAAAAACCTTTGACATTTCCTCTTAATTTTTAACAGAATTGGAATTCGAGAAATACAGACGTAGGCGACGTTTCCACAAAGAACGAAGTGTCAGCCCCATCGAGTTAGACCCTGATGTGTCTACTTCCCAACTCGATGAACCAGCACGAGTTGTCTCCGATGACCTATGTCGAGAAAAGGATTTCCCAGACAAGTGCTCTTTTCTCAGCTCGTTTAATCTGGGAACTATCGAATCAGGCCGAAAGAAAGGTAACACCGACTTTTATTCTGTGATTCAGAAGAAAAAAATCTGCACCAGTATTTTCAAGATAATGCGAAAAAGGTTTTCCAATAATTTGGCTTTATTATCTTTCAGCAATATTGTATCTTAGGGAATCTGGTGATGAAGTTTTTCTTCTTTCAGAATTGGAAAAAATTCGTTTGGCTTGTGAGGCAGATAGGTGTAGAAGATTAAGTCTTGACAGTACTGAAGGTACAAATATAATACCTGTATAAGCTTCCAAAAACCTGAAATTGTTTGTATGATAGTGGGACCAAGATGAAGTATGGGATCTGTATTAACACAAACTAGGTCAAGTGATATAACAAGTGCAAGTTTGAATAATTGATTGGCAGTTTAAGTTTGTGTATTGAGCAAGATAAAATTATATGTATACATGTATACTCTTTATTATACCCCTTGCAAACAAAGTTTGGGGGGGGGGGTATATAGGAATCACCCTGTCTGTCCGTCTGTCCATCAACCTTTGTCCGGGGCATAACTTTTTTATTCTTTATCATATGATGATCATACTTGGTACATTTGTTCCTTTGGAGATGTCGGTGTGTCATGACCCTGAACTAAGGTCGTGGGTCAAAGGTCAAGGTCATATATATAGTTCTATGCCCTATTTTGAATTTTGGTGCCGCGAGGGGTATTAGTCCCATTAGGACAGTTCTAGTTTATGGTAATGATACAGTTTTTTTATTGCCTGCAAAACTACAGTAAATTAAGGGTTCACTGACATTCATTTGTCTGTCAATATGTTTATCCATTTGTTTATTTGGCAGGAGTTGTATTTTTGATAAATATATAGCAGGAGACAATTTCTAACAACACTCTATTGTGGAAAAATGTCGATTTGCCACTGTATCTTGGTATAATTCTACCCATCATTCATGTATAAAAGTTCAGTAAATTGGTGTTTTTTCTGTCTAAGTTTCGGGTCTGAGGTTCTGAATTAAGATGCGATATTTGTTTTGCCCCCATCAAGGAAGGTCTCCTAATTGAGACTTGTTATCTATATTAACTGATAAAAGTTCTCCTAATCAGAGTTTAAAAATCTGTGGAATTTCTGTTTAAGCGATAACTGTGAGTTTTCCTAGATTTTATTGTTTCTCCCACATGACCTGTTGTTTGGTGTTCTTTACCTATACTTAAAGAGGAATGGAAAACTGCCCATTTATGCATTGTTGTGTGAAGGGAATAACCCAAATAGCTCAGGATGTACTTTAAAAGTTTCATCGTCTATACTAGAAATGTTTTGTAGCATATTTATGAGCTTTTAGAATGTTATGCTTTCTTGAGACTTCCGAAGAATGTTTATTATTGAATACACCATTTGTATTTTGTACTTATACTTACCTATGAATGTCCCTTGTTTCAACTAAAACAAATATTTTTTATCAGTATTTAGTGTCAGTATATTTTCAAAATAAGAGTAATATTAATAAAGATATAATGATAAATTATAATTACCTGTAATACATTTTTTCTCTCAGTAAGAATAGGACTGGGTCCCTCGTAATTGGGGAAAAAATGTTTCAAAGGGAGTTATTTTGGGGGAAAAAACTATAGAGAAGGAAAATGAATACGTTCTTTTAGACAAACAATTGATATATGCAATGCAGTTTGAAATTAAATCCAATACATTTTCATCCACAGGCTATTCAGAAAACTTTGGCATTTTAGTTGGAAAATGAATGTTTTTTGTATTGGGTACAGGTCAAAATAACAGACTCAGATTTGTGAAAAAATCAACTACTATCTCAATGAATTTCATCAGTAATTCAGTTAATCAGATTTTGATTAGTTTTGAATGCATAGTTTGTGTTTAAGCTCATACCATCTGTAGAATAACCATTATATTTTAGGTCATAGTGCTAAAAGAAAATTAGAAGACACTGAGAAGTCTGCTAGTGATTCAAAAAGACTTGCCGTGGACAGAAAATCTACGCAAAGTAGAAGTATCTTGTTTCCGGGGCATAAGGATTATGTGTGTAGAGAATTTGTAGAGGAATTCCATCAGTCAGTTCTACAATCTACAAGACAGACTCAGAAAGATCTTAATCACCATAGTAAGTTTAAACTCGGTTATGAATTTGGCCGTACGTATATTCAAATACCTGCCGTCTAATTATCCAGAAGTCCGAAAAGAGTGGTCGATCATTTCATTTAAATGGCCCAGTACTTAAAGAGCCCAAATGTATGCTATTAATTGCTGCAGTATTGTGTTCTGTTTATAAGTGTAGCATGTGCATTTCTATACCTGTTTGTATGTGTTTGGTGCGTGGTTCCACAAACTAACTTTGTGGTTCAGTAACTTGGTACCCTTAGTAAACTTCCTTGTGTTTCTCCAAGTCTAATGAGCTAGTGCATCTATATAAAGCCTACTGAATAATTGCCAAAACATTCTAGATTTAATTTACCATACTCAATGAAAGAAATAACTTCAAAATTTATTAAGTTCATCAGGTAAAAATTCAGATTGGAATTTAAATTAATAGAAAAATCTTGTAGTGTAGAAGATTTTATAGTGTACTGAAGGAATATCAAAATATATTGATGATCCCCCACATTAAACTGAAAAAGCTCTCCTATATTCCATATGATTCTTTGTTTTGAGTATGTTATTTTTTCAGTTAAAATCTGTAAAATGTATTACCTCTCGTATTTTCAGATTCAGGTTCACTGCCCAATGAGACAGGAGATATTTGTAGTAGATCTGGTGAAGGAAGTAAACTGGGTGGGTCACATGACTCAGTTATTGTACCTCGATGGCCCGGGGTGGTGGCCATAATGGATTCATACCAGAGACATTCAGCAGGTAGGATTGAACATTTTTTTTCTTCTTTCTTATCTGAATGGCCCATTATCGTTAGGAGTCAGCAAAGCTTAATATAGTATGGTGATTGTTACTTGACAGAGTGACCATGGTTGAGTCTTGTTGGCGTTTCGGGGTTTTTTTTGGAATGAGACAATAAAAACAAAGATGTAATGGTAGGCCTTGACAATTTAAAGGTCTATTGTTACTTCAGATAGATCCATTACAAGGGGGTTTTTTTTGTGCATTGCATTAGGCAGGTGCCGTCATTTTTGTACATAGCATTAAACAGGTGAAGTCTCCCTATGTTGGTGCAGTAATCGTGGTATGACATAAAACAAAAATCAAACAAATATTTTTGATATCTGAAAGAGGGAGTTGAGAAACAAACATGAACTATAAGTAGTCCTTGGCTAGTTAATCTGTTTTGTCAGGTAAGCTTTCACATGTGAATATTGTGACCTCTTTAATGCTTATTTTCTTACTGATTTGATTATCTTTCCCAGAACAAAATATGGAACACAGATTATTAAAAGAACGATGTCGAAATCTACAAAATCAGAACAAGGATCTCAATAGGAAGTCAGAGACTTTATACCACAAAATGAAGGTAACCTCTCATAACTGAAAAATTAAAAAGATTATAGGATATGATTTTAGTGTCAAACATAGATGTTGTATTTGAAGAATGTATTAACATTAGCGATTTTAATCTTTATAACTTTGATATCTGAGCCAATGTGGTTCAATGGTTTTTGGTTCCTGACCAAGAGTTACCAGATTCTTTTCCCGCCATCGGTTGGATAAAAAATAATGACTTAAAACTCTGTAAATTCTGTTAAGTGCCTTCATTTTTATTGTCTTATCCGAAAGACAGAACCCCTGTGTGTTCAGAAACGTTCAGTGAAACTCTGAAATTTTATTTTGACTGTGTTGGTATTCAAAGATATGTACATTTTATGATACGGTTTCATGTGTTTTCTTGTTTTCTTTTCAGGAATTAATGCACAACAAAAAAGTTTTAGAGAAAGACAAAACTGATACACAAAGTGCAATAGACAGTTTAAAACTTTGTATTAAAGATATCAAGCGATAGCATTGGGGGAGTTTATGCGAATACAAGGAATTTTCTACTATAGCATTCAGAAAATACAGATGTTAAAATGGTACTGTTGTTCATGGAATTCAGAGAGTGCTCGTGGAACTATTTTCATGTTTTCAAGATGGTCAGCGTTGAATGTACAATATATATAGCCATCTTGAGTCAATTATTTATTCGTTTTAGTAGAATTATGTCCTGAATATTATTGATCATGAAAAAGTGCATGCTTTTGATTTAAACTTACAAAGTGCTGAAACTACAAGATTTTCCTGGAAATAGAATTGCATCATTTTGTTTCATCGTCATACATCTCGCAAGCACAGATGAGATTTCATACACATGATTATCGTCAAAAAAATGGAAATCTAATGATGTGGATCTTGGTGGTACTGGTAGTCATGGAAACAATGACCCTCCACTCCATTTTCTTATCTCACTTCTATCAGATGATAAAATGAATGCCAACGTCCTTTTTCTCCAATTTTACATGATGTAAGGGGCCCAGTGCCTGGATTTTCATTATGACATTTACGTATTTATTGAGACATCACAATAATTTGATGCAAATTTGTGCAGCAAAACATCAGATGTCGGGTATTGCCCCATACATCCTGAACAATTGGAGGAAGGTCTTTTTCAAAGTTGAAACATTTTACGTTTATGCAGTTTCAGCTAAGCTTGTTTGTGAATGATGGATTTTGAATCCCTCCTTTTATATTGTTTTGTACATGGCAAAATGTTTTTTTCGGCATTCACTGAACTGTCTGCATCTTGTACTTAACATGCAATACCCTTCAAAACGGGTATTCATGGATATATTTATGTGTTACTTTTAAATGGTACTTAAATGATTACACTCAGTTTCTTTGACATATCTCCATAGTAAAAATATGGATAATTGCTTTGTTCATAGAAAATGGCAAATATTAATTCTTCATATCAGTGCACCAGAAAAACTTGATCAGGTGCTTATTCTTTCTGGTCACTCTTCCCCTTTTCTATCATCTTCCAACACCTCGATGCTTTCTAGTCGAACTCAAGTTAGCCTGTCTCAAAGTGATGTTGTTCATAATATTAGTATATCGTATTGTTAGGGGATATCAATTAACAAAATAACTGTCAGATCAAAGATTATTCTTTTATGAGATATGAATGTTAAATAATATTGTTAGTCAATTCCTTTTATTCAGAACTTTTAAAATCACCCTTTGGGTGAAATGTTGCCACATACATAATTCTTATCTAGAGGAATTTCATTTAATTTTTTTTTTTAAATTTCCTTTACTTTTAGTTTTTTAAGATCTTTTATTTTTATTTTGTAAAACTTAGAGTTTATTTTACTTCATAATGTTGAAACATATTTGCCAGTGGGTATTAATCTGGGTGTTTTTCTTCAAATGACATTTTTGCAATATTAGCTCAATCTTTATACTCAACTTAATGGTAACTGAGCAGAGTATTAAGGCTGAATTCTGTTTTTAGAACAGTCTTTAAAGTGATCATGTGGCAAAATAGAATGATCTGATTGAATATGGCCGTTTTTAAATTATTTACAATACATGTATTTATATTTTGACATATAGTAAATTATGTATTGTTAATGTCATTTAAGCCTTAGGTTAATGATACTATTGTTATTTTGTATGTTGCACAAATGTAGATATAGTGTGAACACATGTACCAAGTATTCAAAGAGTGTGAACTGAATATCATATAAGATTTTTCAGAATAGGGTTGTCCTCCTTGGTGTCCATATTGAAGGGAAATAAATATTAGCCATGTTCTTTCTTTAATAAATGCCATAAACGTATCACATGATGAAATATAAATTTCATTGGATAATGCCACATGAACCACAAGACTATTGACACATGGTGCCCAGTAACTTCAAATCCGGCAGTTGAAGCTCTGACAATGCATCTGCTTAAGATGACTGGTTTAGATAGTTTAGATGGTTTCAGTTTACTGTGAGAGAAACACTCGGTGCAGCAATTAATTGTCTAGCTTGCAGTGCAAGTGATTTGGGTTTGACTCCCAGATCGTGACACTATGCCTCAGTTTTCTCCTGCTTCCATGTCGTGGTATTATTGTAAAATTATTGAAGCAATGTAAATGATGCAATTTAAAACCGAATCAGTTAACCAACCAATTTCCTTCGTAGTAGAGGCTTATGATTACATTCATTGTAGGACGTGATTAATGTCATCAATAGTATTTGCATTTATAGAGCATGTCATATTCATCACTGATGTCAAAATTTTCAAAGACAATACAATGTACCATATTTATGATGTAGGCTGTTATTGAGAGAATTTTCTCTTTAGTCCCTTCAGTATGGTATCCAAGACTTCATTCTTATCTATGGTTGAAGCAAGAGGTCTTTGCAAATATCTACCCACAGGCAGCTATTTACTATCTGGATTTTAAACTATTGACAAATGTCTTGTATACCAGAAGAGCTTTACTCTGATTCAGGCCTCTGGTGGTGTCATTGGTATGGCAGAACATTTCTAATGACTCAATCTGTGTCGATCCTTGATCGATATTTTTTACATATTCACCATTGTCCTTTGTACTTAATCATGCTACAATATACCGAGTGGATTAACATGTATTAAAATACGATCTGAAATCTAGAAGCTTGTTCTTTCCAATATCAATCATTCAATAAGAATAAAGCTGGCATGGCACCATTTATGGTATACTTGCGACTGGATACAGAGGTCCCTGGTTTGAACCCTACAGTTGACATGCCAGTATCCTGTGTTATCAAAGTAAGTTAAAGTATCATCACTTCTTGGCAGAAGTCTGTTGTATATGTCAAACATTGAGCAACAAACCAGACAGGTGCTACCATCATACTGGTGTGATAATTCTGGCGTGGTGTAAAACAAACCAGACAAGTGCTACCATCATACTGATGTGTAAAACAAACCAGACAGGTGCTACCATCATACTGATGTGTAAAACAAACCAGACAGGTGCTACCATCATACTGATGTGTAAAACAAACCAGACAGGTGCTACCATCATCCCATCATACTGGAATGGTGTAAAAAACAAACCAGACAGGTGCTACCATCATACTGGTGTAATAATCCTGGCATGGTATAAAACAAACCAGACAGATGCTACCATGATACTGGTGTGATAATCCTGGCATAGTGAAAAACAATAAAAAAGCTTGTAAAAGATCTGCTTAAAGTGGGTTCGAAAGTCGGCGTGGCCTAGTGGTATTGCACTCGTCTCCTGATCAGGAGGTCGGGGTTTGAGTCCTGCTCTGGTCATGCCGGTGTCCTGTTTTTCAGATGAGACAGTAAAAACCGAGGCCCAGCGTTGTGGTATGCATGGCACGTTAAAGATCACTCACTGCTTAAAGCGAGTCTGTTGCAAAAGTCCAAATTTGTATGCCCTACATCAGGCAGATGCCGTCACCATATACGTGAAATATTTGTGGTGTGACGTTAAACAAAAATCAATCGAGTGGGTTCGTTACATGGATAAAACTGTGCAGGTGTGGTCAGTAATCTAGACCATTCTACAAACATCAACAAGACCAGACTGCATACAGGTGTAACGAACCAATGTGGCCTAGTGGTTGAAGTGCTCTGCTTGTGACCTTGAAGTCCCGTGTTTGATTCCTGCCGTGGCACACTGGTGTTCTGTCTTTTGGACGAGACAGTAAAACCAAAGTCCCATGTCACATTAGACATGGCACGCAAAATATCCCTCATTGCTTTGGGAGGGTCGGTTTCAAAGACATAAGTTTCTGTGCAAAATGCATCGGGCAGATGTCATCACCATATATGTAAAATAACCATGGAGTGACATAAAACAAGTCAATCAATCAAATGCATCAGGGAGATGTCATTACCATATATGTAAAATAACCATGGAGTGACATAAAACAATAGTCAATCAATCTAATGCATCAGGGAGATGTCATTACCATATATGTAAAATAACCGTGGAGTGACGTAAAACAATAGTCAATCAATCCAATGCATCAGGCAGATATCATTACCATACATGTAAAATAACCATGAAGTGACGTGAAACAATAACCAATCAATCAACAGTCCACCACTTCAGGGTGACCTTCAATTGCCTGCCAGATAAATATGGGTTTCGCAGATTACCCTATTATACGAAAACTACAATTTTTGTTACAAGATGTGCATAATATTTGTATTGTGGATTTTGAATCCAGTGTCGATTGTTCCCCCTTTACCACATCATGACCTATGACCTTGAAAATACATGATGACCAATCTTTCCTCAAGAGAAACACTTTTGGAAATTATGAATTCTCCACAATACGGAATTAGTGTTCTATCCTGTTTACAAGGTTTCAAACACATAAACATGGATGTACGGCAACGATGCTATAGGACCATACACTGTATTTTATATTGTTAAGTATTCTCATTGCATTAACAGGATTATTCTGTCATTGATCTCCAACCAAAGATATATCGATTTGTGTCTTCACGAAGTATTTTCTATCTCAAATGGCATCTGATCTGTATTAATTAAACCACATATTGCATGCCCATAACCTAAGAAGGATTCCTACTTTTTTATGTGCATGGAAAGGTCAAGGTCACAAAATATAAAAATTGTAATTCATCCCATTGAAGTAGGTAAATTAGTCTTTTTAGCTTCAGCTCGAAATAAACTTCATGGAATCTTGTCCCAAGATGTATCAAAGGTGTCAGTTTGGTCCATGATGTATTTCATCCAGAACTGAGCTTATCCAAACTTTTTTAACCAAGTCATTGTGCAGAAAATGAAAATCAAACATTGTATAGGAACATGCAGTCAAATTATGATTCCAAAATGTACCAATAATGCAAGTTTCATGGCACTTTGTTCAAATTAAACAAATCCAAACTTCTTACGGTAACTGGACGGGGAAGCAAAAAACAATGCAAGGAGCATAGCAAAAGCCCTCTCAACTTTGTCAAGGTAAACTGAAGATTTTTCCTCCTACTAGCAAATACATGCATTGAGAGGTTTCTGAACAAACCTCATAGACATATGGCATTCAATTCTGATGATTCCTGAACAAGTCTTGAAACCCAATGCATGTTTCCACAAACCCTGACATTTCTTGGAGAAACTTTCACTGATGTAGATTTTCTGCTTACTGGTCACAGTAACAATACATGTACTTCTAAATCTAGGCATTCAAAATCTAGGCGAGTTGAAGAGACAATAAAACACAAATTTTGGTTTTATTTTTATTCTTGTGACCCCTGAATACGACCATATATATTGCATCGTAATTTATGCATCTGGTCTAATGCTTTGGTAAGGAATGGTCGCACTGTGTTTAGTTCCATTAGGGTCAAATGATTTAACTGAAATAAACAGAAATAATTTGATGTAAACAAAGTAAATTCTCTTAAAATAATTTCAAATATGACCGGATTTCTTTTGCTCTATTTAATCAATAGACACTGAATTTGTACTGCTTTACCATTCATTTGACATCGTGATTTCTAGAAACTGTCTGGTTTTACTGTTATGCTTTCAGATTCATCTTAAAAAAATATCGCATGCCAGATCGTGTATTGTAGTGCAATGAAAACCGAGTTATACTGATTGATCAAATCTATGTCATAAATTTATTTCTCAAATATAGCAGACATACCGATGCCGACAATTTTGTATTATCATATGTGTTGTATCCTGAACAGACTTCCACTGTCATCTCGAGGTGAATTATTCATTTCATTGAATTTCTTAGTTTCATAATAATCATGAAGAAACAGTGTTGAAAATAATATATTTACCTTTTCAATTATTTGGTAGTATAAATATCTTAGTATTTTAGGAATTTTATTTTCTTTTCATTCTGAAATTATATTTTTCAAAACATTGCTGCAACTTTTCAGAAAACTTTGAATCATATGACTATGTTTGATTTTCATTTCATGCTAAACATAAAATGTACCATATGTAAATCATAAATATAAGGATTTTTACCACCACATAATTACCTATGTACAATCCCTAATTTTTGTATCTGATATTCTGAATGAATAAGCATTTAAGTCTAAACATTTAATTCGTCAAATCATGGTTAACATTTGCATAAGGCGTTTAAGGTATCATGTTTAATCAAGAAAAGACATCTCAAAATAGATTTTTTCCAAAACAAAGAAATAATGAAAGTTCCAACCTTTGCGTGAGTAGCATCGCTTTTGAGGAGTGTATCAATACTGCTTCTAAGTTTGGCCATCCGTAAGTCCCATATGTCTTTTACCAGTGTCCGAATCTCATCTGCATGGGGAATATCATCTGTGGCACTACAATGTAGTCATGTCACATAATTCTTACATACTGTAGTCATAGGAGATTTTATCATTTTAAGGTTTTAGCCTCTTTGTTGATACTGGAATAAATTTCTTCTGTTTAAACAAGCATTTTTCTACAAAGAAACAGGAGTTATCCTTCTTGGATGAAATCTTGGGCATTTTTTACATGCAAGATATATTCACTTGAGGAAGGAAACCTATTTAATCCATGAAATTTACATTCAATACAAGGGAGTTCTCACTTTAAATCCTCACTGAAACTAAACCTCTTATTTCTTTGTTATATCTAAAGGTCAAAGCAATTGCACAAAATAATAAAATATTGACAATAATGAATCTGAAAATATGACAAAAACAATTCTTTTTCCTTAAAAATTGCAAATTGAAAAAAAAGATTTTTAAAGTATAGTCAGTTTCAATGGATTACATGGATTAGTATAAAACTTTCAAATCTGAATTGTTATCACTGCAGTCTCACCAAAATCATTTCACTTACATGGTGGTTGGGTTTTAGAAGTGGAAGAAACCTTTAAGTATACCAATCAATCTTTTTGAATTATTTCACAGAGAACTGAACTCAGATGTGGCAGAGTTGAAAGGTCACAGGGGATCAGGCTCATTCCGCCATCAAGGTCCATTTTCAGATCTTTGTATACGCCAATGACACAATTTTTACTTTGTGTTTCATAAACTTAACCTTAATTGTGCCACGATGTTTAATAGGTTGGGTCCCAATGCGACAGAGAAATTGTCGAAAGCAATGTGAAACCCTTATCAACGAACAATGATAACCAACCATAGAATTAAAATCTGATGTCACTGGACAGTAATAATGTCTGTTATTTAAATCTGTAATGAAGAAGTTACTGAAATAAATGAACATAATGGAAACAGTATTTTACCATTTAAGAAGGAGCTGTGTCACTTCCATGTAGTGTGGGCTTGGCATGGCTGTGAAAAATTTGGAGTCTGTTTCCTCTTGTTTCTTGTCTTGAAGTTTATCTAAATGTTAATTTAATTATAAATCATCACAATTCATAAACATGCCAAAAAGTGAAAGCTAACAGTACATTAATATTCTTAATCAAATCAAATGTCAGAGATTCATCTCGATCACAAACTCTTCTAATAGCAGATCACACAAAATTAGTACAATCTGTGGAAGAACCCTTTTCTATGTATTATTTTTCATTATCTAATATTAATGCTACAATAGATTATTTAACCTAGAGAAAACCATAGACGTATAACAGGTGAAATACTGGATCTTACCACAGGCCCAAACAAAGACCGATTAAACCAAAACTTGACAGTAGACAGTCAATAAACTAAGACTTGACAGAGGCAAGAGCCTATAGTAAGCTCCAGTGCTGCTTTTCTAATCAGAATTTCCTGATTTAGAACTACAACGGAACTCCAATGAACATTGAAAACACTTAGAATTTTGTAGTATTCATACAATGATGACAAATTTTCGATTAATTTTCTTAACAACAGCGATACTTTGAAAACTCAAACCTACCGACACTTTTGAGATCTTTTCAAAGGTCCCTTTAACCACAGGGTCTTGAGACAACCCCTGACCCGATATATAGAGTGTATATTGGGTCATGGGTTGTCTCAAGACTTTGTCCCTTAAACTTCAGTACAACTATGTGAAATCTCATTGTAATCAATGTGATCATATGTCATGTTGTTATTTGTTTACCGTACTCATACAAGAAATATCAACAATCTGTAAATCCTTGACATTCAGTAAGAAGTAAGGATATAACGTACTAAATGTTTGTTTATGTCACTTTGCTGAATTGTTAATATTATCTTTTGTAAACCCACATAGGGTCATAGCACAAAATGTGTGTTTGAAGTTTGTTACTTATGTTGCATATGCCATGTTAGTCGAGTGCAGAGGAATGGAATGTTGCATCACTGCTTTATGGATGCACCATGATTACTTTGGCTGGTTGCTATGAGTACTCCTAAGCCGGCGTGGCCTAGTGGTATTGCGTCGGACTCCGGATCAGGAGGCCGGGGTTCGAGTCCCGCTCTGGTCAGCCGGTGTCATGTCTTTCGGATGAGACAGTAAAAACCGAGGCCCCGTCTCGTGGTATGCATGACACGTTAAAGATCCCTCACTACTTCGGGTGGGTCCATTGCAAAGGTCAAAATCTGTATGCCCCGCATCAGGCAGATGCCGTCACCATATACGTGAAATATTTGTGGTGTGACGTAAAACAAAAATCAATCAATCAATACGTACTCCTAATCCAAAGTGCATCTTTGTACAAGTACTAGCATAAACTGTCCGACATGCGTATTTCAATATGTGAATTAATTTAATGAACCTTTAACCTTACAGCAGACACGTGTATAAATGGGTGAATCTAGTAGCAAAAAAGAATTGGAGGTAACGAAATGTACGGGGAATGGTTCACAATTAACACAGATCTAGAAATGGTAATTACTCAGGATTAAAACTGTAGTGACATCTACACTGCATTACCTGTATCCATCCACTCAGGAGGAATGATGCGACATTTTTGTCCCTGCTTTAGATTGATAGCCAGCCAAAGAGGAACCTGGACTGGTAAACCAGGATTAAATGGTCCTGCATCACCCTAAAAGTGATCGCAAAATGTCATTTATATATTATAAGTGAGGTAAACAAAGATATCAGTAAAAACTCATGAATGATCCTCATATTGCAGCATGGACGACTCTATCAGATCGGAAATCCTTAAAGGTCATGGGAAACTTAAATTATACAAATTTTTGTTTTTGCTTAAATAAAATGTATATGCTTTAAATAATATCCTCATATTTTTGGTTTTTGAAAATAATTACTCGTTCTAGAGATATTAATATTTGAATATAAATGTAAATGTGTGTTGCGTCGGCAAGTCTCGCAGTTTTTCGTGACTGTGATCGCTATGACGTTATATTAGGTCAATTACTATATGAGTTGCATTCAAAACCTGTATGTTACCTGGAGAAATGTCGTGCTTGACCTAATGTGACGTCACAACATTTTATTTCTGTTGGGGCATTTAACTCTGTAATTACTCTTAATTACTGACTTATAAATGCAATTATGCCTATATGATACAGTAGAAAAATCTGTTTTTTATACAAGAAAGTTAATTTTTCCAAGTATCACTATTTTTTATGATAAAAATTTATGTTTCCCATGACCTTTAAAGCTCAGAAATTTATAATTAAAATTAGACTATATAAACATCCCATCCACCTTTCTATGATTAAAGAAGAAGAGGAAGATGAGGAAGCACTAAGTACTCTATGTCACTGATCTGAACCCACATAAAAAGTAAATAAATACAATATTATGAAAGATCAAATATTGATTGCTTAGGCTGAATGCTTGCTGATACAACATGGAAGAAGGAAATAGAAATAGAAACTTCTGGAATACAATATAACCAGAAAAGAGGGGAATTTTTAATCCATGCATGCTCATACGTATAGTTCTGTTATTGACAAAGACACGATGTGAAAAGATACAAACTGTTTGTGAAAAACTAATGCCCCAGGTGGCACCAAAGTCCAAAAAGTTATTTTTAGCATGGAGGTCACTGTCAAGGTCAAAAGGTCATTGACCTTGTTGTCATTTGAAAGGGCTTTATTAGTTGAGTATGTATGTCAAATATGAAGTCTCTATCCCTCCCGTTTCAAAGTTATAGCCAAGGTTTAAACAGACAAACAAACAGACAGGACAAAAAACAATACGCTCATAATCTATCCATCCGGGGACATAAAAAGTGTGAGGGCTATGAGGAGGGTCCTAAAGGCCTCATAGTTGTCAAGGTATAAGATGTCAGATGGTAGATCATTCCATTCCTTGACAGTCCTCACAAAGAAACTGTTCCTCCGTTGTTCCCCCTGGAGTCCTAGTCAGACAAAACATCATTGATGGTACAGACGAGTCCTCCTGGTAGGTCGTGTTAAATAGTCAGGAAGTGGTATAGCTTTGATGGATGACCTTATGCAATTTTTTTTTCGTCTCTCTTGAAGTGTTGGTAAGTTGAGCTCTTCCTATAATAATGTAACAGGTACCATGCAGGGTTGTGAGAGCACTT
Organism: Pteria penguin; assembly: GCA_035048485.1. Taxonomy (NCBI): domain Eukaryota; kingdom Metazoa; phylum Mollusca; class Bivalvia; order Pterioida; family Pteriidae; genus Pteria; species Pteria penguin. The sequence continues at coordinate 26,958,380 of CM068582.1, read as the reverse complement.
GTGCCTGATGAATCTGGCGGCTCTTCACTGCACTATTTCTAGTAGATGGATTTGTGCTTTTGAAGGATCTATCTACAACAACCTTGCAAACACAAATTTCTTCACTGCAATTGTAATTAGGCCATGGGGTGGTCGGTACAAAACTATTTTGTACAAGTGTAGTTGTAGCAATGGTATTGCAGTACAAACAGGATATTAGCGAATTATGTAGTATGCTAATTTCTAATGAAACGGATCAGCTCATACTTCACCACCATAGCATGAAGTGAAGTATGAGCCAAACCGTTTCAACAGAAATTAATACAGTCTGAGATTCTCTGCCCTTCTCCAACTTTTGATATTGGTGACTTGTGGGAGAGGGTCATGCAGAGAGACTTTGTTCATCAAAAGTTGGAATTTTAGCGATACCAGTCAGTATTGGGATGTACAAGCCTCTGGTGACTAATAAGTGTTTGCACAGCGAACTTGCAACTTATAATCCAATAAATGAACATTTAACTTACTTGATCATGGCGATATCTTTTCCAGATAAGGCCTATTACTTCTTTTAGCTTCCGTTTTATTAGCAAACACGATAATACTCTCATTTTGCCATTTGTGTATACAGTATGGCGTCAGATCTCACAGAACGCGACTTTGCATTCATAACAGTAATTCAGCAGCTGACACATTTTTGTAAAGAAAAACCTTGTCACGAATGAGCAAAGACGCGTTCGGCAAGATCTGATGTCATACTCTATACACGCATGACAAAATGCAGAATCTTGTCGTGTTTTCAGATAAAACTGCTGCTAGTAGAAGTTATAGACCTTATTTGGAAAAGATATCGCTATGATCAAGTAAGTTAAATGTTCTTTCATAGGATTATAGCTTGCAAAATCGCTGTGCAAACCCTTATTAGTCACCAGAGTCTTGTACATCCAGATTCCGCCTGATATTGCTAAAATTCCAACTTTTGATGAACAAAGTCTCTCTGAACCTTTCCTACAAACAGCCGATATCAAAAGTAGGAGAAGGGCAGAGAACCTCGGACTAAAATTAATATCATAGTATGCATGATAGATAAAAGGGTTCTTTGAATGTATAGATAAATGCATGCGCTAAATCAAGAACTCGTATCGAAGAAAATCTATAAATTTCTATGTATAATGTGCTGTTCCCATTATTCCGATAAGACGGTATATAATGTTATAACGGTAAGGGAGTGGTAAGTTGAAACACTTATGACTTACCCCAATTAGATACATTGTATCTAATGCAAAGTTAGGAACAATGGTTACATTTTCCTTTTCCGCAATAAATTCAACTTCTGCAGGGTCCATTTTATATTTCCTATAAGCTCATTTCATTGTTTACAAGGATTATGAAAGTGAAACTAGAATGAAATTTCGCGGGAAATTCCATAGGCTGTATCACGCAAACGTTTTAGCTATCGAAATTTTACACTATATATTCAAACATGAAGTTGACATCGAACACTTTTTCTTGTGAAGATGCCACTTTTCAGTGCAAGAAAATCGTTTTCTCTCCTAAAAGATACTATGGTAATGTTGCTCTTTGAATTACACCTCTCATTATAGGCTGAAGTGAATGTATTTTTTTTTATTGATGTGGACAAATTATTTATGTAATCACTACTGAGTAAATCAGGTTTAATGTTGTTAATTCTTGAGTCTTGTCTCTGGGCTGCACTGAACTGAAGCCCTCCTAAAGTTTCCTTCCCATTAGACAGGTACAAGTCGGGTCCAAGGCCGATCTGGCTTTAGAATGTGTATCCCAATCTGTCTATATTAGCCTGATCAGGAAACTAGGGGCCATTTCACAAAGAATCATACGTATGATATTTTACGTAAGTACAAAATAAATCCTTAAGTCTTAAGGAATTTTTTTGTACGTAAGATATCGTATGTATGATTCTTTGTGAAACGGCCCACTGATATATATCCCGATCTTGTGTATGGTCAGATTGGAATATGCCAGAGGGCTCAGCTCATGACTGAGAGGTCCTGAGTTTGACTCCAGCTCCGTAGGCACATATAGGTGTTCTGTCTTTCTGTTGAGACAATATAAACTGAGTATAGGTGCCAACCTTTTCCACACAAAAGCGGGTCAATCACCCTCTTTGGGAAATGAAAAAGAGGGTCATAGCGCGTGACACGAATACGCGACATTTTTATGTGATGTCGCATGAACAGAAAAATATACAGCTAAAGATAGTCAGTCATTTTTATTGTCATTCATCTCAACATTATAGTGCATTGTGGCACATTTAGCAGATTTTAGAACTCTTGAGTTAGGATTATAATTGTAGCACAAGGCTTTCTGATTGAATTTACAAGATAAGAGAGCATTTATTGTATCATTGCTAAAGTCAGATCTGGACTCTGTGTGAATTTATTTCACAATGGAAAAAGCCCTCTCTGAATCTGTATTGCTGTTAGGCAACACTAAAACAATTTTTTTTGCCACTTTGGACAACACATCAGATCTTGGCTTTGAAGTAAGTAGATCAGTAACAGATTGCATTTTATGCCAGAAAGCATCTATGTCAACTACGTTTCCCAGACTTTTTGATAAACACAAAGATATCTTTTTCTTTTTGTCGGTGTCGATTGCATGGGACCGGACAAAGACCTCTTCCTTTCGGACGCCATGTCATGTTCCTACTAACCCAAGCCCGATTATTAAAACCACTCGCAGTTAGCTAATTGCTTCACACATTCATAAACATACATGATGTACGCCAGAACTTATCTGTAAATAGCCAACGGCAATCAGCTGATCGTAACAACAACAGGTGTTAAAAATAACGCGAGTGGAAATTTAAATTGCCAAGTAATTGACGGAACCGATTCGAAATAATGTGATTTACGGGTCTATGACGAAAAGTCGGGAGAATTACATGACCTGATCGGGTGATACAAATTTTCAGGTTTAGGAGTGAAAAATTGGGTGTAACCTGCCAAAATCGGGTGAGTTGGAACCTATGAAACTGAGGTGTTGTGTAACAGTAGGCGTGGCATGCAAAAGATCCCTTAATGTTTCAGGTGCGTCTTTTGCAAAGGTATAAGTTTCTATGCAATGTTTCAGGCAGATTCGGTCACCATTCTGGAAGTCTGCATGACGTCACTGTCTCTATTGGTCTACGTAGATTTAAGGCTGTTCCAGCCCTAATACCCATTCGGCCCAGCCTATCCAGTCCTAGTTGATCTGGCGCCAAACCCATCCGGCCCATTATTGATTCGGCCCCAAGTCGAACCAGCCCCAAGTTATTAATTTTTGCTAGGCCTATATTATTATGCATTGTCGCCTCCCTGTGCCGAATACCGGCAGTTTCCTCTCGCCAAAAAACTTCTTTTTCTTCCCAAAACTGACTTATATTTTCTCCAGAAATAAAATATTTCCTTCATAGACAGGGTTCACTTACTCAATCACTCATAAACGTTGATATTTACTCGAATATCAGCGATAAAAAAAATGTTATTAAACTTCTTTAATTTTAAATTTGTGATTGGATTCTGAAAACCAAGAGACATATACTACCGAAAATAAAACTATCTGCAAATTTTATACACCTTTATTTATCCTATTGGTTGAATAAAAATGATAAAAAGGACATTTAAATGTTTCAAATAAAGAGATAATTTTTAAGCTGCATCTACCATTTGCAGTAAGCTCTTGCGACAGCTGAATGGTATAGGACAGAGGATGAATATGAAATAAGCGTAATAAATACATTAATAACAACTTTAAATATCTGACCTTTAATTTGAGTAACTTGAGGGCATGAGATCAGATCGACAACACTGAAGATAAGATAAATTATGTTTGTGAAAATGGTAAACAATGTAAAGTGAAGTTGGATCACATCCAAAGTCAGAGGAAACTTGAAAAAAAAAGCAAAAGATATCTATCATTACTCAATATCTTTAAGTGGGGAAAGTTGGGCTGGGGTCGGATTGACCAGTGGGGTCAGATGAGCCAGATGGACTTGGGGCCGGATCAGACTGGGGCTGGATCCGTTTGGGGCCGGATAGACCTATTACTGTCTACATAGATACCCAAGGAAATTGGCCATGACACTTGGTGTAAAACATAAATTGGGGTTTATCGTTGGCGATAATGCATCTTTAAGTTCTTCCGTATCAATTTGCTTATAAAATACGATCAGAAATGTGTAAAACTTGTATTCGAGATACAGCTTGCATTATTGAATTTGGTTTCTGTATCATAAGGCAGTACTGAATTCCCATCACACCTTTGACTAGGAAACTTCATACACAGAATCTGTGAGTCAAGTGTAGTTCAAAAGTAAAGGTCACAGAGCATGGATAACTGAAAATGGTTTCTGGATTATTACTGATTTTGCCTTACAGCCATTGTCTTATACAGTGTCAGCCATGAGTCAGGTTGTGTTCTAATGGTTAAAAGGTCAAAAAAATTTTAAACTCTTAACCTTTATTACATCTGTTAAACAGCAAGAGTTAGGGTATTGATATTGTATATAGTTTGCTTATGATATAAGGATCCTAGAGACTTTATGATTTTGATGCCATAACCTTTAATTTGACCTTCATTTCAAAAATAATTGAACTTCATTATATTGTTTGAACAGTAAGGTTAGTATTATCATTTTTTATCTATCTTTCATTAAGATGCATATTGGGTTGACACATTCGCGTGTCATGACCTTCAGACAAGGTCACTGTTTGTGAATGAACAAATTTGCTGTTATTTAAATGTGCTGTCTTAGGGGTATTTTTTTCCCGTTAGGACAGTTCTAGCTTAAACCGGCAACGTGAGTATAGATAGAAATGGGCGGAGTGAAAATTGAAAATGTCTGCTTTTTCTTTCACATGTACGAGAAAGGGTAATTTTTTCTGAGTTCGATATACTGCACTTACTTTGAAATATTCTTTAGCATGCACATAGATACAAATACCATGCATATTTCACCAGAGATGCTGAAATCTGCCGGTCCAGAGGGCATGACTGGTATAAATTGGGGGTGACCTGCAAAGTTTTCGTCCAAGCTGGTCCAAATGTCCGCTGTCAATTCTGACCGCAAATTTTCGTTTTGGTAAATGCACTCTTTAATAATCTGGATCGGTTACACGTTTACTTTAAACCTCTGTATATTATCACGATTTACAAGCATTGTATTGACATTGAAGGTAAAAATGGAAGCTTTGCCCATCAAATTCATTTAGGGGCTAAACTGGGCCAGAAAAAAAAGCCTCCCACAAAGGAGACAGGGAGGAGACAGGGACATTCGTAGCACATGGGTTGGTTTCTTTCAAAAGAAACACTGGTTTCTGTTACGTAGTATTAAGAACCGACTCGTGTGTTTCAGATGGAGACTGGGATTAAGGAGACTGTGCAAAACAAGGAGGCTGCACAAACCACGGAGACAGTGAACAAATAAGACATAAAGAGTGAGAATGAGTGTGAGATAGAGGATGAGTCAGAGAGTGAAAGTGAGGACGAGTCTGAGTGCGAGCAAGATGAAAAGGAGAATGAGAGTTTGTTGAATGAAATTATGTATGAAATTGAAAAGGATTATAACAAAAATCAACTACGTACACCCTAATGAAACAAAATAATTCAAAATAAACAAATTATTTATTCAATTTAACAGATATTGTAAAATTGTAAATTTCCGAACTTCTCACATTCTTTGGACTGGCAAACTTTCATTCAGACCTGCAAAAATGATGAGGATGCCAGTCTGAATGACCTGCATCTTTTTCAAGATTTCAGCATCTCTGTTTCACGAAAAGTTTACATTGATTGGTGGTAAGAAATGTTGAAATTTTGATAAATTGTGAGTCAAGAAATTCAAACTGACCAAGAATCCATATATGGAAGTTGACCTGAGCAGAGTTCACCATAGCTGACAGGATATAAACACCATGACTCAGTATTGTAAACATTGCTTTCCAGCGCAATTTTATTTACAGGTCCATGTTGTACACAATGTGAATAATCATGTATAAATTGATTATTTTGATTTTTCTGTAGTATATAAATAAAATGTTATTCCCAGTGTGTCAATTTCACATACATGTATTACTTCTGCCTACGTAAGGTCTGCCTGGTGGGTTGGGATATAATTCGCGTACAGCATCAAGTTCACATCCTGGCATAAATTCACGCAAAGTGTGTACATTTCTCCAAGATCCTGAGGGTTATTATGCTGTAACATTTGTCTTTTCTTGTCTAAATAATGAGGATGAATCCATGCATTATTAGATGAAAGCAGATTCCAAAATTTTCTCTGTTTTACTTTTCTAATAGTGGAGATTCTCGTATGAGAATTACTCTTTAGCATACAATAAACACGTGGTTATTTATAAATATCACACACTGAACGCCCACCATAACGTTTAGTACAACATTAACAGGGATATGCTTCACCCGCAAAGCCCGGTTTAAGATGTGTCCTATAAACTCCTAAGAGTAATTTACAAAATGAATATGAGGAAGTGTAGTTTGAACAGTGTATGAGGTGGTTGGCTTGTGACAGAGAGGTCACAAATTTGACTCTTACCATGGGAAATCCAGTGTCCTGCCTTTTGGATGAGACAGTGAAAATCGAAGTCCAGGGTCACAGGGATAGAGCTGTCACCTTCCCGCTATGGATGGGTCCATTACAAAGATATAAATTTCTATGCAATGCAGATGCTGTCACCGTATACATGAAATAATTGGAGAGTGACATAAATAATAATGAATGAATCCATTAGTCAGAATTACTTACGGTCTTCTAATACTTAGAGAAAGAGAGAGATTTCTGTTCGACACTTTGTAACTTATTTACAAATTACTATTCTCTCTACAGTGGATAAAATATCATTATGCGTACTTACACAAGAAGAGACAATTCTTCAGTAATGGTTCAGCCTTGTCTTCTAAGGAGCAATCTCAGTCTGAACCTCACAAAACATCGTCAAAGTATGAAGATTTCGAATATTACAGGTAAAAATTTATCATAAATTCAAGATATAAAAGTTTAATACCTTTAAAACTGAAAAGAAAGAAACTGCATGTATATAGAAAAAAGGTAGAAGGATAGCTACATGTATTGCTGTTATTAGTTACATACATTAAAGGGTGTATTTATACTCTGCATCAGTATGCTGTAAGGCTACATTCTTTCATGGTAGAATTTTTGTGCTGCCTGTGAAGAAACCAGTCATACAGGGATTGCTTTGTCCGATTGTGTGGTAGGAGCCACACTTTTTTAAATGGTGGTTGCCACATACTGTACCTATGAATACTGGAAATCATTTGTGATTGCTTGCTAAAAATAACTTCAACCATCTTAAAAGTGACAGGATTTCTATGAACAATCAATCTAAATGTAATCAGTTTTTCAACTGACCATCCAAATTAGTTAGTGTTTTCTTTATTTTTTTTTTCAGGGAGAGATATATCCCTCTTACACAGCAAGCAGTTCTCCATCACTTGATAGAAGATAAACAGTTACTGACACGTTGGGAGAGAAAAAACTATGAAAAATTTGCAAATTCTCTGGACACCACCATTTTCAACCATTACTATGGTATACTGGAGAAATTAAAGGTTGGTAAAAATGCAAAATGGACAAGTTGTAACATTATCTTCTGGTCATTTTTGTTATCGAAAATTGTTGGGTGTATTAACTTTGTTTTATTTTTTTGTTATTGTCAAGTACATGATTGTCAGTGACATAAAAAGCAATGGTGCAGTATCTGTGTATGCCTATAATATCCCTGCAAGCCATGGACAGGGACATTAAGTTTTTGCTTCATTCATCATTGTCTCTTTGCCAGTCCATCCTTCTGTCATACAGTTGATTTCAAGGTGATATTTACTGAAGTTTTTTGCATCCTTTCCCAGCCAAATTTGAATTTATTGATATTTAATTAAAAGGGAGAATACCTTTTTACTTTTGGGAGTCCAAAGGTCAAGGTCACTACTTGCAAAAATGGATTGCAATTATTAGTCTCCTACCAGCATTGCAGAAGGGGACTATAGGTTTGCACTCCATCCGTCTGTCCGAACGTCAGTCACACACACGTTTTCCGGACTTTTTTTCTAAACGCTTGTAGTTGGTTTGTGTATAACATATCAAGTATAATGCATTCTATAAAAACTACATTAGAAAGACTGCTGAAAGCTAAAGTTTATTTCAAGATTTGTCGTTATTTTTATAATTGTCACTGTACACTATGAATAAGAATAAAGTGGGACACAACTACACTATGTTATATACCAAATACTGTTTCTCAATTTGCCATTCTTAATTCTTGCAGATACGTATAGCAATACTTGTATTTGTTTGAATGTCAATATAGATCAAATATCCATTTACTCAGTTGCAGAGTTAACTCTTTGAGCATGATGGAAATGTTGGATGTCACAATTTTTGCCCCCCCCCCCCTCCCCTCTTCCTCTAAATGTTTAAACTTTTCAGATGAAGCATTGAGTAAAAACATGTATCTTGTGCTGTTCTCACAGTCATCAAGTGATAAACCAATCAAAATTTTCGGTTTTGCCATTGTGACCTCTATTTAGCCTTATAAGGGAAAAGTTTGTGAAAGGGATATGAAACCAAAAAATGTTCATGATGATTTATATGTATATCTCTATAACACTGAAAATACCAGATATTCTTTAATAAGACATAAATATTAACAATGTATTTTGAGTTCAGGAGCTATATGATCCTATTGATCCTGACAAGGACACTGTTCAGACTCGAGTTTGGACTCAGTCTGAGAGACTAGACAACGAGACCTGGATACTAAAGAGACTCCATGATGTAGTAGAGAGAGCAAACTTCCATGAACTCTCACCTGAGTCAGTACATATAGCATTACAAGAACATGATACCACAGAAGGGGTCAGGGTAAGTATAATTGTGGGGTCAAATGTCAAGGTCAGTGATGACATTTTGTTTTTGAAAGACTTTTAAAAGATAAAAAGTCTTTGTTTCTAAAAGCTTTCTGTTTGACCTAGAGCAAACGTGAAACCAGTTTTCTGTTGTTTCCTGTAGTTGTTTGTTTTTGTGTTTAAGTGTGAAAATTGTTTTAACTGTCCATGGGCATCAACGTTTCATAAACGATTTTTGTTTTTGTAATAAGCAATGAAAGAAGGATGCAAGTTTTTCTTGTTTAAGTTTTAATACAATATATTAACTCATTATCTGTCAGAATTCACCAGAATCGAATTTTAGTTCACATTCAAACATTTAATAAGTGAGGTGCATATAGATTGTTCCCATACAACCTTGTTTTCCCTAAATAAGCTAGAGTTGTCTCCCTCATTGGAGTTCAACTCTCAAACTTTATCCATCACTGTCCATACAAAACTGCTTGATTTGGCTTAATTAGTCCCCTACCGGCATCGCCGAAGGGGACTATAGATTTGCACTCCGTCTGTCTGTCGGTCCGTCCGTCAGTCACACTCACATTTTCCGGATTTTTTTTCTAAACGCTTGTAGATATGTTCCAATTTTTGGTGTGTGAGTCTACCACCATGAGTTACAGATCAAGTTCGAGTTTCGTTTCGGTCCACTAATTTTTGATGGAATTATGGCCCTTGGAATAAGAAAATTTCTTTAAAATGGCAGTTTTCTGGACTTTTTTTCTAAATGCTTGTAGATATTCACCCAATTTTTGGTGTGTGTGAGTCTACCACCATGAGTTACAGATCAAGTTCGAGTTCCGTTTCGGTCCACCGATTTTTTATGGAATTACGGCGCTTGGAATTAGAAAATTTCTTTAAAATAACAGTTTTCCAGATTTTTTTTCTGAACGCTTGTAGATATTCATCCAATTTTTGGTGTGTGAGTCTACCACCATGAGTTACAGATCAAGTTCGAGTTTCGTTACGGTCCACTGGTTTTTGACAGAATTACGGCCCTTGGAATTAGAAAATATCTTTAAAATGGCAGTTTTCCGGACTTTTTTTCTAAATGCTTGTAGATATTCATCCAATTTTTTTGTTGTGTCAGTAAACCACCATGAGTTACAGATCAAGTTCAAGTTCTGTTTCAGTCCACTGATTTTTGACGGAATTACAGCCCTTGGAATTAGAAAATTTCTTTAAAATAGCAGTTTTCTGGACTTTTTTTTTCTAAACGCTTCTAGATATTCATCCAATATTTGGTGTGTGAGTATACCACCATGAGTTACAGATCAAGTTCGAGACAGTTCTAGTTTTCATCATCATCAAAGGTTGTGATCAAATACTTAACTTGCTGGAAGCCTGAATGACAGTATGTTGTGTGAGTGTGTAGGTGTGTGTGTGTGTTTTGGGGGTCTTAGTTTTCAATTTGCCGGTAGGGGACTTAGTATTGCCTAAGGGGTCTTAGTTTTCAATTTGCCGGTAGGGGACTTAGTATTGCCTAAGCAATACTTTCAGAATGCTTGTTTTGTAATGTGAACACATAGTATATCTAAGTGAAAGTTGTCAACTGATCAATTATATTTACTGATTAATGAGGCTGAAGTCACGAAATCTGTCTTGATAGTTAGTAAATTTCTCAAAAATTAATGAAGCTTACATGGTAGTAATGGGAAAAGTTTGAAATTTACTCCAACATGGTTGTTAATACTGGTAGTGTGACATCACATGGGAAGACTCTATAGGACATTTCAGTAAGATGATTTATCTACCCTTGATAAGAACTCTCTCACTTTTCGGATATCATGGTGAAGTATAAAAAGTAACTGTTATTTGACGGGCTATATTTCATCAAGGTGAATTGACCATACAATGTAGAAAAGGTAAATTGAATTTCACAACTTTTATGCCACTCCTTTTCCACTTCTGCGGACTACTTAACAAACAAGGGCAGATAACTCACCTGATGAAAATCGCTTTTCATAAAAACATGAATTTCTTTAGTTTTACAACTGACTCCCATTTTTTTATTCAGAAAGTAAACTTTTGTAGAAGTTAGAAAACTACATATTTGGGGTTAACCCCCTATGGCAGTTTTGTCAGTTTCTAGGATCATGTGTGATATTAGTAATAATGCCAATGATTTTGAATGAATCAAAACCAATCAGAAATTTTTTGACCATTGTGAAAAGGCAGTTTTTGTCAGATTGTTTAGTACTTATGAACACCATTTGACAATATGCAGGGCTCAACATAAACGCTTGTCCAGTACCAGTGAAAATTTTTCATGGACAAGTGAATCTTGCTAAGTACTTGTCCGATTGGACAAGTGATTTTTCTGTAAAGAAGTTTTAAGATGAAAAAAAAAAAAGAAATTAAAAAAAACTGAATTGTAATCTTTTTTATCGAAATTTAAAGTCAAAAGCAGTGAGAAAACGATGATCAGGAAATTTATTCTCAAAGCAAGGCTGGCAACTTTAACATTGGGATCAAAGTTCACTTGTTGGACAATTTGGTTGTTATTTTTCTGTCATTTTCTAATTTTGCAATTAGTGAAAAACCCTCTTACCCTTATCAGGAGCTCTGTATATATTCGTTAATAAAATACCTTAACACAATGAGTAAATTGTTTGATTTTTATTTTATTCATTTCAGCAGTTATAGAAATTCAGTATTGACAAGGGAAAAATGTTAATGTGGAACCCTGATATGATTCTGTTTTTGTTTCAGGTCAGTGTTTGCCATTCAGATTATGCAGTATTAAAAGTGTGGGCTCTTGGAAGAGAGCAGCTGAATGAGGAACGTCCATGGGAGAAGTCAATCTTCAAAAAGAAGATCAACAAAGAAGTCCAATGCTTTAAACGTGTCATTATTGCATTAAGACCAAAAACAGATCACAAACTTTCTTTGAAATTATTCAAAAATGTGCCGGTTAATGCATTAGAAATGTTATTACCAACGGGCAAAATCGAAATGAAGACGTTAGACAAAGCCATTTTAGGGATCACCGCTTTAGCTACAGCTTCTAGCATAGCAGCTAAATCTTCAACTCACACTGTTAGTGCATTGCTAGATCCTTCAGCTTTTATAACTTTGTTTGCTGCAGTTGGAATAAGGATGATGATTAGATACAACAGTCAAAAGAACAAATATTACGCAGAACTGAACAGGTCTCTGTACTACAAGAATATTGCGAACAATACTTCGCTGTTGGCAACCCTAATTGATCGGGCAGAGGATGAGAGTTTGAAGGAAGCATTGCTGACATATTCATTCCTTCTGAGTAAGATTCCAGTCTCTGCTAGAGAGAAAGATGACGGTGATATTGAGCCATATGTAATAGGTCAGTATCAATGTACAATATATTTATGAACTTGCTAGGACAAATGTCTGGGGAGCTAATGTCATACCCAGTGTCTGCCTCCGATGTATGAAAAACTTTACCTGAGCTATAACTTTTGAACCATAAGAGATAGGACTTAGAGATATTTCATAAGTAGATTCCTCATGACTAGACAATCACCTTTGACCTTGGACTTTGACCTACTTTTCAAAACCTTTTACACTAAGGACATTGTGGATTGTCCAATCCTCTGCGTATCACAGTTCTATTTTGACGTGAACGATCATGTTCAAATCACCACACACCACTTCTCCACCGCAATGGTCAATCACAGTCATGCACCCCAACGTTGCGGTTGATTGCGGCTATACATTGTATAACTATTAAATGTACATTTAAGCATCTTAAAATCTTGTCTAATAATTGAGGTGTAACACTAGCGGTTTTGCTTAAGGGCTATTTGTTTGGGTTTTTTTCAATAAAATGCATTATTAATTATCTAAATATATGGGAGATTCATTCTAAATTGTTTTAAAAAGTGATAGATTATGACAAAAATACAAATGAGAATGTATGTATCTAAAGTGCATAATAAAATTAATGCAATCATTTTTTTTTTTCCAAACGTGCATTTGAAATTACAAACAATTAAAGATGCAGCATATTCGAAAAGAATTCTGACTGTAGTCGAAAGTCCTTGAATTAACTACCATCTGGAAGCTTAACCAAATATATGAATCAGTCTTGACTTTAACTTGACGCTCATCAAAGAAATCATCCGAACCATTCTCAAAGCTGAGTAAAGGAGAATAAAATCAACATTACAAAATACAATTTCTCTCACGATTTCACTATTACAAGAAGCAATCTGATTAAAGGCATATCTATTATTCCGTATTTACTACATATAGGCAGTAAATAAGGCTCGGACGTTTACCAAAATCGTTAAACATTTAAAAACGGAATGCATTAACCGAAATGGTGCCGTTTAATCGGCCCGCTTTTCTATTGTTTTATTTTATCGTAATAAATCCTTAAGCCCTCATCCTTGAGATAATTATTGACACCTACAAACTTACACACTATTGTGGTTTTCCAATGTTTAGGCTTTGATCCTTTAAAACCTGCACAAGGATCGTATGTGTCCATCATCAATAGAAGACATGAAATAAATTCAACTGTAGATATTTAATAAACTTCTAATATTAGAATTAACACATGCTGAAGTGAAGAATACTATATTGAACAAGAGTTCACATTTATCGGAAATTTCACTTGCTCTAGCAATCTGCCATATCCGTCGGTAGCTGGTAGGGTAGGTAAATCGGGTAGTGAAGAAGTTTGTGGAATGTGTTCATGTTTGCTCGAATTGCGCTTTTTTTTAATAAGTAGAGAAACCTCAGGTGTCCGATTCGCCTCAGGAACTGTTTCGCATTTCTTTAATTTCTCATTCAAAAATATAAGTTTGTTAACTGTGTTGTACTTTAGAGATGAACACAGCTTTGTAACAGTATCACATATACAAGCGAGGTAACTCTGGTCAGCGTCATTTAAATATGTGCTAAACGTTTAATGTCTGTAACTGACACGGTACCGGGTACACGTTTAAACTTCCTAGCCTTAGCAGTAAATACAGTATTGATAGAAATCCATTAATCAGATTGTCCTCAAAGTGAACTCAAACCTTTGTCTAACAAAATCAGGGGTTTTTTTTAATTTTTGGTTTTGGGGGGGGGGTTTGTTCACATTTTCGCTACTTTATAATATTTGCCTTTAGATCCCTATTTGATTTTTACTCAAGATTGCATAAAGCTGATAAAAAATATCACCCGAAGCAATAATTAGTGTAGGGCATTTGAATTAAGATATTTAACCATGGTTTACATATTCATAGATAGTAGGGTCACCACAGAGTGACGCAAGGCTGCGGTGATTCACCACGATCATTGCAGTGATTCCACATTAACGATAGGTCAGTTAAAGAGCAAAGATTGCGGCGATTGGTAGCCAAGACTTTAAAAACATTGCAGCGATGATATGACAACTGGACAATAGCCCTTCTCTGTTGTGTACCTGGGCTATATCTTTTGAACTGTTAGAGATAGGACTTTGATTTTTCACATGTAGATTCCTTATGACTTGAACCTTCATTTGTTGCCGTATCTTTTGACCTCGTGACCTTGCCCTTACATTATGACTTTTCAAAATACATTATAGACTTTGCTTTTAATGTCCATGAGATGATTATGACCTGCACTGGCAAGCCATGTTGTCCTCTGACAACTCTTTTTTCAGATATATAGTCTCCCTATCTTAAAGAAATTTTCAAAATAAACGTGATTGCAGTGTACAGTATTTAGGTTTGAAACAGGAAAGTTTTCTTACTCCAAATTTCAATGTTCCTTTACCTGGAATTTGATTACTTTAAGAAATTGATCCTACTTTAAGAAATAGATCCGTACTTTTGTTACACATTTTCATGCATCTATCTTCTCAGGGCTAGTGCTGCCCACTACTTTTGTTGCATTTTGGAATATTTTCTTATAGGAAATTAGAAAAAAAAGAACAGTATAAAATATTACACCTATCAAGCCCCTGTTTTGAAAACCAGCGCCATATTTTCATCTTTTACAGTTTTAAAAATCGGCAAAAGTATGCAACACAATTCTCAAGTTCATTGAGAGTCCTGTTTGTAGAAATTTGGTGTACTGACAATGGCAGAATCCTTTCTTGTTCTGGCCTGTTGCCTTGAGAAGTTTATTTCTTTTGTTTGTAAGAATGTCTAAGCACTTTTGTATTTTACAAATGTATTTCAAGTGTACTAATTTTGACCATTGTATTTAAATTCAGAATCTTTGTATACATTTGTAGATGAAAGTATTCATACATGTATACAAAAACACTGCTTATAAACTTGTTCATAAGACTTTCGGTTTCATTTCAAAAGATTGTACTGTTCAAGACATTGAAGGCTGGGCAGAAGATTGGATTTTAAAGAAAACAGGGAAAATTGTTGAGTTCAATTCCACAGAAGCCATAAACCTTTTGAAAGAGGTGGGAGTTCTGGAAGCACATAACAACAAAATGAGAATGTGCAGTCTGAAGGCAGCTATCAATAATTTAACATCGAGTCCTCACATATACTCTAAAGATGCTACAGTAGATGGGTATGACAGATATGATCTTATGAAGGATTAAAATAGGAAGAGTTGGATATGTTTTAAAAATTTCCTGAGGATAGGGGAGTTAATTTTCAGTAGATCTATTTGGTTTAGGTAACACTTGCTCTATTTAAGAGATACAGGGGGGATTATTCTAAACTATGTACAAAATGAAGAAAATACTTAAATGGTTAGTTGTCTTATTCAACATTAAGAATAAGTTGTGGTCTAACGTACCTCAAAAAGAATGTACATCATTCTATAATGCACTGTGCCTTGCTTTGTGTAATAATCTTGAGATTTATGCAAAACTTGTGGTTGAATTTAACTGTGCATTACAACATGCATTACACAAAGAAAGTGTGGAGAAATAACTGTTTTTATACTTATCATGTGCATTGTTGCAAACTTTACAGATTTTGTGATATATTTTTATATGCAAGTATACAATTGATTGTATTTTTGACCTGATGTATGTAATGGTGTATATCAATATGATTATGATAACATTGATACTTCTTAATTTGCTCACTTTAGATGCAACGATTGTGGAACAGAGAGTAGATACTTTGGTAGAAAGATCTGGTTATGGTTTAATATTTGTCAATTGACCTTGCTAATAATTAGATCACCTGAACCAAAGTTACAGTTGAGTTATTGTCGTAGCGCAGCATTCGTTGACTGTCTGTCATTCAGGTTCTCAACTTCTATAGAACAATTGAATTGATTTTGACAAAACTTGGTATGGAGAAAATTTTGATAATTTTCAATTTTTCAAGTACTCAGAGTGCAAAGGTGAGTTATAGGGCTCACTTGGGCCTTGGATGTTAGATTCTGTTCGTTACCATTGGAGACTAATCTCCATGTTCCACACATAACCAAAAATTGTTTGTTTTTATTGTTTTTTATTGTTACAGTTTGTTAATTTTTATACGTTGTTATACATTCTTTGTTATTGGTTTACATATATAACTTATTGTACTTTGTTTTATACTGTATACTGATTAATTTTTTATAACATACCTGTTTTATCTTTATGTTTTATACATTTTTTATTTTTGCATGTATAAGCGATCAATAATTCAGTTCTAACATACAATTATAATGAATTTTCCTTTGTATATTTTTTTCATAAAAAAGTTTTGCACCCAGTGCAATACATTTAGTGTAAATTTTGACAATCAATATAAGAAGCCTATTCTGTCTTATTACTTTTATATTCATCGCTTCTATCTAGTACAAAAAAGGGCCTACATTTTATCTTTATTAGCTGTGCTAAAGGTCAAAAGATTTATTTCCTTTACTGTGAATTTACTCATAAATGATTAACACCTTGCACACAAGATAGGCTATGAAGACATTGAACAAGGGTGGAGATTACGAGAGAGAGAGAAAATCATATAAA
Source organism: Pteria penguin (assembly GCA_035048485.1). Lineage (NCBI taxonomy): Eukaryota > Metazoa > Mollusca > Bivalvia > Pterioida > Pteriidae > Pteria > Pteria penguin. Next base: position 26,941,579 of record CM068582.1, on the reverse strand, counting down.
TTTGCCATCTTTTTGTTTTATATCACTTTTTAATGTTTACAATATTGTCAGCTATACTAAGTAGTAGGACCCTAGACTGTACAAGAGGAAATGGCACATGTGAGTGTTGTCAAAAAACCCCCAAACAATCTTTTATGAATTTTACAAGTATAGTATTTTGTACCAGTGGGTTCCACATGCTGAAAAATTGCTTAAATGATATACCTGTCACCCTTATTCGGTCTTTTCGTTATACAGAGTTACTGCCCATTTGGGACGGAATCTGACGCAAAACACTTACGACGTCATCAAATTCTATGGAAGCTGATCTAAAACTCATGGAAATGATAGTCCACAAATGACGTTTTCATAGGAAATTGATGACGTCATAATTGCTTTACGTCACATACCGTCTCAAATGGGAAATAAATCCATGTAACGAAAAGACCCAATTATGATAAACTTGGACTCCGAGTTTATAATGATGTACCACTTTCTTTTTGTCGAACTGTACCATCATTTTTCAGGATTCTGTGGTCGATCCATAAAGACAAGACACACAAGAAGATTTTAAAGGATTACGGCACTAAGAAAAATTGTGGTAAATGGGACTGCAAAATATGTCCTATAATATTGAATGGTACAATTTCTGTACCAATGGGGAAAAATAGTAGTGAAAATCATAATTCTTGTCAGACTAAAGACATAGTGTATGGAATCTGGTGCAAACGGTGTCAGAAAGTCGTCTATGTAGGTGAGACGGAAAGAATGATTAAAGAACGAATGAAGGAACATCTTGCAGATATAGTCAATAAAAGGGATACTGGTGTGGGAAATCATTTTAATGAGGATCTTCATCTTATATCTGATTTTAATGTAATAGTATTGTCAAAAGGTATGAACGATTGTAAATATTGCAGAAGGGAGAAAGAAATATTTTGGATGAAAGCATTCAAGACTAAGACTCCATCAGGGCTTAACAAACAGTTATAGGAGTGAGTGGCATTTTGTATAAGCTATAAAAAAGTTTATTGTTGAATAAATATTGTTTAATTCACATGAAATTTGGTATACATACGTTTAAGGTACCATTCAGTGTATGTATGTTTCACATCTATAATACTCACTGCATACATTTCCAATTTTGCTGAGGTATTTATTTAAACTAAATCATTTTGATATTGAAAGCCCAAGTGAGCTTTTGTGATTACTTCTTGTTTGACATAAATTAAATTAACTTTCAACTTCTTCATAGGTTTTGATGAGACTTGGTAGGGGTAAAATACTTGAGGTGCCCTACAAATGTTGTTGTTTTTTGGATCCATCAAGGAGGATCAAGGGTGGGCAACATAGGCCAAAAAGGGTACCCTTCTCAGACAGTTCCTCTTCACCCCAGCTGCATAGATCAACAAACCAAAATCACCAGTGTTCTAGGAAGGTGGCTTAAGAAGATTTGTTGTTTTTTATTCCATTTGGAACACCCTTTTTTATACTTTTTAATATCTTTATTGGGATTGAGTTTTTTGGTTTTTTTGGGTTTGTTTGTTTTTTGGCAGATTTCAGGTAATTTCTTTGATTTTCTCAGGGTAAGCTATATATAATGCACCAATTCTGTGTATTTTAACAGATTATATAGAAATGGATATAATTGGAAAGAAATGGAATACAACAATAACGTTTAGGATTTTTGCAATTGTTTTGATATTTTAAAGGTGTAACATGAGCCTTGTGAGTAAGGACCTTGCCATTGTGAAGGTGTTAGAAATGTTGTCACTAATGACCGTTTAACTTTTTCGTTGAATTTCAATTACTGTTATTTCTGTATTATATACTGTGTACTACTGTTCTGTCCCAATTCAGTTTATGCTGGAATAGTCCAAATGAAAGGAGCTGGCGAGGCTCAGTGGATGATAAAGTGCTCGACTCGAGACTGAAGGGTTCCGGGTTCGACTCCTACTAGTTGTCCCTTATTTCGATTGAGGTCCAATGTCAAAGAAGGCGTTGCATGTTAAAAATCCCTCACTGCCTCGGGTGGGTCCGCTGCATGGAGATAGATTTCCATGAAATCAATCAGGCAGATGCCGTCATCATATACGTGAAATATTCAATCCAAATGAAGTCATTTCATACCCTAGGTATAAATCTATGCAATGAATCGGGCAGATGCTGTCATCATCTACGTGAAATATTCAATCCAAATGAAGTCATTTCATACCAAAGGTATAAATTTCTATGCAATGCATCATACAGATGCCGGAACCATGTACGTAAAATAATCATGGAGTGACGTAAAACAATAATCAGTCCAAATGAAATCATATCATACCGTATATATTTCTATTTATTATCATTTATGACTGATAAAATGGCCCTATTTCTTCGTTTGCACTTTTTGTTTGTATTGAGTGACATCACCGTGTATCTTTATGTTAAAACTAATCAGTTAATCCTGTCGTCTGATGGCAAGGACGTTAAAGGGAAGCCCGTGTCAAGGACATTAAAGCTTCGCACGTTAAATATCTCTGGCTGTACATAAATATGGAGTTTGTTCGTAGGTGGATTTGATTCATATTAAATCAAGGACTTACAAATCTTGTTTTTAAGTTCTTGATTAAATGTACGTGTGTCTGTGTGAACAATTATACCAGAAGGGAAGCTTAAGGAAAACCATTCACATTTAAGTGATGATGATATTCCGGCCAATATTGTATCTCTGTATGATTTTTTTTTTATGTTTGCAGTGATATTTTTAATTTACAGTTTTTAGACTAACATATAAGCGTTTGACAATATATAACTGATTTAGGTGTATTTATTTTATTCCAGTCGCAAACGACTTTTTTTCCCGAGTTACCGATGTCCGTTTTAATTCTTAGATATTACAATAAAAGTATTTGACGTTTCAGGTATAGAAATTCATTTATTACAAACCGATTTTGTATAGTTATGTTTAAGTAAGTATCCCAGTTTTCTCTATAACTTTTCACTTGTAATCCTTTTGTTTGTTATAATCTTAAAATGTTCGTTCATATGAGTTGCCCAAGAACAATAGCTTTCACTTAAAAAGACTTCATTACGAGAGTATGGAAACTTAGAAAATACCTTTTCTGTAAGTGTATTTAAATTTTGAAAGTGATACATGAATGTCAAACACTACTCAATTAAAATATTTGCTAAACCTGTATTTTTCCAGGGGTTTTTCAATAAAGCTTTAAATTTGTTACGTTTATGCTTTTTCCTTTATGTACTTTGAATCTATGCTTGATGCGTCGAGTGTAAGCCCAGCGAGGCCCAGTATCTGACATTGCATGTGCGCATTCGGAAGGTTGGTATTTCGGTGTCTTGAAAGTCCTTCAGATGAGACGTGACCTAGGAATTTGGCATTTGCCTTTAAGGATTGACGCAAAGGTGTGTCGTGACCTTCATCCACTGTTAGCCAGTGAACTTTTTTTCTGTTCAAATATTCTGCAGCGCGGGTATTTGTCACATCGGAGCATTTCTAGATAAAGCCCGTCATAGAATTCTCATCGACATGTTTGCGAGAGTGCAACTCTTAAACAAAAGCCCGCATAAAGCTGTAGACTGATCCAATACAATTATGGTCTTCGCGATATCTCCAGTTCATGCTGTCGATATGCAATATGCTGCACTGAGATGATATTATGGGAACCCTTGAACCTTCATAATATATGTATATCGGATCACCATAGAAATGTTGATGAGGAGATTTCGCATGGCACACATTAAAGAAGAACAAGTTTTCGATTTTAGATACAAGATCTCTGAAATTTTCCCAAGCGTTTTTCTATTTACCGTGTCTGTAACCATGACTAAAGTTTTGAAAGTACATGTATATGTAATTTTTAGATTATATAGATTGAATTCCAGAACGGCATTGCAAGCTCTAGCACGTCGAATCCAATTGATAAAAATATCTATTATATATTCGTATGATGGGGATATAGGAACTTCGACATCTAAGCTGGGAAATGTAGAATATGAAATCGGAAGTCGTCACATTTACCTTAGATTCTTGTAGGTATGTTATCGTCAATAATTTTATTATTTATGTCAAAGAATGTTGTTTCACTATTTGATTTATTGGCTTGTTTTATTTAAATTCAGGTGGGTAAATGTCTTTGAATGTGTCAGTTGTGGATGTATTAACTGTTAATAAATCATCTAGATATTTTGATGTGCCAATATGGTCAATACGTTAAGAGTTTTAATTCACCTCAGCTAAAAACTCAAGTGAGCTTTTCTGATCACCAGTTGTCCATCGTCCGTCCGTCGGTCTGTCTAAACTTTTAACATTTTCGATTTCTTCTTCAGAACCGCTCATAGGATTTTGATGAAACTTGGTATACATGAAGTACTATTAAGTCCTCTACCAAGTTTATTCATTTAGTCCAAATCCGTTGACAGGTGGCACCACCATGGCTAAAAGTAGGTATCAGAGGGCATCCCTCTTCGAAAATCTTCGTCTCCAGAACCATTGTATAGATAATAAAACTAATGTCATTTGAGTGATCTAGAGGGATGTATGTTTCAAGTTTTTTCATTTCATTGAAATCGGATACATAATTTTTGACGCGATATTGACATCTTTTCGCACTTTAACATTTTCATGCAAAATATGGTTTTCATCCTTATTAGTTATAAGTACAGGTCCCCCCCCCCCCCCGGGCAGTGCCCGCTGAAGGAGGCACCATAGTTTATTTTGGGGCCTATTTTACTGCATTTCTGTCTTCGCTTCGCTTGCCAGTCATTATCTCGTGTTTCTTTAAATTTGCAGTTGAACAAAAACTGTTGACTCGCTTCAGTCACGATCAATTTCATGATAAATCTCCCCTGATCCCCGTTTATGATCCATAATATCTTCCAGAGGGAAGCGAAATATATGTGCAATCCAAATTAATATCCAGCGCACAAATGTTCGGCCACTTGGCCTCAGGCGAGTAAAATCGTATGGCTACTTGTACATCGTGTAGAAAATGTTACAAATGTTTGAAGCTATGCGCTGTACAAGATGGATTTTACTTATCCATACAATTTTACTCAAATACGTCTTGTACATCGTGTAGTTTCAGTACAAATTTTTGAAACGCTTGTACTGAAGCTATGCGATGTACAAGATGGATTTCACTTATAGCCATTTCTAGAATAGTTTATTTTCACAACGTATTTTGTATCTCCAAAAGTCTCAAATACAGGAGCTTCCGCGGAGGGGGACTTTGCACCTTGTTTCCCCTACCAAGGATCTACCCAGCATCCACCGGGGACCTATAGGCAGTTCCTAGACCTTGCGCCGAGTTTTACGCCTGCTCCAACTGAAATCTGGATCCATGCCTGATAAAATTTCCGTGAATTAGAACAAAAGGGGCCTAATATGGCACACACGATTTTGCACAATTTTTGTCATATCTTCTCAGGGAAACCCCATCCCCACCTATGGGAGGGAGGGAGGGGTGAACATGATAATTTTTGACCGAAAATATTACGACAGTTCTTCCGATTTCAGAGTTTTTGTGGAATATTTGAAGTCAAGAAAATGTTGATGAATAATGCAAAAAAAGAGCACCAGATTGCACCATTTTGCCTCATTTTTGCAAGATTTTCTCGGGGGAGGTTCCCCGAACCCCCACTTATGGGAGGGGCGGACCCCTCCCATACCCTCCTCATTCGGTCCTTTGGGCCTCAATTGTAAGGTACCCCGGCACATTAAGTTCTGGATCCGCGCCTGAAGTAATGCAATTTTAATACTCCGCAGCACGAATGTAATAGCATAACGTTTTATTGCGCAATACCAAATGAATTGTCGCAAACTCAAATATGTCATTACAACAACATCAAGTGACCTCGAAAAAGCCTTGCTTGAATCTTAAATTTGTATAATCCATGACCACAAAACTATATACATGATGGAACTAAAATCAAGGAATGAAAATGATAATACGAGAATAATCAAGGAATTGGGACCTCCATGTTCAGGAAAGTAATTAAAAAACCTTAATTATAATGAAATATTATTTAATATCAGTCATTTCAAAATAAATTAAATATACACATCTCTGCAACTCACTAAAATGCATCACGTGACATCTATATCTTGCATACTATCTTTACATCCTTCTACATTCATACTTCATTCACCCTTCATCCTTTACACTTATTCTCCATTCATGCTTAATAACATCCATTCATCTAAGAAAAATGCAATTTGAATATAAATTTAATATAATAAGTGAACTGAAATGCCAAATCAGAGAGCAGAAGTACTACATGTCCATTTATTCGTTTGTATCACCAATTCTTAGACTAGTTTCTGATTTTTGTAGTTTGTATGCCGGCAAATAAAAATGGTTGGCGAACATCTCTGCTATTTGTACGTCTTCTTGACGTGGCCTCTTCCTGGAAGGAAACATAGAGTTTCTGAGAGGTATGTCTACTTCCTGCTGCGCATGTGCTGTTCTATCCCTCGAAGGGATAAAACTTGCGGTTGCTTTCTTTGTGCTTTGCAGTGATGTTCTGTTGTTGTCAGTTTCTGAGGGAATGCATTTGAGCCATTCTTTCTTTGTAAAATCGTAATATAGATTCCTGTCTATTCTACGATCTTTCAGAGCAAATGGATTTCTGAGTGAATCAGCATTTTGGTTTTCACTTACTCTCCTGTAAGACAAAAATACAGACGCCTTCTAATTATATAAGAAATAGGGCCGAATATCTTGATAGTTGAATACTAGTAATCTGCAAATCTTACGTGAGAATATCACATCTTTTCATTTTTACAACATTTTACTTCAGATTTAACATTGTAAAATCGCCGAGAAATACTGGATTTTTTTTAATTGTTACTAGAAAAGATCAACGTCAATTTTTTCCCATTACATTTAGATTCTGAATTGTAAATCCTCATTCACTTACTTCAGCTCTTGTATGACATCAAGTACAGTCCTCCTAGCTTTTAGCGAATTGTCTTCAAATAACGAACTGGAGGCTGCCATGCTGAGAGGAGTGTGGCAAGGAGGGTTGCTGATCATCACCCCAGGAATGGACGGGACCTCATTAACTAGGCTTTCCTCTCCATTCACAAAACTAACATAAGCACCATGAAACCGTTCAAGGATCCACGATGGTCGTGTGGATACTGTAGCAACGATTTCCTGACGTTTCTGGGGAGGCAACTGTAGTGTGCCCTCTGTAAGCTTTCTTTTGCTTTGTCTTTCTAGGGCAATGCTGCTTTCAATGCCCTAAAATAATATTTTGTATATTGTACGTGTTACTTAAATAATACATGTATAGTCTTTGTTTACATATATATTTCAAATCTTTGACAAAAGATCATGAACTTTCTGGAAATATCAAAACTATAGAAACTTAAACTTACAGACGAATTTGATCCATTTATGGTACGTGCTCTTTGCCTTTCACGGTATGTGGCGAGGGAAATTTTTCTCTGTGAAAACAAAACGGGTGACATGTTTACATATAAAAGTAAAATAAAACATAAAATTTAATTTGAATTAAAAAATTCCTAAATTATGTGAAGATCTGCTTACATGTAAAGATGATAGATAAATCCAAACCTTAAGTCTAAAAATCATGAAGCTTACGAAGTGATCAGTACCTATAGAGTGAAAGAGGACTTACAACTTTTCTCTTTTGACCTGTGGATGCAGTCTGTCTGTCCACATACTGGCCAGTATTTTGACCATTGCTACCAAGGTATTGAAATGGTATACCCTGTAATATACATGAAATTACATGGTATAAATTCTGGGTAGGTAATAGTGTTTCAATGAATTTATCTTAAGTCTGATTTGAGGAAAATTAAATCATTTGAGAAAATCCGAGACTAAAACATTTCTCCTTTTTATACGCCCGTCATTAGACGGGACGTATTATGTGACGCTGTCCGTGCGTCCGTCCGTCCGGGGTCATGTTTTCCGGACTTTTTACGCCGTCTTTCAAGATATTGACTTGAAATTTGGTATATAGCTTTATTTCAAGCGGCGTCAGTACCAGTTCGAGTTTTGTTACGATCGACCTACTTTTGACGGATTTATGGCCCTTGGACTTATAAATTTCAAAATTAAAAAAAAAATCATTAAAAATCTATTTTTTGTCAAAACATTATGAAATTTCTCATGAAACAATTTAAGTGTACCAACTATCACATATGTTACGGTTTTTTAATATCTTTTTCTTGATTTTTGAGAAATTTATAATTTTAGGGGAAGGGGGGGGGGTGACCATATATATCCTAGGTCATGTTTTCCGGACTTTTTTTGCCGTCTTTCAAGATATTGATTTGACATTTAGTATATAGCTTTATTCCAAGCGAGTTTTGTTACGATTGACCTACTTTTGACGGATTTATGGCCCTTGGACTTATAAATTTCAAGATTTTGTTTTGAAAATTCATTAAAAATCTTTTTTTTTTTTTAAACATCATGAAATTTACCATGAAACAAGTAAAATGTACCAACTTCCGCATATTTTACAGGTATTGATATCTTTTTCTTCATTTTTGAGAAATTTATTATTTTAGGAGGGGGATGTTAGGGGGGGGGGGGGGGGGGGTAGGGGGCTTGTACTAAAAAATTTCAAGTTTTTTTTTTACAGGTCAAGTTCCAAGATGGCTTGGATAGGACCATTTCTGCAGACGTTATTGCCCTTGGACTTATTCCTATGATAGAATGCTTTGAAACGCAATTAACTTCGGTAAACGTCGGATGTTTTTCATGAAAATCATGCCAAATGTGAATTGATCCTGTCCGAATTAAGCGACGGGCGTATTAGGCGTTGCTCTTGTTTTCATTACTTCTGTTCGATAATGTATTACAAAAAAAATTAAATAGAATGACAACAACATGTTTACAGTGAGATGAAAACGTTCATGTATAACAAATGTTTTAATGCTCTTCCATAACAATATTTATCTCGTGAAAACTAGCTTTGGTTTTTTTATCTTGATACTTACATCATTTCTGTCAAGTGTCTTGTCCATAATTATATGTCTGAACGTTCCCGCTAATGAAGCTTTTTCTCAAAACTGTTTCGCTTATCAAATGAATGCAATCGTTCTCGCGATTTTCCGATTTTCTGAGTGACGTCGTTGTTACGTGAAACGTCATAGGTAGAGACATCACGGAGTAAATAAAAATAAATATCGAATGCATATCCTCACAGAAAAGATCGTCGCAGATATTATATCTTCGTGTTTCTGTTCTCACTTCTGTCTGTCTACTTATGTTTATATAAATGACATAAATTGAACAGTCTCGGTGAAGAAATAATTTCGATGACGTCATAGACATTTAAATAATGACGTAATTACGCGGAAATATAATGAGAAAATGTATAAAGCTATAGTGAAAATACAAAGATAGTTTTCAGGTGTATGTGTACGTAGGCTTGGGGAAATGAGATGGAATTTTGACATTTCTTTTTAAAATCATAGCGTTATAAAATCTACAAAAATTATCATTTGTGTAATATGAATTATGGCAGTGCCATTGGAAGGACGTCGTCATCGTTATACGCCAAAACATTTAGGGACAATATTTGATAAACAAAATATATCCATAGACTTTTCAAAATTTCATTCTGGTTTAAATAATCATGATATACTTCTATTTATTGCAGATAGTTTTCACTGAGTGTACATCTATTGGAGTTGCCTCCCGTAGTCAGCCATACTTGGGGTCAAACAAGAGATTTTTATTCATAGTATTACCGATTTTAAGACCTTCAATACGAAGTATCGCAACTACTAACATCCGTCACGGTTTGCATTTAGTCACCTACCAAATCCATTATTCTTGATGTGGGCACTTTTATGTGGGCAACTTACGTCATAATTATATGCCGTCATAACAAAGTGCGCGTGTATGTTGACGTTATTGTAGTTGCGATATTCCGTATTCGGGAGGGTTTCCACAATTTTGCACAAAAATTAACAGTTTTGAAATAAATTATACCTTAATATTTACTGGTATTGGTTTGTAAGCAATTTATAATTTCAAAGATGATTTTAAAGAAATTCAGTCTGTATTTTTGTTGCTTAAAGCACTAAACTTCATACTTTGATCCACAAAATGACAGACAATGGGAGATAACTTCTGTGAATTTTCACTCAGTGAAAACTATATATTGATATTTAACATACAGTATGATAACAACCTTAATTGATGCTTTTGATCTATTACACATGTCTGGCAGTCTGCTAGCACTGAAACATGATATGATCAGTTAGTAAAACTTAGTCTCACTTAGAAGAAAAAGTATTGATTGGTTAATGCCAATTATAGACAATTATATATCGGATTGATTTATTTATCAAGGGATAACATGCCTGCCTGTGTTGTCAAATTTGAAAACACATGCAAGCATGTTACCCCCATTCTAATGCAAACTGTCTACACTGCATTTAGAAGCCTACAGATATAGAGAAGTCAAACAGCTGATTGTGCCCATTTACTTATATGCGTATTATATATACACACTACAAAATACTTCGCATTTTGTAGTTAATGTCTTACATGGATATTAAAAATGTATGATTGAATTGAAACAATATTATTCATCATCAATATGTTGCTCTCAATAAAATTTATGTTGTCTGCACAGGCGCGTCTTGATCTATCTTCACGAAAACTGTATCTAGTCTATCATCCCTCTCAGAGTGTACTGTATGTATGTTTGAATTATCATGCTTTCTAATATTTCCTATACTCTAAATCCAGGCGCGGATCCATGACTTCATATGCCTGGGGGGGGGGGGGGGCACCTCACAATTGAGGCCCGCAGGGACGAATGGGAGGGGTCTGCCCCTCCCATAGGTGGGGTTCGGGGGCCTCCCCCGAGAATATTTTGCAAAAATGAGGCAAAATGGTGCAATCTGATGCTCTTTTTTGCATTATTCATCAACATTTTCTTGACTTCAAATATTCCGCATAAACTATGAAATCGGAAGAAAACTGTCGTAATATCTTCGGTCGAAAATTATCATGTTCACCTCTCCCTCCCATAGGTGGGGATTGGGTTTCCCTGAGAAGATATGCCAAAAATCTTGCAAAATCGTGTGTGCCATATTAGGCCCCTTTTGTTCTAATTCACAGAAATTTTATCAGGCATGGATCCAGATTTTCAGTTGGAAGAGGCGTAAAACTCGGCGCATGGTCTAAGGACTGCCTATAGGTCCACGTTGGATGCAGGGTAGATCCTTGGTAGGTGGGACAAGGTGTAAAGTCCCCCTCCACGGGAGCTCCTGTATTTGAGACTTTTGGAGATACAAATTACGTTGTGAAAATAGTACAAGCGTTTCAAAAATTTGTACTGAAGCTACACGATAACATTTGCTACACGATGTACAAGTAGCCATACGATTTTACTCGCCTAAGACCAAATGGCCGAATATTTCTGCGCTGGATATTAATTTGGATTGCACATATATTTCACTTCCCTCTGGAAGATATTATGGATCATAAACGGGGGGATCAGAGGAGATGTATCATGAAATTGATCGTGAGTAAAGCGAGTCAACGATTTTTTTTTCAACTACAAATTTAAAGAAATATGAGAGCATAATTGGCGAGCGAAGCGAGCCACCGAAATTTTGGAAATTTAAGACAGAAATGCAGTAAAATAGGCCCTAAAATAGACTATGGTGCCCCCTTTGGCGAGCACTGCCGGGGGGGGGGGATTTATGAATTTACTGTCATCATCCAATGAAATTTCGTGTTACATATATGTGTGCTTTAGAATATATTCTTATCAGAGAGCATTTATGACCCAGTTCATTTACGTATTTTCAAGTTTATCTTTTTTCTTTATATACTTTAGAAATATTTAAACCATACTGTAGTTCATTTGAAGAAGTTTAAATGATCGAATACAATCCATTACCTATATCGAACTGGTTATTATTTGTTATTGGTGGTTCATTTTGTAATGTGTCTAGGGATTGTTTTAAATTTTTCGGTTTGTAATTAATTCTGATTTTATTTCTTTTATCTTTTTTAAGAAATCTTCTATATTTTCTACTGATTTTGCCTCCTCAAAAATATTCCCAATTTTCTAAATTTACTTTTAGTCTCATTATCTCTTCTACTGAATTTATTTTGAGATATGTTGTGAATGTTTATTATTTAATGTGTTGTTTTAGGTCATTCTTCAAAGTTTGAGTCATCTGTTTTTTTGCAGTAGGGTTTTTTATTGATTTTTTTTTTTGGTTGATTGCACCCTAGATTTATAAACCCTTTTACTTTCTGATTTTGAATTAAATTTATTCAAGGTATTTTCGATTTGAATACATGTATCTTCTTTTCTATCAACATTACATGTTCTCAACTATTGAAAATGGTTGTTTTGTAATAGCAAATTAATAGTTTTGTTGTATTGTTCTGCTCAAAATTTTTAAGAGAGTAAACATATTTGATTATGCAATTTAATGTGGGACAAGATAAAAATAAGTTTTGCATTAAAAAGCATACATGCAGCCTTAATTTCACACACAGTAGCCCATCCCCCCCCCCCCCCCCCCCATTGACCATTTGACATAGATATGATTCATTGCCATCACACTGATCATAAAAAGGTAAAATTTCAAACATATAATCTGCAATGTATTTTTAAGGAAAATCAAGAATTTTCTTTTCATTTGAAAAGCAAAGGTAATTATCATTTTCATTTGTAACTCTTTCACGATATTTTCACAATACGTAGAAACAGGGACGTATATATCTATCTTTAGATATATACGTCCCTGGTAGAAACGTTCATTCCATTTCTATAATGAACTGCATCAGCATATGTTTTTCTCTGTTTTAGCCACTTAGATAGACCATAATTGATTAGGGATTTAGACTTAATTGTTGGTGATTGACATTTTACCTAAAATTGTATCAAATAGAAATTCAAAATATGTAATTACCAATATAATTTAAACCTATTTAGACTTATATACCAGTTGAAATCGATAATCTGTGTTTTCTTTTGGGCTCAGTAAGCCATACAGTAGCACAACACGATCTCTGACGTCACGAATTGACGTCATAGATTGTCTAATTTGTGTTAGAAGAAAACTCTAGAGAATGTCTATTCGGGATTTTTCGGATTCATACAAGTGCTTTTATTTATCAATTTCGATTTGTGATGATTTATTTTAAAAATCATTTATGTTTATTTCACCTTCGGCCGGTACGACGTCCTTATCATTTTAATAGTTAAATATCGGGAAAGTCTAATGTAGGATGTATATGTCTTTAAAGTATGCCCTGAATGCAATATAATATGGTCGACCGAAAAAAAATAAGTTCCTGAAGCGACAAATTTTGTGAAAAGGGACTGCTGCATTGATTAGGTCGGCATCTACAATTTGCAAATTGTACTGTACTCCACTTCGACTCTGGCGAACCTTTCAAAAATTTATTAAGCAGTAATTTTCAAAAGGGAAACAATGTCCCTCCCAAAATACTATTCTCTGGATTTCAATGAAATTTTCATTATTTCCTCAGATTTAAAATGTTTTGTTGTTTAGGTAATATACTGAGTATAAATAGAGTCGGTACAGCCCATGTCTAGCAGGTGATCGGATCGTAACTTGGAGGTCGCGGATTCGAGTCCTGTCTATGGTCCTCGGTCCTGTCTGTTGGATGAGGCTACAAAACCTGATGTTTCGCGCCACGGTAGATGTAGCACATAAAAGGTTCATCAGTACCTCGGGTGGGTCCGTCCTATAGATCGTAATTTCTGTATATTTCATCGGGCAGGTACCGTCACGATGTATGGTATGGTTATATTGCTTTTAGCCTTTTGGCTAATTAGCTTGAGAAACATATACAGCTTATGTTATTTCAAAACACATATACCATATCAACTACTAGAGCAGTCCTAACGGGGCAAATAACCCCCGCGGCAAGAAAGTCGGGGCATACAATAATTCATCCCAAGATACATCACTGGTATAAGTGTAATGGATGTCCCACATGGACATTTTGAGGTATAATAAATGAAAACAATCTGGTTTGCGTGCACTCTGACCTTGACCTTGTAAATATGACCTTCTTTTAAAGTCATTACACATCATTGGGCCATGGACAACAATTGTGTAAAATACAATCATCCTGCGTATCAAGAAGAAGTAATGGGTCGGACAAGAATTCTAGTAAGTGTGCATTGTGACCATGCCGGTTTAGATATGACCTTTGTTGAAGGTCATGACACACCTTTGGATAATAGGCAACTATTGTGTACAATATAGTCTTCCTGAAATGTAACAGGAAGAAGTTATGGCCAAGACAAGAATTCTGGCTATGTGTGCACTGTGAACTTGACCAATATTTCAAGTTTCATTGACTGACAGATAGACATACATACGGATAGCATGCTCCGTACAATATGTTACACATCTTCGGATCATGGAAAACAATGGTGTGAAATATTATCTAGATCCTATATAGTAATAAGGAGTTATGACCCCTACAAAGATTTTGACCATGCGTACACTGTAACCTTGACCTTGGAGATATAATCTTGGGTCAAGATCATAACACACCTTTGAGTCATGGACAACAATTGTGTGAAATATCCAGATCCAACTTGGCAGTAAGAAATTATGGCACGTACAAAGATTTCGGCTATGTGTGACCTTGACCTTGAAGATGTGACCTTTGTTTAAAGTCATGATACACCCTTGGGTAATGGACAAGCCTTCTATTATATATTATCTAAATCTAAGTTGACAGTCAGAAGTTATGGCCCGGACAAGGATTTCGACCATGTGTGCACTTTGATCATGACCTTTGAAATATTATCTGGAGTCAAAATCATGACACACCTTTGGGCCATGGGCAACGAATTGTGTGAAATATCCTGGATAATAATCCAACAGTAAGAAGAATTGACCCGGACAGGGATTTTGGCTATGTGTGTATTGTGACTTGGACCCTGAAGATAAGACCTTGGTTCGAAGTCATGACACACCTTTGGATCATGGACAACAATTGTGTGAAATATTATCCAGATCCAACTTGACAGTAAGAAGTTATGGTCTGGACAAAGTGGTGCAATGTGTGCACTGTGATCTCGACCTTAAAGATATGACCATGGGTCAAAGCTATGACACACCCTTGGGTCATGTACAACAATTCTGTGAAATATTATCCAGATCTTAACAAGGGGGTAAGAAGATATGGCCCGGGCAAATATGAACAGACGGACAGACATACAAATAGACAAATTTGTTTGCGGGGGGGGGGGGGTGTTATAATAACAGTACTAGAATAATCAAGGAATTGGAACCTACATGTTCAAGTTAGAAATAAAACATCTTTCAAATTATATCAAAGTATTATTTAATATCAGTCAATTCAAAATAAATTAAGTATACACATAATCCATTCAACACACTTCCAGTCCTCTCCCGCTCAGCAGAACCACTCACATCTCAAACATGCAACTCACTAAAAATGCATCACGTGACATTTTTACTATTTTTACATCCTTCTACATTCATACTTCATTCACCTTTCATCCTCCACACTACTCCATTCTTGCTTGATAACAAAAATGCAAGTTGAATATAAACTATATAAACTTAAATATAAAATGTGAACTTAAGTGCCCGATCAGAGAGCAGAATTTCTAAATGTCAGTTTATTCCTTTGCCTAACGAATTCTTCGACTGGTTTCTGACTTTTGCAGTTTGTATGCTGGCAAATAGAAATGATTGGCGAACATTTCTGCTATTTGTACGTCTTTTTGACGTGGCCTCTTCCTGGAGGGAAACATGGATTTTCTGAGAGACATGTCCATTTCCTGCTGCGCATGCGCTGTTCTATCCCTCGAAGGGATAAAACTTACGGTTGCTTTGTTTGTGCTTTGCAGTGATGTTCTGTTATTGTCAGTTTCTGAGGGAATGCATTTGAGCCATTCTTTCTTTGTAAAATCGTAATATAGATTCCTGTCTATTCTACGATCTTTCAGGGCAAATGGATTTCTGAGTGAATCAGCATTTTGGTTTTCACTTACTCTCCTGTAAAAAAAAAATTCCCGGTACACACCTTCTAATTATATAAGAAATAGGCAGAATAATTGTTGACAAATAATATGTCCATATTTACTATGAAAATATTGTGAACAACAAATCTTTACATTTCACATCTTTTGAGTTCATATTTAAAATCGTAAAATTGCCAAAAAATATTGGATATATTTTTCTTTGCTACTTGAAAAGATCGACGTCAAATCTCTTTTCTCCCATTATATTTAGATTCTGAATTGGAAATTCTCATTTACTTACTTCAACTTTCCTATGGCATCAAGTACAGTCCTCCTGGCTTTCTGTGAATTGTCTTCAAATAGCGAACTGGAGGCTGCCATGCTGAGAGGAGTGTGGCAAGGAGGGTTGCTGATCCTCACCCCAGGAATGGACGGGACTTCATTAACTAGGCTTTCCTCTCCATTCACAAAACTAACATAAGCACCATGAAACCGCGCAAGGATCCACGATGGTCTTGTGGATACTGTAGCAACGATTTCCTGACGTTTCTGGGGAGGCAGCTGTAGTGTGCCCTCTGTGAGCTTTCTTTTGCCTTGTCTTTCTACGGCAATGCTGATTTCAACGCCCTAAAATAATATTTTGAATATAGTGTTATTTAGAAGATGTAGTCATTGTTTACATATAGATTTCTAAACCTTGACAAAAGATCATGAATTCTCTGGAAATATAAAAAATATATAAACCTAAACTTACAGAGTACTTTGATCCATTTATGGTACGTGCTCTTTGCCTTTCACGGTATGTGGCGAGGGAAATTTTTCTCTGTGAAAACAAAACAGGTGACATGTTTATATATAAAAGTAAAATAAAACATCAAATTTATTTCATAAAAAAAATTCTGAAATGAGGTAAACATCTGCTCACATTTCACGAAGTGTTCAGTACATATAGTGAGAGAGGACTTACAACTATTCTCTGTTGACCTGTAGACGCAGTCTGTCTGTCCACATACTGGCCAGTATTTTGACCATTGCTACCAAGGTACTGAAATGGTATACCCTGTAATATACATGAAATTACATGGTATAAATACTGGGTAGGTAATAGTGTTTCAATCTATTCATCTAACGCTTGATTTGAGACAGCAACATGTTTACAGTTTGATGAAAATGTTCATGTATAAAAAACGTTTTTCAATATGCTCTTCTATAACAATATCTACCCCCGGTATCTCGTGAAAAGTAGTTTTAGACGGAGGGCCTAAAAAGTAAATTTCAAATAAATACATGAAAAAATTGTCAGTACAAGCACGATACATATCTTGATACTTACATCATTTCTGTCAAGTGTCTTGTTCATAGTTATATGTCTGAATTTTCTCGCTAATGAATCTTTTTCTCAGAAATATTTCGCTTAAGAAATGAATGCAATCGTTCTCGTGAGATTCCGATTTTCTGTGTGACGTTGTTGTTACGCGAAACGTCATAGGTAGAGACATCACGGAGTAAATAAAAACAAATATCGAAAAAACACATCACATACCAGATTGTCGCAGACATTATATCTTCGTGTTTCTCTTCTCACTTCTGTCTTTTTTCTTATGTTTTTACAAATGAAATAAATCGAAAGGTCTCGGTGAAGAAATAATTCGATGACGTCATAGATATTTTATAATGACGTAATTACGCGGAAATATTTTGAGAAAACGTATAAGGCTATAGTGAAAATATAAAGATAACTTTCAGGTGTATGTGTACTTAGGCTTGGGGAAATCAGATGAAATTTTGACATTTTTTTTAATCATAGCATTATGAAATCAGAAAAACATAATTATTTGTATATCATCTTGGTAGTAACATATCGGGAAGGTCTAATATAGGATGCATATGTCCTGAAAAGGAAAATAAGTTGCTGAAGCGACAAATTTTGAGAAAAACGATTGCTGCATTGATGAGGTCGGCAACTGCATTTTGCAAAATGTGCTGTACCCAATTACGACTCTGGTGAACCTTTCGAAAATTTATTAAGCAATAATTATCAAAAGGGAAACAATGTCCCTCATACCCCAAAATACTTTTCTCTGCATTTCAATGAAATTTTCATTATTTCCTCAGATTTAAAATGTTCCGATGTTTAAGTAATATATTGAGTATAAATACAGTCGGTACAGCCCATGTCTAGCAGGTGATCAGATTGTAACTTGGAGGTCGCGGATTCGAGTCTTGTATATGGTCCTCTGTCCTGTCTGTTGGATGAGGCTACAAAAGCTGATGTTTCGCGTCACTGTAGACGTAGCACGTAAAAGATTCATCGGTAAATACCCAGCGGCAAGAAAGTTGAGATATACAATAGTTCATTCCAAGATACCTCACTTGGTATTAGTGTAAAGGATGTCCCACATGTACATTTTGAGGTATAATCAATGAAAAGAATCTGGTTTGTGTGCACTCTGACTTTGACCTTGTAAATATGACCGTTGTTTAAGGTCATTGCACAACATTGGGCCATGGACAAAAGTTGTGTAAAATATAATTATCTTGCAGCGTACCAGGAAGAAGGTATGGCTGGGAAAAGAATTCTAGGAAGTGTGCACTGTGACCTTGACCCTTTAGATATGAACTTGGTTCAAGGTCATGACACACCTTTGGGTCATGGGCAACAATTGTGTACAATAATTATAGTCTCCCTGCAACGTAACAAGAAGAAGTTATAACCAAGACAAGAATTCTGGCAATGTGCGCACTGTTACCTTGACATCGTATATATTACCTTGGTTCAAGATCATAACACAAGTGGGTAAGCCGGCGTGGCCTAGTGGTATCGCGCTAGACTCCTAATCGGGAGGCCGGGGATCGATTCCCGCTCTGGCCATGCCGTTGACTGTCTTTCGGATAAGACAGTAAAAACCGAGGCCCCGTGTCGTGGTATGCATGGCACGTTAAAGATTCCTCACTGCTTCGGGTGGGTCCGTTGCAAAGGTCAAAATTTGTATGCCCTGCAGATGCCGCCACCATATACGTGAAATGTTCGTGATGTGACGTTAAACAGAAATCAATCAATCAATCAATCACAATTGGATTATCAACAACAATTTTGTAAAAGTATTATCTCCTTTCAAAGTAAAAGATAGAAATTATGACCCGGACAAGTTTCATTGACTGACAGACAGACACACATACGTACAACATACTCCGTACAGTGCTTTACACATCTTTGGATTATGGGAAACAATTGTGTGAAATATTATCTAGATCCTACATAGCAGTAAGGAGTTATGACCCATATAAGGAATTGGACCATGCGTGCACTGTAGCCTTGACCTTGGAGATATAATCTTGGGACAAAGTCATGAACCACTTGAATTTGTTTGAAATATTATCCAGATCCAACTTGGCAGTAAAACGTTATGGCCCGGACAAGGATTTCAACCATGCGTGCACTTTGACCATGACCTTTGAGATATTATCTAGAGTCAGTCATGACACATCTTTGGGCCATGGACAACCATTGTGTGAAATATTATCCTGGATAATAATCCAACTTGGCAGTCAGAAGTTGTAACCCGGACAAGGATTTTGGCTATGTGTGCACTGTGACCTTGACCCTGAGGAAAAGACCTTGGGTCGAAGTCATGACACACCCTTTGATCATGAACAACAATTGTGTGAAATATTATTCAGATCCAACTCGACAATAAGTAGTTATCGTCTGGACAAGAATTTTTGCTATGTGTGCACTGTGATCTCGACCTTGAAGATATGACCATGGGCCAAGGCTATGACACACACTTGGGTCATGTATAACAATTGTGTGAAATATTATCCGGATCTTCAACAAGAGGGTAAGAAGATATGGCCCGGACAAATATGAACAGACGGACAGACAGACAAGTAGACAGACAAACTTTGTTTGCGGGGGGGGGGGGGGGGGGGGGGGGGGGGGGGGGTTATAATAATAGTACGAGAATAATCAAGGAATTGGAACCTCCATGTTTATGTAAGTAATAAAACATCTTAATTATATCAAAGTATCATTTAATATCAGTCATTTCAAAATACATTAAGTATATACATAATCCATTCAACACACTTCCAGTCCTCTCCCGCTCAGCAGAACCACTCACATCTCAAACATGCAACTCACTAAAAATGCATCACGTGACATTTATATCTTGCATACTAAATTTTAACATGCTTCTACATTTATACTTCATTTAACTTTCACATTACTTCTCGATTCATTCTTAATAACATCCATTCATCATAGAAAGTGCAGTTGAATATAAACTATATAAATTTGAATATAAAAAGTGAACTTTAAATGCCCAATCAGAGAGCAGAAGTTCTAAATATCAGTTTATTCCTTTGTCTAACCAATTCTTCGACTGGTTTCTGATTTTTGTCGTTTGTTTGCTGGCAAATAAAAATGGTTGGCGAACATCTCTGCTATTTTTACGTCTTCCAGACGTAGCCTCTTCCTGGACGTAATCGTGGAGTTTCTGAGAGACATGTCTATTTCCTGCTGCGCATGCGCTGTTCTATCCCTAGACGGGATAAATCTTATGGTTGCCTCGTTTGTGCTTTGCAGGGGTGTTCTGTTATTGTCAGTTTCTGAGGGAATGCATTTGAGCCATTCTTTCTTTGTAAAGACGTAATATAGATTCCTGTCTATTCTACGATCTTTCAGAGCAAATGGATTTTTGAGTGAATCAGCATTTTGGTTTTCACTTACTCTCCTGTAAGAAAAACAGCATACACCTTTTAATTCTATATGAAATAGGCCGGATTATTTTGATAGTTGAAAAGTAATATGTCCATAATTATGCAAATCTTGTGTAAGAAAATTTACCATTGTAAAAAATAGATACTGGATTTTTTTCATTGGTACTAGAAAAGATCGATATTAAATATTTTTTTTCCAATTATATTTAGATTCTAAATTTGAAATCCTCATTAACTTACTTCAGCTTTCCTATGACATCAAGTACAGTCCTCCTGGCTTTCTTTGTATTATCTTCGAATAACGAACTGGAGGCTGCCATGCTGAGAGGAGTGTGGCAAGGAGGGTTGCTGATCCTCACCCCAGGAATGGACGGGACTTCATTAACTAGGCTTTCCTCTCCATTCACAAAACTAACATAAGCACCATGAAACCGTTCAAGGATCCACGATGGTCTTGTGGATACTGTAGCAACGATTTCCTGACGTTTCTGGGGAGACAGCTGTAGTGTGCCCTCTGTAAGCTTTCTTTTGCCTTGTCTTTCTATGGCAATGCTGCTTTCAACGCCCTAAAATAATATTTAGAATAATGTAGCATTTAGATGATATAGTTATTGTTTACATATAGACTTAAAAACTGTGACAAAAGATCATGGACTCTCTGGAAATATCAAAAACTTACAGAGTACTTAGATCCATTTATGGTACGTGCTCTTTGCCTTTCACGGTATGTGGCGAGGGAAATTTTTCTCTGTGAAAAAAAAAACAGGTGACATATAAAAGTAAAATAAAACATCATATAAAAATTCTTGAATTAGATAAAGATCTGCTCACATCTTACGAAGTAATTAGTACACATAGGGAAACAGGACTTACAACTATTCTCTGTTGACCTGTAGATGCAGTCTGTATGTCCACATTCTGGCCAGTATTTTGACCATTGCTACCAAGGTACTGAAATGGTATACCCTGTAATAAACAGAAAATTACTTGTAATAAATACCGGGTGGGCAATAGTCTTTTAATGAATTTATCGAAAGCCTGGTTTGAGAAAAAATATTTCATGTAAGAAAATATAACCGCTCCAAGGCCTACACATTTCCCCTTTTCATTAATTTGTATTGGATAATGTATTACAAAAAAAATGTCAGCAACATGTTTATAGTCTGATGAAAACGTTCATGTATAACACATGCTTTTAAATTTGCCCTTCTGTAGAATATTTTATTTTGTGAAAGCAAACTTTGGTCGGGGAGCCTACAAAATGAATTTCAAATAAATGCATAAAAGAATAATAAGTACGAGCAAGATATATCTTGATACTTACATCATTTCTGTCAAGTGTCTTGTCCATAGTTATATGTGTGAACTTTCCTGCTAAGGAATCTTTTTCTCAGAAATATTTCGCTTAAGAAATGAATGCAATCGTTCTCGTGAGATTCCGATTTTCTGTGCGACGTCGTTGTTACGCGAAACGTCATAGGTAGAGACATCACGGAGTAAATGAAAACAAATATCGAAAAAATATCTATCACATACATTATATTTTCGTTTTCCCGTTGTCACTTCTGCTTTTTTTTCGTATGTTTATATAAATAATATAAGGCAAACAGTTTCGGCGAAGAAGTGATTTCGATGACGTCATAGACATAAATATAATGACGTAATTACGCGGAAATATATTGAAAAAATGTATAACACTAAAGTGAAAATACAAAGATAACATCCGGCTGTATGTGCAGCCAAGGCCTTAGGAAATCAAATGAAAATTTGACATTTCTTTTGAAATCATAGCGTTTTGAAATCTGGAAAACATAATCATCTGTGTAGCATTTCAATAGTAAAATAAAAATAGTAAAAAGTCTTACATACGAGATACTAAGTCGTACAAAATAGATACTAAATCGTACAAACGACTTACTAAGTCATACAAACGAGATACTAAGTAGTACAAACGAGATACTAAGTAGTACAAACGAGATATTTAATCGTACAGACAAGATATCAAGAAGCAGAAACGAGATACTAAGTAGTAGAAATGACATACTAAGTAGTAGAAACGAGATACTAAGTCGTACAAATGACATACTAAGTAGTACAAACGAGATACTAATTAGTAGAAACGAGATACTAAGTTTTACAAATGACTTACTAAGTCGTACAAACGAGATAATGAATCGTACAAACGAGTTTCTAAGTCGTACAAACGACATGTCTAGTCGTACAAACGAGATACTAAGTCGTTCTTAATTTCAGACAACATATACACATATAGGTTAGCACAAATGAATGTTACTGGAAGCGTTAAGCTTTACCATGAACTTGGTTTAAATCAAGATGAAATGCTTTGCTATCTCGACGCAGTGGACAAAATTATTATTAGAAACGTATATTAAAGAAAAATTCGAACAAAATTTTCGAGATATTTACTCGGATATTTTAGACGATTTTTCAGTCCCACGGGAGGTTCATCGATGTCTCGTCTTTCGAATGAGACAGTAGAATTCCTATGTCTTAGTAGGCAGGTATCAACTTTTTCAAACTCTGCTACATCAATTCGACAGTTGGGGTCAATTATAACTATTATTATTGTCTTCGTTACGAATTTCTAATTTTCGATTGAAATACATAGATGGAAATAAAATGTGGTACTTTTAAATCTTTCTGATCTACATCTGTTTTCTTTTTGGGGCTTTTGTTTGTTTGTTTGGTTGGTTGGTTGGTTGGTTGGTTGGTTTTTTGTTGTTGGGTTGTTTTGTTTTGTTTGTTTTAGGTGCACTAGGATAATATGTCATCGCATGGAAACTCAAAGTAAAGAAATCGTATATGATATGAAAAGGGATATTCGAACACTCCGCATGTCTGCTGAACCTGATCAGTTTTGAGCGATTTAACAATATTTTCTCATTGGCTCACTACCAACCAAATAGAATATGGTCTCATTCTCTTTCTCATCTGATCTAAGTACTCCTAAATGTTTTGCACATGTTATATTCCAGTGGCCAAAAAAAAAAAAAAACCAAAAAAAACCCGAAATGCAGAGTCAATTCAAATTACCTATGTGTCATTCACTCTCAATGCACTGGCGTGTGTTGCGCATGCACATTTACTTCTAATATTCATGACATTTGGTGGCGCATCATCATGGAAAACTTCGATGTCCAACTGTATGCAGGACTTTGCTCCTTCTTTGAAATTGGGCATTTTTTTTCATGTTTTTTGGGGGGTTTTTTTGTTTTATTAAGTAAACTCCTAAGTTTACAACCCCTCGACCACATGCTGCGCTACGTACAGGCCCAGCCTTTTATTCGAACTATTGTCCTCTGCCATACCACCTACATATAATATTCAATTTATTAATCAATCGAAGCAAGGAATTTGTATTGTACTTGGTTATATACCTAGTCCTACAAGCATAGGGATTTTTTTCCTGACAGGTGTATCTTGCATTTTTATAACCGATCAACATCCACTGTAATGTCAAGATTTATTGAAATTAATATAGATCTGTAGAATGTTATATGTGTTTTGTGTTAATTTAAGTTGTCTCAGGAAAAAAGAGGTGGTATTAAAAAACTAATCCAAAATTTCAAGGTCAAGGTAGGCTGTTGACGTCACATGACTTAAAAGTTCAGTCACGTGAGCAATAGTTTTGATAGAATGTTGAAACTAGGAGCTCGGGATTCCCTTAGGATACCTCTAATGTTTGGATAAAGTCTTGTTGGATACAAAGTCCAAAATGAGTGACAGTTCATCATCCGTGGAAGAAGGTATGTTTATTCATATCGATAATTTTATCTTATGCATGATAAAGTCGAGCCAGTGACGTCGTAATCTCGTCGTTGTTTACGTTTTCGATCCCCGGGTCCCTCGAGGTCAAAAGTTAGACCTATGGTCATAACTCGCTAAAATGTATAAATTATGATATTCACTTTCCATGAAGTCCAATTTGGATAAAATAAGTATGAAATGAGGAATTTATAATTATGACGAAATTATATGTCACGAATTTCCTCTGACTTTAATACTTGTTACGCGTCATTCAGTTACATGACAAGTGTCAGTTTTGTAGTGGTTAAATATAAAGCAAATGTATTTCATTCTTTGGGTTTTATTAATATATAGAGGAAATGTCTACATTTTTATCTTGAAAATTCTTATAGTGATACAAAAGTTAGAACAATGAGACATGGTGACACATGCCACTATTTAGGACTGCTATCATACATGTACTTAAAATAATTATCCCAGTTTGAAACATAGTTTCTAATGGGATATACTTTTTAATGGCATGCTTGATTAGTGTGTATGTATCTAGTATGAACCAATAAATGAAAGAGAAACTAC
Source organism: Pteria penguin (assembly GCA_035048485.1). Taxonomy (NCBI): domain Eukaryota; kingdom Metazoa; phylum Mollusca; class Bivalvia; order Pterioida; family Pteriidae; genus Pteria; species Pteria penguin. The sequence goes on along the minus strand of CM068582.1, from coordinate 26,916,529 downwards.
TCAATGCAAAATCTGACAAAGTTGAAAGTAACATTTGAAACCTCTAATAGGGGGCCATATGGGCTTCTGCATCCGCGAATTTCAGGGGAACACACTGAATTGTAGGAGCTTTCTTTGATGTTATATCACATTGAAGTTTTGGAGTTCACACTGATTTGATATTAAATTGAAAGGACAAATTAAAGTCATCACACATGTAGTTACTACCATGTGTGTTTTTTAATAATAATATTGAAATTTTATTTTTGTTTTTATTTTTTTTTTCTTATTCAGGTGGTAATAATGTTTATTTCACTCTCAAAAAAAGAAAAATTGAACATATCCATTTTGAATTTTGCCATGTGGGTGACAAGAGAAACTGAAATGTTTGGTCGCTCTCTGCAAAATTTACTCGCAGATGTCAGAGGTTATTTTCAACCCTAAACCATCAGACCTGAGTCTATACTGTATAAATGTATGCCATAGGGAGAGATCAAAACTTTGTTATTGTATTAATTTTCACTGCCAAAGGTAAAAGTTCAAGGTCAGTTAAATTAAAATGTATAATAAATAATAGGGTTGAATATACCGTATCTAGGAAATGCTTAGATTTAGAGGTCACCTGTCTATAAGGTCAAATCTTTAATTCCCAATTTCTCTGATTTCCTAGATATGTGACCTCTGTATGAAGGTCACCTGTCTATAAAGGCCACTTTTGGTTCTTCCCTTAGCTGACCTTAATACACAGGTTTGACTGTATAATATCAAAGTCTTCAAGTTACCATTAATTTACATGCAGTCGTCTTACAAATACATCTTGTCATTTTCTCTGTCTATTAGGAACAAATATGGCTCTGTGTTTAGTGATTTGCTCAAGATGGAAAGGACTACAGTTTCAGTCGTGCTATAGCTGTCATAGGAGTCATGTCTGAGATATGACGCCAAATATCCCCCAAAAGCCTTCCTCTTACTCCTGTAGTAATCAGCTACATGTATAGCAAAGATAAGCAATAATGTAAACATGGAAATTTTCGTAGGGGGTAAATTTCACGTTTTTTCTTGAACACAATTTATCACGAAAATAACCCCATGTAAAATAAAACCCACTGTGACCTCCTTGGACCCCAACATATTTTATGTGCATGTCCATAGTGATTTGTGTCATACAGTTTGGTCAGTTTGTTTGTTTGATTATTGTTTTACGTCACTCCACGATTATTTCACGTATATGGTGACGGCATCTGCCTGATGCATTGCATACAAATTTAGACCTTTGCAACGGACCCACCCGAAGCAGTGAGGGATCTTTTACGTGCCACGCCTACCGTGACACGGGACCTCGGTTTTTACTGTCTCATCCGAAAGACAGAATACCGGTGTGCCCCGGGCGGGAGTCGAACCCGCGACCTCTCGATCACGAGCCCAGCACCTTATCCACTAGGCCACACCGGCTTCAGTTTGGTCAGTTTTCTTCTGTCTTACAGTACAGTCCGGGTGGAACTTAATTTGCCCACTGGTCACAGTGGGCATTTTTAGAGTGGGCATTGAAAATGTTCACTGGACACAGTGGACATTCTTGTAAGAGCCAGTTGGAATTAACATACAGGTAAGTGGACAGCTTGATAGCTCAGGTAAATGTCCACTCCTAATGCCCACTGAAATTTCTGATGGACTGCCCTCTGTGGACAGTGGGCATTCAAAGTTCCTCCCGGACTGTAGTGTACCTTCCAGTCTGGGGATAACTTTGTTAATACTCTCTGTAAAACTAAGAAGGATTGTTCACATCCAACAAAACATACAACACAGCATTTCTGATTACCATTTTAAGTGTTTTAATTGTGAGGAATGCCCTGGGTTTTGAGGAGGAAAGAAAAGATTGAAAGACTCTGACATTGCGAAAATTATGTCGGACTGGTATTTTTCACGAAATTTTCCCCTATTGAAAATAACAAAGTTTACAGTAATCAAAATGATATATTAATCAATTAATTAATCAATTGCACATATATTATGATAGCAAGCATTGTATGTCTGCTAACATAATGCTAAGAAATATTGACGTACATGGTGTAGGCAAGAGGCCCACTTGTAGCAGTAAGAGTCTTTTTACGTGCCAACATCTTCTGTGACATGGTGTCTTGGTTTCTGTGACTTCTGCCACATAACTGAGTCAGTAACTCCTCTTTTTTATTACTATTACCCAAATGAAAGGATGCAAGTAAATGGTCTGTTGGGCTTTAGGAAGGGACTCAAAGCTAATCACTGAACACATGTCACCAATGATTTTACTGTCTCCTTTGATGTTGGAAGAGAAGACATCATAGCTTCTGTATGTTCTTAGAATATTGGCTTATTTGATCTGAAGGTATATCAAGGTCGTGATCAGCTGTTTGAAGTTGAGGATCAATGTTAAATAACACAGAATTCTTAATTGCTACTTGACAAAGTGAAAGGCTTCAAAGAAGAAGGAAAAACGTAGAGGATGGACTGCTCCATTTCAGAATTTAGGGTTCTTTTTTGGGCTCACAATGTCCATCACATTTATTGCATTTTGTGATATTGTCTTTTAAAAATGTGACAGAAATTTCCCAATTGTCACACATAGTAAACACCTGTCTTGAAAACTTAGTCTATGCTTCTTCATCAAATAAATAATAAAAATAAGCTTTCTCAACAATAAGCCGACATCTTATTAAATAAAATGTGGGCTAGCATTATGCTTTGTACTACAAATGCACAAAAAATTTTTTAATCTTGGTTTGTGTACATGCAGAGAGGTGTACAAATGGTCTGTGTAGAGAGGTGTACCAGAGGTCGGAGTAGAGAAGTGTACCAGTGGTATATGTAAAGAGGTGCACCACTGGTCTTTCTGAGGGTTGTACCAGTGGTCTGTAGAAAGCAGTACCAGTGGTTTGTGTAAAGAGGTGTACCAGTGGTCTGTGTTGAGAGGTGTACCAGTGGTCAGTGTTGAAAGGTGTACCAGTGGTCTGTGTAGAGAGGTGTACCAGAGGTCGGAGTAGAGAAGTGTACCAGTGGTATGTGTAAAGAGGTGCACCACTGGTCTTTCTGAGGGTTGTACCAGTGGTCTGTAGAAAGCAGTACCAGTGGTTTGTGTAAAGAGGTGTACCAGTGGTCTGTGTAGAGAGGTGTACCAGTGGTCTGTGTAGAGAGGTGTACCAGTGGTCTGTGTAGACGTGTACCAGTGGTCTGTGTAGAGAGGTGTACCAGTGGTCTATGTTGAGAGGTGAACAAGAGGTTTGTGTAGGGAGGTGTACCAGTGGTCTGTGTAGAGAGGTGTACCAGTGGTTTGTGTAGAGAGATATACCAGTGGTGTGTGTTGAGAGGTGTACCAGTGGTCTGTGTAGAGAGGTGTACCAGTAGTCTGTGTAGAGAGGTGTACCAGTGGTCTATGTTGAGAGGTGAACCAGTGGTTTGTGTAGAGAGGTGTACCAGTGGTTTGTATAGAGAGGTGTACCAGTGGTCTGTGTAGAGAGGTGTACCAGTGGTTTGTGTAGAAAGGTGTACTAGTTGTCTGTGTAGAGAGCTGTACTAGTTGTCTGTGTAGAGAGGTGTACCAGTGGTCTGTGTAGAGAGGTGTACCAGGGGTCTGTGTAGAGAGGTGTACCAGTGGTCTGTGTAGAGAGGTGTACCAGTGGTTTGTATAGAGAGGTGTACCAGTGGTCTGTGTAGAGAGGTGTACCAGTGGTTTGTGTAGAAAGGTGTACTAGTTGTCTGTGTAGAGAGCTGTACTAGTTGTCTGTGTAGAGAGGTGTACCAGTGGTTTGTGTAGAGAGGTGTACCAGTGGTCTGTGTTGAGAGGTGTACCAGTGGTCAGTGTTGAAAGGTGTACCAGTGGTCTGTGTTGAGAGGTGTACCAGTGGTCTGTGTTGAGAGGTGTACCAGTGGTCTGTGTAGTGAGGTGTACCAGTGGTCTGTGTAGAGAGGTGTACCAGTGGTCTATGTTGAGAGGTGTACCAGTGGTTTGTGGAGAGAAGTGTACTAGTTGTCCATGTAGAAATGTGTACCAGTAGTCTGTGTTGAGAGGTGTACGAGTGGTCTGTATTGAGAGGTACCAGTGGTCTGTGTTGAGCCAGTGGTCTGTGTTGAGAGATGTATCAGTGGTCTGTGTAGAAAGGTGTACCAGTGGTCTATGTTGAGAGGTGCACCACTGGATTGTGTAGAGAGCTGTACCAGTGGTCTATGTAGAAGGTTGTACCGGTGGTCTATGTAGAAGGTTGTACCAGTGGTCTGTAGAGAGCAGTACCAGTGGCTTGTGTAGAGAGCTGTACCAATGGTCTGTGTAAAGAGGTGCATCACTGGACTGTGTAGAGGGCTGTACTAGTGTTCTGTGTAGAAATGTTTACCAGAGTGCATCAGTGGACTGTGTAGAGGGGTGGACCAGTGTTAACCAGTGGTTTGGTTAGAGGAATGTACCAGAGTGCACCGGTGGTCTGTATAGAGGGGTGTACCAATGGTCTTTGTAGAGTTGTACCAGTGGTCTGTGTAGAGAGGTTGGCCTGCTGAATTTCTGGAGATTTCACAGAGCATTCTAGTTTGTTATCTACCATTATAAAACATATAACACATGTAGATGACTATTCTGGATGGAAGCATTGAACATTCAACAACTACATGTAACAGCTTATATATTTTCAGCGTAGATACAGTACGTATTACTGGAAATTATTTAATTAAGAAGCTTTGACAGCTTTCCTATTCTACAATGAGGACATACATACTACAGGTTAGTTGCATGTACTGTACCTAGTATTGAGGTGTCTGCTGTTGGTACATTGTTCTACGAGGAATATCTTTTTATTGTTTTAAACTGGGGCTGTATGCGAGACGTAAGCATCTGAAGTATCGGTGTAAGACTGACTTGAACATTAATTTGTTTCAAATGCTTGTCATTGAATGTTCTCATTAATTTTGGAATACGGGAATGTTGATTTTGCGAACGCTTTACTAAGAAAGATAGGATCAGGCTTGGTGTAGTGGTTAAGCGCTTGTCTTGCGGTGCCGACGATCAGGGTTCGATTTCCGGGTTGCGCAACTATGTTGGTTACCTCCTTCTTCCATGTCGCGATATAACTGAAAAAATATTAAAAGCGACGTAAAACACCAATCAACCAACCAACTAAGAATGATAACTCGTTCGTGTATTTCATTGCTTTTGTATTTTATATTTGTTTGCTGTGACTACTCTTTGAATTAATCGTATTTGTACAATGTATCTTCCTACAATCATGTGTCAGTGTGATTGGATACATCGGTGTTGCTATATTGCTTGATTGCATGATGGGAAATTGTATGTGTTGTGCCACTCATTATTTTTATGCTCCCCGAATACTTTCGGGGAAGCATATAGTCGCTGTCGTATCCGTGTGTCTGCCCGTCCGTCCGTCTGAGCTCATATCTACTATACCTTTCATCAGAATTTATCATACATCTCCAAAATATTATTTAGGTTAAATGCTTCGGGACAAAGTTCACTTAAGGTCATTTCCGAAAGGTCAAGGTCACTAATTAACTATGACTTAAAATACAATGAAGTACATATACAGTATCTCCTACATCTTTCATTAGAATTTGGTAATACTTCACTAAAATGTTCTTTAGTCATTTCTGAAAGGTCATGGTCACTTATTAATTATGACTTAAAGAAACATGAAGTACTTATGTCTCCTATATCTTTCATCAGAATTTTATCATACTTCACCAAAATGTTCTTAAGGTTAAGGATTTTTGGACATAGGTCGCTCAAGATGTGCCGTTATTCCATCGATTTAGACGAGTTATATTCATGCGCTGGAGGACATGCAGTCTTTCCGAATACTCGACGGAAAGTACCGAAAAAGTACGATTGACATTATTGTGTAGCTGTGCCGTAATTAGAAGTACGCTACTAGTCCGTACTAGTATCCGTTGTATTATAATTAATAAAACTTGAGAATATCGCCTCTTTTTATTGCAGTGGAATTCGAAGTACTCTACAATCTTCTCGTCACAACGATAAACAAACGTCTTGGTAGTTGTTGATGTGTAATGCTACTAAAAATAGCCAGTTATTTATAGATCTACATGTGTAGACGTGGTTTTCCCCAAATGTACATGTACAGCGGGAGACTTTGTCCAGATTGCTAATTTCATGCTACTGTCAAGGTCAAAAGTGATATGAGAGAATGATACGCGGATTTGTTTGACAAAATCGGCAAATGAAGAGGCGAATGACTTTGATTTGCGATTTCAGGCAAAGAATTCAAGTCAAATATGCTTTAAACATGACATGTATAGTTCATTCGTCTGTTGCATTTCCAAAATGGACCGTCTTTCCCCATACGATCGGATGCTTAGCTTGGTCCATGGCCATGCGAATTTGACCTCGGAATTTTTAAATGAAATTTGTGTCATTGTACATTAATTCTTTATGTGTGAATGGGCGGAAGCCCGAAGGCGATGCATCAAGTCCTTTATTGTTTTTGTTTGTTCTGTTCAACGCAGACCGTGTTTTTGTCAATACTGATCCTAAACATTACACGCTTGGTGTGTGATATCTTGGTGGATCACGACTTTATTACCTTTTATGTACTTGACCATGCAATTCCGACCTTGAGGACTTTCAAGTCCTTTCATTTTACATTTTGCTAAAATCCTAAAAAGTTAAAATCAGTTCAGTGGAGGATGTGGGAAAATCCTAAAATTGTCCTAGATTTTAGACCAAAATCTTAATTTTTTGGTAATGACTGTGATCGATAAGCTCAAATTTTGTCAGAGATAGTGATATTATTAAAGGCACTATACAAATGTTATTGTAAATTCTATAATTGAATTGATGTAAAGCTCTTCTCAGTTTCCATTTCCAGAGCTCTCATCCCGGTTATCATATCTGTTGATGGCCTGCATTATGGAAGCAACAATGAGGGTGCTACAGTAAGATGACAATGTTTCCTAATGCAAGACTCAACAGATTTGAAAACTGGGATGAAAGCTGTCTGTAAGCAAATGATTATTATCTGCTTTTAGGCAAGTGAAAGGTCCTAAAAATCTTAGTTTTTTTTTTTTCAAAATGTCATTGAAACATCCTAAAAAAGCTTAAATAGTCCTTAATGTTGTCCTAAATTTTGTGGAAAAAGTGCTTGAAGCACTGAGGTCATGTTCATGACAAAAAGTTTTATTTCATAACTTATCAAGGTCAAGCTTACTCTTTTTAGTTTAAGATACTGTGATCACTTGTTGTTTTACAGTTGACTCGATTGGATATCCATATCATTCACTGAGATTTGAAATCGTCATCAATTAATACAACTTGATTTTCTGTATACTGAGTCATTCATTTCCTTCATTATTGCTGTGCTTCTTGGAGCATCCATCAGTTTTACTGATTTTTTGTATATGAATTGAGTCGTCAATTTCCTGTATCATAACTGCCCTTCGGGGAGCATACATCAGTTTTACTGATACTCTTGTTATTTTCTATTTCGTAAATAGACTATTTTAGATACACTATTCGCAACTCTGGCAATCATGTGTTTCACATAAAAAGTTCTCAGACACTTCAGGAATTAAGCTCGTTCAAGTGACGCTTGTTTGAAACTTGTAGAGTTGATTTGTGTAGAAGGGAAATAGAATCTATAAAGTTTAGGAGATTCTCTGAAACTTGCGATGCAGTGGCGGATCCAGAAATTTTGAAAAGGAGGGCCCACATGTCTATCAGCCAAACTACTAATTGGTGCTACTTTTGGTGCCAAATCTGGATTTTTACATGTAAATATGTGGCGAAATCCGCCACTGCGATTCATGTCTGTACCTATGAAATAGTAAAGGAGTACAGAGTCTTTTGACTAGATCATGGTTTTCATATGAAAAATCTTAATTGTGGTGAACAAAACATTTGTATATTAATACTGTAAAACATATGGCATCAGTAATACAATTGTAGTTCTGCTACAGGAACACAGGTTTGCTTTCAGCAAAGGGCTTAATTCACATGCTTTTATCGGTTAGACCGTGATTTGAAAACGTTTTGATAGTTTGATTATTTTTCATTTTGCTTATGACAGCTTAACTAAATTCTCGGGTTTTAAAAGGTCTCATAAGAGAACCTGGTACTCCTAAAGTATTTTCATTGTATTACAATGTACATGTGTGTAAGTAGGTTATGTACCACCGTCGCTATTTTCCAGAAATAGATTTTGAAAAATTGATTTCATACAATCAATCAACGCTTTGACAAATTACTGAAGAGCAGAGAAGTATTTAATTCGATAACTTTGTACCACGGGAAAGAAAGCTTCAAAAGAAAGATGCTAGAACACCACCGTCGATAACACTTAAGTACCACTAATGTTCTCTTCCTGGAGTATTTTTACCCTTCATCGTCATTTCAAGATTGTCACATGCGATAATTTTAGGAGATACCGTGACGACACGTTCTGCTTCAACAGATATTTAGGTCAGGAAATCCTTAATTGTAACTATTATTCACGGGTTTACCCCATCTTCAGCTCTGTCAGAGACGGTCCTTATGACAGACATGGAAATGTACGGCGCCAACATGTCTGGCCTACAGCGCTATAATGAGTATCACCGAGGGGTTTTCTATCACAGAAGTCATCACCACTATTATCAGAGAGGATGCTTCAGGAGACAGAACAGTTTCCAGCAGCGGGGCTGGTGGCAGCCCAAACTGGAGGAACCTGAATATAAAGGGGAAGTTACACTCAGGGAATTGGAATTGCTTCTGTATTCTGGACCAGGCCAGGTGAAAGGTACAGCGATCTATTGGTCTGTGCATGTTTTATGGAATTTTTGGAGTTAATAGTTGAGAAAAAGAGAGATTAAAATGCCAAAGAAAGTCTTTTAGCAACTTCATAATTTGTAAGTCCAACATCTCGCTGTTGTTACTTAAAATGATGTGTTTGGTCTTTTAGGATAATTCATAATTTTTAAGAGGCAAAGGATCTGTACCGACTAAACGTAAAACTTAAAACAAAAATAATTGCTAAGTAAATATGCACAAATTTGTCACGATTCCACAATTAGTAATTTCTTACCATGACTTGCAATACTACAGTCACGTAGCAGTCAAAGCTGACAGAGAGTGTTTTCAATAAAGACGTAATATAATACACCAGTCACATTTAAGCTCTTCAGTCGTAGCATTATATTTTAATTTTCTCCGTAGGACATGGTACTAGGTATTTCCAAGCTTTCCTTTTATGTTCATATGTTAACATCTTACAGCCGATATACACGTATGTGTAGCGAAGTTTGCCAGTTGATTTTACAAATCGTTGTTGTGCCTCGCCAACAGGAAATGCTTACTGTATGTGGGCATCTGAATTTCGTTTAACTTCAGCATAATTTCACAATCACCTTACTTCTTGTTGTTTATACATGCTGTCTCGCGCTAAATCGTTCCGTTTTCCGCATGGATATTTCTTTTAGTGGCTTATATATGTGTATATTTTTAGCTTCACTGCTGGAAATAATAATATTAGTCTTGTTGTTTAAATAAAATACTTATATTTTCAATTAGCAATTTGTGCAATACATGTATCTGACTGCTAATGGTCAGCATATAATCTTTCTTAAATCTTGCAAGGCATAGAATATTAATTACGTGCTCACGTTTAATAGCAAGAAAGTTAAAAAGTACAATACTGACTTCCTTGATTACTCTAGAGGTTCAGCTCCAATAGACTATCTCCGACTTTTCGATTTCTATCTAATATTCTTCAATATTGCCATAAACACGTGACTGGGGATCAACATTGTATTTCAATTTTTACAAACCGAATTGCAAATTTGCTACGTTTTTTATTTCTGTGCGCTGTAAAGAAAAATCTGAATACATTATTAGTAAGAGCAAGAATCCACCGACTAAAGTAGTAACATTCATGAACCCCTTGGCTTAGAGCTTTAGCTCATGGAGAGGGCCAATATAGCCGTGTAGTGAAGATATTCTTAATCTTTGGAGATCCTCTTTTTATGTCCTTCACAGGGATATGTTTGGGCTGCGAAATTGAGAAATTAAGAATTTTTTTTTATAGAAATTCGATTTTGTTGGATTCACTCATAGAAATTTGTCAATATCTCAAGTTTCTCTCATCATAAAAATGAGCATAATTATTCCCTGCGGCCATGCATTGTAAAGAAATACTGAATTCATGGTTGAAAATAGATGAAGTTCTTTGTCAAAAATGTAAGACGTTTAACCCTGGGGCAGGGGATACAGTCATTAGTATGAGCCAAAATGACCCATGTAGTGATAATGTACTTAATCTTATTTTATTCTATGCATCGTACTGAAATATTGAATACATTTGTCATGTATAATTTTTTAAGTTGACAGTAAATGAATGATAAATGAATGACTCCAGAGACAGGGGTTCGACTCCTAAGGCATGATAATGCATTTAGTCTTCGGAAACCATCTTCTCTACATTGTATTGTTAAGAAAATTGAATACGTGACAATTATAAGCATGACACCGTTTACCAAAATTTGTAAAAAGGTGCTCTGCTTTTAGGGCAGGTCCAAATATCAAGTGACACGATAAGCCCCATGGACCTCTTGTATAAAGTAACATGTGGATATTATGCAGAATGGAATTGTCCCATTTTTTACCACTCTAAAATCAAGTCTCTTTCATTTTAGAACAAAACAAACATACATACTAGTATAATCTATAATGTAGTTGAGAACGAAAGACCATATTAGTCAGAAATCCAAAAATTTGCTGAAGGGGTCCAGCATAAAAATAATTTTCGAAAGGGGATTCGATCATATCGTAGAGTGTAAACTATATCGATTTTACACCAAGGAAATTCTATGATGGGCCTTGTCCAAACCTTTTCAGAGGAGACAAAGTCCTGATCCTCGTCCCCTCTGACTGTTAGTCGGGACTCCTGTTGATCAAGGATCTGAGCTCGCTTACAAACAGGCAGAGCACGGTTTACTTATGTTGATGCCGCCTTACATTTTTTTGATATTATATTATTCTATAAACGTTTCGTGTGTAACGGAATTTTTTTACCTCTCTTCTTCAGAAACATGTTGATCCTTGTTCTTTATATGGAGGATTATTTATAAATTTTTAAATATGTGTCCTTTGATTGTGCTGCTTTTGCGGTGATTGGGAAGATGGGCGCCTGTAAACCGGTTAACCACACCCATTGAATGACGTTTGTTACTTCAATTGACCGTCTAAGTCGGTATCGTAACCGCAGCACAGTCGAATATTTTTGTAATGTCTACTATTATCATGTTTTGTGTGCATGACCTTGGTGATTTTTGTCATACAGCTTTGTCAGATGTCTTCAGTTTTCTCTTTTAACCTCATGGTACATGTAAGTTCGGACCCGTTCCCTGCGTACAGGTCCATGTCCTAGATCTGCCTTTGATACGCTTTATATTGCGCTCTGTGTACACATGGTCTTTGGTTTATATTCCTGCCCAGTCTTGAGAATAAATTTTTTCTATATTTCCATGGCATACACTGGATTCCTAAATTTTGTCGCAGTTTTTGTTTTTTAATTTTTGTATTTTTTAAATTTTTGCAATAAAAAGTTAGATATTTGCAAATCAAGTTTCCATATTAGTTCAGTTCTTAATACATATGGTTTTTCAACGGTACGGGATATTGCTTTAGTAATAGACATGTGACCTTGACAGTGACCTTCGATCTGCATTTAAAAACCTTAATATCAACCATAATTATTAAACCGTTATAAATACGACTTTCATATTTGGCATCAGCATTCCATTGGGGCCCCTCTGACTTTCTCAATTTTTTAGTTTGATGAGAAGTTGTGGTTTATACTATTACGTTATCGGATGAATAGTGCAATTGTGCATGATTTGCAGGGACTGAAATTTCCTTGTTATTCAATTTTTTTTCCCATGAAATAAGATAGATATTGTATATAGAGTTATAAGTAGTATTTTTTCTTGCTGAACTCGAGTCCCAAATATTCTTGTCATGAGGATGTTATTTTGTCGTATTTGGAAATGTGTAGGAGTAGAGAGTTGATATGATTTTTGTTCACGAGCTTTTCCCATGCAGTGGAGTTAGTTTCCTCCTCTAAATGGTTGACTCAGGGTCCGGCACTGGTGATAGATGTCAATCAAGGCTTAGTGCATCAAAAAAAAAAAAAAAAGTAAAAACTTGCAAATTAACTACTGCACAAGAAACGTATAGTGATATAAGGCATCGCATATATATATATATATATATATATATATATATATATATATATATATATATATATATATATATATATAGAGAGAGAGAGAGAGAGAGAGAGAGAGAGAGAGAGAGATGCTTATTCATTTCTTGTGCAGTTGTTAAAGCCGGTTTGGCTCAGTGGATAAGATACTCTGCTCGTGACCGAGAAGTACCGGGTTCGATTCCCGCTCTGGGCACACCGGTGTTCTGTCTTTCGGATGAAACAATAAAAACCGAGGTCCCGTATCACGATAGGCGTGGCGCGTAAAAGATCCCTCACTGTTTCGGGTAGGTCGGTTGCTAAGGTATAAATTTCTATGCAATGCATCAGGCAGATGCCGTCACCATATACGTGAAATAATCGTGAAGTGACCTAAAACAATATTCAATCAATCAATTAATGTACAGTACTTAAAACCGGATGTTTGGAAATGCTGAAATTTAAAAGAACATGAATGGGTTTACCAAGGTTTTGATAAATTGTACTAAAAAGAGGTAAATTAGCTCAGTAAAAAAATTTTAATGATATTATTTAGGATCCGAAAAAGTTGTAGAAATGCTGTCCGTGACGTCAAGCTGTTAAGCAAGCAATGAAGAGGACATTTCATTTTTGCCGATCAATACTCTTATGTCACATTGAGAGTTTAAAACATTTGCTGTGTTTAACTTAAAACAACTGTGTTTTTGTGTGCAGTATTTGAGTTGATATCTATTCCGATTGATTGATTGATTGATGTTTGTTTTACGTCACACCACGTTTTACGTATATGGTGACGGCATCTGCCTGATGCGGGGCATACAAATTTTGACCTTTGCAACGGACCCACTCGAAGCAGTGAGGGATCTTTAACGTGCCATGCATACCACTACACGGAGCCTCGGTTTTTACTGTCTCATCCGAAAGACATGACACCGGCATGACCAGAGCGGGACTCGCACCCCGGCCTCCCGATCAGGAGTCCGACGCGACACCAATAGGCCACGCCGGCTTTATCCATTCCGACAAAGTACAAAGGATATCAAGAACTTTACACATATAGTTACGCAGGTTACAATCATTTTGATTATATGTTTTCGAAATTTAAAATACGAAAGTAAGTTTTGTTACTATGTTATGGTGCCGTGATCACCTACCGCCGGAGTTTTGGTGTTCGAATCTTACGAGTGCCATGTCATTGTTTGGACCATGAAGGTAAATCATCCTTGGTCGACTGATGAATCCTTGGGTAACTGTCGAAAATATCCCGAATTCTTGCTCAGAATTTCGTCAGAGATTTCCAGCAGCCTTTTTCACACACACACACACACACACACACACACACGCACACACACACACACACACACACACAACTTTAGTTTTTTAACTTACGAACTTCGTAGAGAATTTTTAAGTCTTTTTCACAAACGCGTTCTCGTCTTGATCCTCGATCGTCATGGAACAAAATAAAAACGCAACCGTCTTTGTTTACTGTCACTTTCAACTTGCGACAAAAAATTCTTATACTTACTTGGTATTAATCGGTCGTAAAGTTATATAATAATAATAATAATAAAATTCGACTTACGAAGTTCGTAAGTTTTTTTGTGAAACGGAACGAGTTCGTAAGATACTTCGTAAGAGAAATTAGTCAAATTTCTTTTGTGTGTGAAAAGGACTATAGATTATGAATGCCGTAGATTACCATTATTATAATAATAATAATAATAATAATAATAATAATAATAATAATAATAATAATAATAATAATAATAATTATTATTATTATTATTTTGTTTATTGGTCAAAGCTGTACAGCTTATAGACATACATATATATACATGCAATGTAAGTAATTACTTAATATATAGCAATACTTGATCAAGTCTGAAAGAAGGAGAATATGAAAGTTGTTATGCACACATATACATAGCAGGACAAGGTTAAGTATAAAATTTGCCAGGTGTTATACACATATGTACATTGTATACGAATATGATTAAATAGCAAATAAATTTATATTCAAACGTCACCAAATATAAACACAAGATTACATAATTATTCACACTGATCAGTTCTTAGTTTGAGGCTTGGAAAATAAATGTCCCTAAACCACTTAATTCTTTTGAATTAGGGGTGCTGAGCAGCAGGATTAATTTATTGACAGAGGGCCGGGTATACCGGTAATAGTATTATAGACAGAGGGCTGGGTATAATAGAATTATAGACAGAGGGCCGGGTATAATAGTATTATAGACAGAGGGCCGGGTATAATAGTATTATAGACAGAGGGCCGGTATAATAGTATTATAGACAGAGGGCCGGGTATAATAGTATTATAGACAGAGGGCAGGGTATAATAGTATTATAGACAGAGGGCCGGGTATAATAGTATTATAGACAGAGGGCAGGGTATAATAGTATTATAGACAGAGGGCCGGGTATAATAGTAATATAGACAGAGAGCCGGGTATAATAGTATTATAGACAGAGCGCCGAGTATAATAGTATTTATAGACAGAGGGCCGGGTATAATAGTATTATAGACAGAGGGCCGGGTATAATAGTATTATAGACAGAGGGCCGGTATAATAGTATTATAGACAGAGGGCCGGGTATAATAGTATTATAGACAGAGGGCAGGGTATAATAGTATTATAGACAGAGGGCAGGGTATAATAGTATTATAGACAGAGGGCCGGGTATAATAGTATTATAGACAGAGGGCCGGTATAATAATATTATAGACAGAGGGCCGGGTATAATAGTATTATAGACAGAGAGCCGGGTATAATAGTATTTATAGACAGAGGGCCGGGTATAATAGTATTATAGACAGAGGGCAGGGTATAATAGTATTATAGACAGAGGGCCGGGTATAATAGTATTATAGACAGAGGGCCGGGATAATAGTATTATAGACAGAGGGCCGGGTATAATAGTATTATAGACAGAGGGCAGGGTATAATAGTATTATAGACAGAGGGCCGGGTATAATAGTATTATAGACAGATGGCCAGTATAATAGTATTATAGACAGATGGCCGGGTATAATAGTATTATAGACAGAGGGCCGGTATAATAGTATTATAGACAGAGGGCCGGGTATAATAGTATTATAGACAGAGGGCCGGTATAATAGTATTATAGACAGAGGGCAGGGTATAATAGTATTATAGACAGAGGGCAGGGTATAATAGTATTATAGACAGAGGGCCGGTATAATAGTATTATAGACAGAGGGCCGGGTATAATAGTATTGTAGACAGAGGGCCGGGTATAATAGTATTATAGACAGAGCGCCGGGTATAATAATATTTATAGACAGAGCGCCGGGTATAATAATATTTATAGACAGAGGGCCGGTATAATAGTATTATAGACAGAGGGCCGGTATAATAGTATTATAGACAGAGGGCCGGGTATAATAGTATTATAGACAGAGAGCCGGGTATAATAGTATTATAGACAGAGCGCCGGGTATAATAGTATTATAGACAGAGCGCCGGGTATAATAGTATTATAGACAGAGCGCCGGGTATAATAATATTTATAGACAGAGCGCCGGGTATAATAATATTTATAGACAGAGGGCCGGTATAATAGTATTATAGACAGATGGCCGGGTATAATAGTATTATAGACAGAGGGCCGGGTATAATAGTATTTATAGACAGAGGGCCGGGTATAATAGTATTATAGACAGGGCCGGGTATAATAGTATTATAGACAGAGCGCCGGGTATAATAGTATTATAGACAGAGGGCCGGGTATAATAGTATTATAGACAGAGCGCCGGGTATAATAGTATTATAGACAGAGAGCCGGGTATAATAGTATTATAGACAGAGCGCCGGGTATAATAGTATTATAGACAGAGCGCCGGGTATAATAGTATTATAGACAGAGGGCCGGGTATAATAGTATTATAGACAGAGCGCCGGGTATAATAATTTTTATAGACAGAGCGCCGGGTATAATAGTATTATAGACAGAGCGCCGGGTATAATAATATTTATAGACAGAGCGCCGGGTATAATAGTATAATAGACAGAGGGCCGGGTATAATAGTATTATAGACAGAGCGCCGGGTATAATAATATTTATAGACAGAGGGCCGGGTATAATAGTATAATAGACAGAGGGCCGGGTATAATAGTATTATAGACAGAGGGCCGGGTATAATAATATTTATAGACAGAGCGCCGGGTATAATAGTATTTTAGACAGAGGGCCGGGTATAATAGTATTTATAGACAGAGGGCCGGGTATAATAGTATTATAGACAGAGCGCCGGGTATAATAGTATTATAGACAGAGGGCCGGGTATAATAGTATTATAGACAGATGGCCGGGTATAATAGTATTATAGACAGAGGGCCGGGTATAATAGTATTATGGACAGAGGGCCGGGTATAATAATATTTATAGACAGAGCGCCGGGTATAATGGTATTATAGACAGAGGGCCGGGTATAATAGTATTATAGACAGATGGCCGGGTATAATAGTATCATAGACAGAGCGCCGGGTATAATAATATTTATAGACAGAGCGCAGGATATAATAATATTTATAGACAGAGCGCCGGGTATAATAGTATTATAGACAGAGGGCCGGTATAATAGTATTATAGACAGAGGGCCGGGTATAATAATATTATAGACAGAGGGCCGGGTATAATAGTATTTATAGACAGAGGGCCGGGTATAATAGTATTATAGACAGAGGGCCGGGTATAATAGTATTATAGACAGAGGGCCGGTATAATAGTATTATAGACAGAGGGCCGGGTATAATAGTATTATAGACTGAGGGCAGGGTATAATAGTATTACAGACAGAGGGCCGGGTATAATAGTATTATAGACAGAGCGCCGGGTATAATAGTATTATAGACAGAGGGCTGGGTATAATAGTATTTATAGACAGAGGGCCGGGTATAATAGTATTATAGACAGACAGATGGCCGGGTATAATAGTATTATAGACAGAGGGCCGGGTATAATAGTATTATAGACAGAGGGCCGGGTATAATAATATTTATAAACAGAGGGCCGGGTATAATAGTATTTATAGACAGAGGGCCGGGTATAATAGTATTATAGACAGAGGGCCGGGTATAATAGTATTTATAGACAGAGCGCCAGGTATAATAGTATTATAGACAGAGGGCCGGGTATAATAGTATTATAGACAGAGGGCCGGGTATAATAGTATTATAGACAGATGGCCGGGTATAATAGTATTATAGACAGAGGGCCGGGTATAATAATATTTATAGACAGAGGGCCGGGTATAATAGTATTATAGACAGATGGCCGGGTATAATAGTATTATAGACAGAGCGCCGGGTATAATAGTATTATAGACAGAGCGCCGGGTATAATAGTATTATAGACAGAGGGCCGGTATAATAGTATTATAGACAGAGGGCCGGTATAATAGTATTTATAGACAGAGGGCCGGGTATAATAATATTTATAGACAGAGGGCCGGGTATATTTATAGACAGAGGGCCGGGTATGATAATATTTATAGACAGAGGGCCGGGTATAATAGTATTTCTTTAGAAACTTTTGTGTGAAAGGTTGATAAAGGGACATTTCAATAAAAAAAAAATGAAATTCATCTTCTTTTAGTCTCCCCGTGTTCCGATATCTAGACCGTGTGATGTCCAACTGTCGAGTTAGACAAAACACACACACTTTTTGGACATTTATGGACCCCTGAAAAATCAGAGGCAGGATCAGTGTAGTGTCAAGTGTTGTGTCCAGTCGTTCATATAAGAGATTGTAGCAAAGTGTTTTGGTAAGGTCAGTCTAAGATTACTGCGAATGTGCTGTTACCCTTTATTTTTAAAATCGGTTAATTGATTATTGTTTTACCTCACAAAGTTGTATACCCTACAATTCGGTATAATTTCAAAAATTAAAGCATGTAAAACAAAAACTATATTATTCTCGTATGGCCGAAGTTATCAACTTTGCTTTAATAACATTTTTTGTTGCTTCATACCTTCGGAGATGCGCAATTTAAATAAAAACAAATACGACGAAGGGAGACTCCAAAAGAAAGTAATTTCAGTAAATACTAACTTTAGCATACTTGAATGCAGATTTTCAAAGTTACTCGTCAAGTTGCTTCCAAATTAGATCACGTGATAAGTTGGTTGTAAACATTCTGTTTTACAAACATCACCTTTTACACAACCATATCTCACTTAATACGACGAATTTGATCACAGCATTTGCAAGGGCCTTTTTTAAAATATGTTTTAGGCTTATACATATAATCAAAACATTTTAGAATAAATTTACCCATAATATGCGAACATAGGGTATACATCTTTAACGATTATTTCACGTATATGGTGACGGCTGTGCCTGTTGTAATGCATAGAAATTTATACCTTTGCAATGGACCAACCCGAATCAGCGAGGGATTTTTACGTGCCATGCATACCCTGAAACATCTTAAAGACAGGACACTGGTATGTCCACAGCGGGAGTCGAACCCGGTACATCTGGATCAGGAGCCGAACACCTCATGCACTGAGTTTCACTTGCTCGCCATTTATTGGAGAAGTAAAACGTTGACCGTGGATTGGTCAATAACTAGACTGAAATTATGCATTACGTGTCTTTATATAATGCTCATAGGTCGTTATAAATAACTGCATACATTGATCACGTGGCTGTGTCCGACTGCCAGTCTGTCCGTCTTTCCGCCTATTCGATATCTTCCAGTGGCAAAGACTTAGCAGAGTTTATACGAAATATGACGGAAAACACCCACATATCCATATTGTATTTATATATATTTATTACGCAAGACCTTGTCATTTATCGGTTTCCCGGTCAAGGTCATGTATTGACCAAACCGTGAGAAAGGAAGCGATCACTTGAGCTTACTCGCTTTATCCACTTTCATTCACAATCCTGTCCACGAGAGATATTATTCTTGTTGGAAAGGTTTCCTGTATACTTCAAATAGCCGTCTCTGGCAGGTACTGTTAGGAAGTTATACACATCTAATGAAATAAGACTTCGTGACAAAATATTACAATCAAAACACTGAAAGATAAAAAAGAAAAGAAAAAAAAACAGTAATGAATTAGGGTAAATGTAAATTTGTACAAAATATCATTGTAGATACTTTTTTCATAGATTTTTTTGTTAAATTCATTATGATCCACCCCCCCCCCCTTTTTTTTAAATTGACTAGGGAATCAATAAAAATAAAGTTTCTAAAAGTTTGAATCATGAAATAGCAAAATAGTTATTCAATTAAGTTGAAAAAGTTCGTCACCTCGACCTCCTGTTCCCAAAGGACAGTATGAATGAAAATAGTTGAAAATGATGTAAATATTAAAGTATAAACTAATGGTTGGTTAGTTGATTTGGTGTTTTACGTCGCTTTCAACAATTTTTCAGTTATATCGCGACATTGAAGCAGGAGGTTACCGACCTCTTAAACATAGTGGCGCAACCTGGGAATCGAACCCGGATCGTTGGCGCCGCAAGTAAACTAATGGACCACTGCTAAATTAATAATGGCAATCCCAAATAAATAGATAAGTAAATAAATAAATATAGATACCAACAGAGGATAAGAAAATGTGTTTTTGAAGGTGGGGTGGTGGTGGGTAGGGTGTTGTTTCAATATTTGTCCGAGCCGGTGTATTTCAGCGGATGAAGTGTTCGTCTCGTGACCGAGAGGTCCCGAGTTCGATGTCCTGTCTTTCGGTCAAAACACTTAAAAGCTAGGTTCCGTGTCACGATAGGCGTGGCACTTAAGAGATCCCTGATTGCTTCGGGTGGGTCCGTTGCATAGGTATAAATTTCTATGCAATGAATCAACCAGATGCCGTCACCATATACGTAAAATAATTTTGGAGTATCATAAAACAACGATCAGCCAAAACCATATTGCCTACGTGATTGCATCTACACAAAACCGGCAGTCTACTCGGAAATTGCTGATGTAAATGTACGGAATAAATAAATTTCTTGCATTATTCTAAGAATTCATCTTTGGGAAATTGTTAGTATCATGTATCATTTTAAAACGGAAGTGAATGTGTATGTATATATTTATATTTTGACGAAGAGGAAGCGTAAACAATGTCAATTTATACGAACATCGAAACCATGGACCCGGAGGGAAATCCACAGGCCACGAGAGCGCACGTGCGGGGCTTGATCGTACCTCTAACCGTTCTCTTCATTAAGCAGTTGTTCGTTCAAGGGTCAAACTCCCCAAGGAAGTCATTGAAAGTCATTTTAACATATGATTATAAATACCTCATCTTATAAGTCAGGCGTGAGATTTAAAAAAAAAAAAAAAAAAAATAAAAAAAAAAAAAAAAAAAAAAAAAAAAAAAAAAAAAAAAAAAAAAAAAAAAAAACAGGTCCGATTGCTGTACTCGGACATTTTTCCAATCTCATGCGAGATTTCAGAAATCTAAATGCTCCCATAAATTGTACTTTACTTTTAATGTCAACAAATTTGGTGTATTTCTTTAATGTCCAAATATTGTATTGTTTTGATTAATAGCTTTGTCAGGTCAGCATCAAAATTTTGAAGGTATCAGTGGCTCATTCCATTAGGAGCATAGTTTGTGATCGATCGATTCCGATACCGGTTCGTTAATCTTTTGCTAAGTTATTGCCCTTGAACTACGAAAATTAATGCAAAGACTCCCTTATGCCGTATGTATTCCTAGAAATGTATTTACAGTATCAGTCATTTACAATTGTAAGCAATGAGAATTTCGTTGGGGACACTATGTGATATTGCTTCAGCAATACTCTCAGAATCAGAATGCTTGTTTATTTCTTTTTTTCAAACATTTCTTTTATTTTCTGTTGTAGTCTAATATATTTGATCAGAAATCCATTTATTTTATGGTTTACATAAACCGTTAACTCCGTAATCTGAAAAATGACACAGCCACTAGTATTCAGTATAAAAATCTTTATACAACAAATTAATAATTTCGTCATAGTTTGTTTATATAAAAAGCGTACTAATCGACTTAAATCGTGAAGAATGAGGCATTTCTGCTTGTATACAGAATTTCCAACTTCGCTTATGCAGAACACACCTTGCTCATAACACTGTTTTGAGTCCTACATCTTCGCGTTGTTAGGAAATGAGAAAGTGTGTGTGTGTGTGTGTGTGTGTGTGTGTGTGTGTGTGTGTGTGTGTGTGTGTGTGTGTGTGAGAGAGAGAGAGAGAGAAAGAGAGAGAGAGAGAGAGTGTGTGTGTGTGTGTGTGAGAGAGAGAGAGAGAGAGAGAGGGAGGGGGCAGTGAACTTGTTATACAGTTGCATCTGCAGGTATATGTATTCAAAGAACTGAGAAATAGACTCTCAATGTAGTAGCGAGTTATTACTGAAATATTGTTGAAAGCGACGTAAAATACACATCAATCAAGCAACTATTCGACCGCCATCTGCGGCTCGTAGAAAAGCAAAATCCCGTACCACGGTGAAAGATCCCTCGTATAGTTCTGAATTTCTGAAATTCTTGACGGACAATGTAAATGAAATAAAACTAAGTGCGTCGGAAAAAGATAAATTCTCCGGTACAGCGCTAGTTTCGTGTGCATTTTGGTTGTCCGTTAACGGAAGCTTTGAGTCGGCCTGTATGTCAACTTTGATATAAATTTCCTTGTTAGGGTATTGCACTAGCAGTTTAAAATTAGAAGAGATGCAGTGACGTGTATAAGGGCCTTCTGTGTGTTAACTTAACATTTAGTGGCGGATTTGGGGGAGAGCGGAGGGAGTGCCCGCCCCATCCGTCAGTGACCCAAAATTTGACCAAAAACCCTGTATTTTGGCCCATTTTCTGTCTGCCCGTCGACCGCCCGGTAAAGGGTATGCTGGATCCGCCAATGGACATTGATTCTTGAAATCGAAGATGTTTTTGTTAAACTCAAATACATCTCCTATACAAGTTTACATTTCGGTGGTATATTACTAGAAGGTTAATATTAGGAACATTTTGGGAAAAAGGTATAGGGGTTTTAGATTATTCCATTGCTTGTGGATGGATATGGCTAAACGTTTATTTAAAGGCGTCAGTCCCTAACAAACTTTTAATGTAAGAAACCATTAAATCCTTAATTCGCCATTTGCATTTTTGGCCATAACTGGCATTTGTCTTAACTTTATATGCATTTTCTATGCAGCCACTGTTATGATGTTACCATCTCATTAAACTTAGATGGAACCGTAGGGAGTGAAATTTTGTTGAGAGGGGATCCACCCCACTGAATTTTCAGAGAAGGGGCCCACCCATGTTTTTGTGTGTAAATTTACTTATTTCACATTGAAAAGCAACAAGAAAGGTACTATTCGCCGAATCTCAAAGTGGGTCGACACCCCGGATCCACCCCTTTGGATCCGCGCATGAACTGCCCCTTGGGAAGACATTTACTTGCAGCGAATCGTTGTTTATTCATTATATGAATTTGCATATTTCCAAATAATATTCTAAATAGTTTGTGTAAAAAGCCCTTGAGAAAATTCCTATTATATCATAATCAAATACAAAACAGAAGAATGTGGTGACCATCTTTATTTTGATTACATTTGGAAAAACATTACATTCGTATCTTACGACAGAGGGTAATTTAATTCCACCACGCGTTATACGTATTCACTAAGGAAGACAACTTTTATAAAATTGCCTCCGAAGAACAAAACTTAAAACCAGTAGGCGGTAACCTTCTTAAAAGACTCGCACTTACTGGTACCGATAGTCCAAATATAGGTAACAGCTGATCATGGGGAATCCCCTTATTGCAGGAGCAATGGACGATTGTTTGACTTCATTCGATTATTGTGACTATGATATAGGTAGGCTGATTTCTTTAATAACTCAATAGAGTAAAATCAATTTAAATGCATTATAGTATTTTATGATGCCTTTTTTATCACACAAAATATTGGTTGACGGGGCATTTTTACTCGGGACGAGTTCGAGCGATATCTTTTACCTGACGTTCATTGGATACCGGTCTATACCTTAAACATCTATTAATAGCAATGGCCGAATAAGTTACCTACCCAACTTTTTCAGACAAAAGTAGAACTTGGAGTCAGATCTGCGGCTTTTGTATACAATACCAGTAATCTGTTTTATGTTTAGGACTGAGACCGATAGAAATTGAAAAAGCAGCCGGGAGATCGTGGATTCTGGCTTGTAGGGGATCGAGGTGAGGTAAATTGGTCGTATATCTTCTGTGTTTGGGAAAGTAGAGTAATGTATGTATAGACATACCAAGATTTTATACATCAACAGTATAACGTGCATCCACATTGATTGAGCATCTGTGTCTTGTGAGAGTTCGAAATGTAGGATACATAGATGGGGCTTATTCTGTGTTTTCTGTATCATGGTAAGTCATTGAAGTCAGGGATTCTGTGCTCTCTGTATCATGGTAAGTCACCGCAGTCAGGGATTCTGTGCTTTTATGATAAGTCACTATAGTCAGATTTGTTTTGCTCTCTGTGTCATGGTAAGCCAGAGTTTCTGCTTTCTATATCATTGTATGTCACTGCCGTCAAGCATTCTGTGTATATGTATCATTGTAAGTCACTACCGTCAAGCATTCTGTGTGTTTGTATCATTGTAAGTCACTACCGTCAAGCATTCTGTGTATATGTATCATTGTAAGTCACTACCGTCAAGCATTCTGTGTGTTTGTATCATTGTAAGTCACTACCGTCAAGCATTCTGTGTTTATGTATCATTGTACGTCACTGCCAGTCAAGCATTCAGTGTTTTGTATCATTGTAAGTCACTACCGTCAAGCATTCTGTTTATATGTATCATTGTAAATCACTGCCGTCAAGCATTCTGTATGTATGTATCATTGTAAGTCACTACCGTCAAGCATTCTGTTTATATGTATCATTGTAAGTCACTACCGTCAAGCATTCTGTGTATATGTATCGTTGTAAGTCTCTACCGTCAAGCATTCTGTGTATATGTATCATTGTAAGTCACTACCGTCAAGCATTCTGTGTATATGTATCATCGTAAGTCACTACCGTCAAGCATTCTGTATTCTCTATATTAAACTAAGTCACTTCTGTCAGGGATTTTCTCTTTTGGCATCTTGATAAATCGTTGCAGTCGGGATTCTGTAAGTTTGGTATCACGGTAACTCATTGCAGTCAGAGATTCTGTGATTTGTAGGTAACAAGCGAAGTAATATACAGGGATAGTTTGCCCAGCGTCCGTCTGTCATGATCTGTCTGTATGTCTGGTAGGAGTCACGTTTCTTACAAATGGATAGCAGGTCACGCATGTTCCTTCAAGCACTCATGTTGCGTCCTGGTGAGTTGGTGCAGTCTTGGATTCTGTGTTGTTTGCATCATAACTTGTTGAAGTTTTGGATTCTGTGCTGTCTGTGTCATGGTTAATTGGTGCATTCAAGGATTCTGTGCTGTTTGTGCCATGGTTAGTCAGTGCATCCAAGGATTCTGTGTTGTTTGCTGCATAATTTGTTAGTGCAGTCTTGAATTCTTCGCTGTTTGTGACATGGTCAGTCAGCGTATTCTTGAATTCTGTGCTGTCTGTGCCTAGATTATTAAAGTTGATGCAATCTTGGATGTTGTGCTTTTTTGTGCGCTGCTTAGTAAAACAGAGAGGGTTCCATGTTCCTCATGATTGAGAATAATTTTGAACAACTACTTCAGCATACATGAACCCCGTTTCATCACGAATTTGTGGGACTGATAATAAATAATTCGAAATTGGGTGGGTATCATTATACATGTGTTTGTATGTGCTTTTATTTTATGGGGTGTGATTTAAAACCTTATTTGTTTAACTAATGGATCGATCGTATTCCCTAAACCTGTAGTCGGTTTTCCTGCACGCCCAGTGTCGATTTTTGTTTAGTCATATTATCTTGTGCACTGCAGTAGAGATTCAGGTATTCCTTACTATAAAATATGGCATGATGTGGCCACAATATGGAACGATATTATTTAAATAATGTGTTACCTGTTGTTTGACCGATTTTTTTTATGTGAAACTGTCACTGGTTCAAACAGCTGGATATAGAAACACTGTAAAAATAAGGTACAAATCGCAGTATTGAGACATTGGCGGGTCCATTGGCGGTTTTCATGCTCCGGACCAATAGATTGGGGGCATATTGGTTTTGTCCTGTCTGTCTGTCTGTTTGTCAGTTTGTTTGTCTGTTTAAACTTGGCCATAACTTTGGAACCGTGAGGGATAGAGACTTCATATTTCACAAGCGTACTTAGCTAATAAAGCCCTTTCAAATGACATCAGGGTCGATGACTTTTTGACCTTGACAATGACCTTCACGCTAAAAATAACTTTTCGGACTTAGTTGCCGCCGGGGGCATTAGCGTTTCACAAACACAGCTTGTTTGGTTTCTTTTTCTTTAGAAAAGTTGGAAAATCAATCGGTCTACTACCTGAAATCCGGAAAGCAATTCTTTTCATACTCCTGACATAGATGGGACGTATTATGGTAAAGCTATATCCGTCTGTCTGTCCGCCCGCTATGGGACGCAGTAACCTTAGTAAACATCTTTGGTTTTTCATGAAACTTATACAGAGTGCTTTTAAAAAATAATATAGAGGAAGAACCTCTTCTATTTTGTAAAAAAAAAAGAAAAAAAAAAAAAAAGAATCCGCCATGTCGTTACTGAATTACAGGACTTTGTTTGTTTTACATTGATAAGATAATGTTAGTTTCTATGGGACGCGATAATTTTAGTAAACGTCAGTGGTTTTTTTATGAAACTTACACAGAATGCTTAAATAATGGAGAGGAAGCGCTCTTTTTAGTTTGAAAAAAAAATCCGCCTTGTCTTTACGGAATCAAGGGAATTTGAAAAAAGTTTGATTTGTGACATTGATAGAATAATGGCAGTTTCTATGGGCCATGGAACGCGATAACTTTAGTAAACGTTGGGCCTTTGATTTTTATTTTCATGGATAATGGCAGTTCCTATGGGACACAGCAACCTTAGAAATCGTGAATGGATTTTCATGAAACTGGTACAGAATACGCTGATGAAATAAAAGAAGATGCCTTTCGATTATGAAAATATCCCCTTTGTCGATACAGAGTTATGGGTCTTTGATTGTTTTATTGTGAAATTATCAATTCATTTCTCACTCCAGCACTTTCAAATTTAAATGAGAGCTTTGTAATTATCTATGTACTTTAATTTTTTAATTTTTTTTCTGTACTCTTGTATTTTTGACATAGAAGAAAAAAAAAAGAGGAGGAAGGGGTTAAATTCTTCTCTTTACCACTACTATTTACTGCCTTCATGGATTTGCATAATATTTCACAGGGCCCAAGCCCCTAGCATGTGTCACCTTGAGGTCCTGAATAATAGGCAAAGGGGGAATGTTTCCATACTTTCAGATTTCATCCCTTCAAAATAAGCGACGGGCGTATTATGCCAAGCTAGGTGTTGTTCTTGTTTTAAATCGTATCATGGATAAGGAAGGGTTCAATAGAGGAATGACATATTTCATGTTAAGTGTTCCAATTAGGAATCGAACTTACGTCTTTTAACGATAGATTCAATTTCTTAAGACTGCCTGGTTGACTTCATATAACATATCCTGTCGTTAGAATGGAACAGAACTAAGTGTCATGTTAGCTGAAGCGAGTAGACTTTGTATAGTGGTTAACTACTTGGCTTTGGGTCCGATTCCTGGATTGAACCACCATGTTAAAGAGGTTGGATACTTCTTGCTTCCATATCACGGTATGACTAATTGTAGAAACGATGAAGAACTCCTCTGAAGGGAAGAGTAAATTAAATAAATACATGTAACAAAAACCCAATGTCCACAAATTTTCGGCCACTTGGCCTTAACTCTATCAAGTGAAAACAAAAAATAAAATCTCTAAGTAATATCCATATCTGCTGGTTAAAAATCCGTGGTAAAGAAGGGATTGAGGCCTGTAAAGATGTCATGGAAGTATGGAAAAATCCCTTAATTAATACGGACTGCGCGATAGAGATGATTGAAACTGTTCTGGTTACAACGGATTAAGTTTGGGGGACTATCATTATAGGTAGACGGACGGCATAGCGATAGGATCTAGGCTTGGAAGGAGTTATGTGTATTTATGTGCGGAATTACAACAAAAGACTCCTTGAATTCGAATTCGAAAACAACCCTTTCTTCTACAAATTATACGTAGATGGCAGGATCGGAACTTAGGACAATGATAACAACTCGCTCTTACAATTTACAGAATATGCTAATAGTATCCATGACAACAAACTCACCCCTCGTTGGAATAAGAGCCGAACTGAATATTTATTTTATTATTTTTTTCTGAAAATCATCTACTCGCGTTTAGACAGGGCAAAAACCTAATGCGACACTTCAGTTCACTAGAAAAAGATCAATAAGAAATCGGGAGGCGGGATGCAAATGTGCAATTATCTCTCTCTAAATTCTAACTCTTGCGACGTCGTTTTCGCATTTTTTTTTTGTACATTGTTGATTGCGACGTCGTACCGTGTTTACCTTACGCTGGACTGATAAAACCAGCAGATAAGAATTTTATTGAGAGATTTTGTTATTTTTTGGTTTCTACTTGATAATGTCCAAGTGGTCGAACCTATGGACAATGAACGTCTCTTGTTATGTATTGAAAACATGTAGAATGCGTCGTTAACCCCAAACCAACCAACCACCAACCGTACAACCATGGTAGCTGTAGTTATTGTATTATTTTCCCTCTATGAAGTCCTGGTTCGAATCTTGCTGAAGCAAATAAGAGAGTCTGCCGGTTGTACTTGTCATTATCGCTAATGAAGTTTTTGTCCTCCATTTGTTTGTTTCTGATACCTCCGATTGTCTCCAGGTGAAATAAACCCACAGTATCGTTACATAACATATAAAACAATATGAAGTAGACCAGAATGGGATTATTATATAAGACGATAGATGGTATTATTAGACGAATTATATGACATTACTAGTGTCTTTCTTACTTTCAAGTGTTTAGTTATGTGCTCAATTTAAATCACAAAACTTTAAAGTTAGAAAAAAGACACTAGTGAAATAGCAATTTCCACGTGCATTACACGTTATGTAGAGTGAAGAACTCGTGCACCGACTGTGATTACTTTATTTACGACACGTGTGTTGTGTAATTACACATGTAAACTTTCAAATATATTCTATAAACCCTCCTTTACAAGATTGTCTTCTTTTAAGCTCTCTAAACTCTATTATTTATGTTTCAATATATATATATTGTGGTAAAAAGCTATAATATTAAATGAATATATTAATCTAAATTATGCTAATAAATATGCATCATATCGGTATATGATAAAAACAAACACATTTGTATATGCGTTATGCCAATAAATACCCATCAAATATGATCAAAACGAAAATATGAGCCGGTCCATTGGAAAATCAACAATGCGGCAAAATTTTGACATTGTAGGGTTTTTGTGGTTTTGAAAAATTTTGACTTTCCTCTTTATTTTGATGTCAAAGATACCATATTGTACATTATATGTAGATATTGACTTGAAATTATAAGTAGTTCTGATTTGTCGGTAAATCTTCGTTTCGGGAATTTTATATTGTAAAAGGTAGAAATTTTAGAAAAAGTAAAAGAGAACAAAATGTGTGTAGATATTTCTCTTTGATACTGACCCTTGTCTAGACATCGGTGTACTCATGTTGACACAAGTGCGATCTGACGATAACGTTACACACACATTTGTAAACATTTTCTCCCGAAAGTTTACCCCAAAACAAAGTTTTCATTTTGAAAAATACTATAAAATATAGATATATCTCCTAACGTTCGGCACGGCAGCTGGAAAATATTGTTTTCGAGCGGAAAAGCCGTGTTTATTGGATTTGTATACACAGACAGGGGTTGCACTCCAGACTGGTCGGTGCGCTGATAGGTGTCTGTACTTTACTCGGAACGTCGACATCTGTACAAATCACACCATGTTCAATGTACAAAAGTTAACCATGAACATTAATAAAACCGTTAATCCTTGTACCCTATTATATTCATAGTACTTTTATTCACTGATCATTTATACCACCGAGTTTGGATTTCTACATCGGAACATTTATTTGTTTGTGTTTGTGCATTTATTTTGAACTGATGTTTCGTTACGTAAATATGTTTGAATTTTGGAAGAAGGTAAGGATATGGGAAAGAGAGTATCAGTTTTTGAGGATTTTTTTTTTACACCTGAATGTTTCTGATATTTTGGGTATTAGTGTAGGATTTTGTCTCAATTTACAAGTTAAAAGAAAAGAGATTGAGAGATGTAGCAGTAATCCTGATTTATTTCTAAGTTAAAAGAAATGACGTAAAATTGTATATTCAGAATTTATAGTTTTGAAGCGAAAATGCTGCTTTAAAGACAAAAAGTAACCGAATTAGGGTAAACGACTTTTTATTCGCGAGAAATTTGCTTTCCTGAAAAGTATGAATCCATGCGAAATTATAGTTCTTGATACTCTTGAATTGAATATTAAATATAGCCATCGGTACCATAGTATTGAATATCAATCCTCGGTACCCTTGTACATGTATTGATGGATTGGTTGGTTGAATGGTATTTTACGTAGCTTTCAACAAATTTTCAGTTATATCGAGACATGGGAGCAGGAGGTAACCAATCTCTTAAACATAGTTGCGCAATCCGGGGAGCGAACCGGGATCGTCAAGCCAAGCGCTTAACCACTACGCCAAGCCTGTCCCTTACATGTATTGAATATTTAATAGTCTTCGATACCGTTGGATTGAATATCAAAATATAGCCCTCAGTACCCTTGGATTTAATATTAAAATATAGCCCTCGTTACCATAGGAGTGAATATTAAATATAACCCTCGGTATCTTTTAATTGAATACTTAAAATATAGCCATCGGTACCCTTGTTTTGAATATAAAATATAACCGTCAGTACCCATGTACTGAATATTAAATATAACCCTCGTTACCCTTGTATTGAACATTAAATATAACCCTCGGTACCCTTTTGTTAAATATTGAATACAGCCCTCGGTACTCTTGGATTGATTATTAAAATAAAGCTTTCGGTACCCTTGAATTGACTATCAAAATATTGCCCTCTGTACCCATGGATTAAATATTAAATATAGCCCTCGTTATCCTTGGATTGAATTTTAAATGTAACCCTCGTTATCCTTGAACTGACTATTAAATATAGCCCTCGTTACCCTTGGATTGACTATTAAATATAGCCCTCCGTACCCTTGGACTGACTATTGAATATAGCCCTCGTTACCCTTGGATTGAATATTAAGTATAACGTGTATACTGCTTTTCATTTAAATAATGTATTGTGAATATACTCAAAGTGAAATTCATCACGAAAATAAAGTTACGCGAAATAGAACTGATAAATGTACTCCGATTTCTTACAGTAGAATGAGTTTTCATATCTGCAGCGTGAAGCGGATTTACAAATACTTGTACATCAGATTCTATGCTGAATGTAATTCCTTGTGCATATGTGTTGGTAAGGGGGGGGGGTGCATGTAGACCTGTAGGATTATAGTTAAAACACACTACAACAAAACGGTCTCTCATAATTTCAAAAATATATGAGCTGTGTATTTTCATTTAAGAAGGAAATTGAACAATTCAATATTTAGTAGTTTGTCGTTATAGTTTATGAAAGTGAACTCTGTCGAGGTTCATAAGCTTTCAAACTTGCGCGAGTTACTCATCTTTGTTCATATTGCTCGATAGACTATTGGATACATGTATTCACTTTACTTCAACACATTGTCATTCACGTCATTTATTACAAAAGAGTAAAAACATTATATGTTTAGTAAACATCACACTTTCTGTTAAATCTGTCAGAAACAGTAGAGGGAGGCCTGGTGTGGTGGATTAGAGGTTGGCTTGCGGCACCGACGATCAGGGTTCGATTTCCGGATAGTGTCTCTGTTTAAGAGGTTGATTACCCATCTCTTCTATCTCGCGATATAATAGAAGAAATATAGGAAGCTATGTAGAATACCAATCAACTAGGAAAAGGTGTTATAAACCACACATTAATAAGTTTAAAGTTTTTGTCTAAAATCGAGAAAAGTAAAATATATAGCTTAAGACTGTGTTAAGAACTACAAGAACTTATATAAAGAAATTTTACGCGGATGTCATCATTTTATGGAAAGTTTGGCATAATTCAATTATAAACAGATATTTGGATGCCTACTTCTTTGTTTTAATTTTACTTTCTTATAAAGTACCGAATTTGTACACGTATTAAGCTTATACTTTGATCTAAAAGTTTGGTTGCTACAAAATTAGAATTTATTAAAATTTATAATTGGTGGAATTTTACAATATACATATATTAAAGTCCTCCATAGGGAAGTACAAATAAGCATAAAAATAAATCTCTTTTATCTCAAATTTTCGGCTTCCTGGCCTTTATCAAGTTAACAAATATCCATTTTTTCACTTGATAAAGGCCGGGAGGTCGAAAATTCAAGAGAGTGTTGTCAGAATGTTAGTTGTTATGCACGGAACTTTAGTTTATCTGAATTTGATTTGGGGGCATTGCTGAAATTTCTATTTCACGGTAAAATTTCTTTCTTACCGTGAAATAGAAATTTCACTAATACTAATTCGTCTGTATAACAAAATATTGATAAACTGAAATTTCACACGATTAAACACATTGCTACAGAGTACCGTTATCAAGTGCCATGGCATAAATGTCAGTGCTTCAAGTTCGTCTTAAAATCCTAAAAAATCTTAATTTTTTACATTTTGCTAAAATCCTAAAAAGTTAAAATCAGTTCAATGGAGGGTATGGGAAAATCCTGAAATTGTCCCAGATTTTAGACCAAATTCCTAATTTTTTGTTAATGACTGTGATCGATAAGCTCAAATTTTGTCAGAGATAGTAATATTATTAAAGGCACTATACAAATGTTATTATAAATTCTATAATTGAATTGATATAAAGCTCTTCTCAGTTTGCATTTCCAGAGCTATCACCCCAGTTATCATATCTGTTGATGGCCTGCATTATGGAAGCAACCATGAGGGTGCTACAGTAAGATGACAATGTTTCCTAATGCAAGACTCAACAGATTTGAAGACTGGGATGAAAGTTGTCTGTAAGCAAATGATTATTATCTGCTTTTTAGTGAGTAAAAGGTCCTAAAAAAATCTTAGTTTTTTTTCAAAATGCCCTTAAAACATCATAAAAAAGCTGAAAATCGTCCTTAATTTTGTCCTTAATTGAAAAAGGTGCTTGAAGCACTGAAATGTGTTTGATTACGTTTCTTGCACTGGTCATAGAATTTGTGGATTTTGGTGTAAACAGTAATTATTCAAGAAACAGACAATTACAAAGCAATAAATGATCAGGATCTGGGAAAAAAGCTCAGAGTTTATGTAAAACCCATCTCTAATATTACTATTGTACTAATACATGGATTGGTCTTATGCTATATAGAGTTCCATACATGTGATATATTACACAGAGGAAAGGAAAAAGAAACTAATCAAAAGAAGCCGTTCGTGGAATGTTTGAATAAACACAAAATAGCGATATTCACTTATATACATGCAAGAGTAAGTGAGAATGCCGAGCAAGTGCTTGGAATAAGTGACGAGGAATGAAAAGAATGAAAATAAAATAAATAGATGATCTTTTGAGGAGATGCGTGCAGGGGCTTTATGTTGTCAATATTCTTTTGAAAATGTTCCCTACGTATAATTTTGCATCTTTTCCGTGATTAGAAAGTGTGCTTTAGAAACTCTTTTGGATGGAAATTTATGGAATCTAATGGATGTCATGGAATGGTGTGTCGTGGAATTTCGGTAATCCAGGTGTGTCTATCGAATGGAGAGCTATATGAATAGTTTATCAGTTTGTGCGTTTAATTAATGTTTTATAAGGAATTGTGTGTTTTATTGTTGTAGCGTTCATGGAATATGGACGACACCGTCCTCTACAGAGTTGTTCTTCCAATACGAATTGTACTCAAAAGTTGAATTCGTCGAAAAAAAAAGAAGGATATCAACTGCATATTCGTATGGCAATTTTGATAATTAGTCATTTACACGTTCTGGTTTAGCTGTCAATCAAATAATGAACTGGTAAATAATAGTAGATATTTGTCGGGTATTGTCATAGTCTTCTGTCTGTTATCCATCTTTGGGGTCACTAAGAATGATTGAAGAAGAAGAATCATTGGGAAAAAACATGAAATTTTGGTAAAGATATTCTGTACTGTATTCACAAACAATGTAATAGATAATACATAATAGGAGAGTTGTGAAATGGTAGAAAATAATTATTTATTATCAAAATATGTTCCTTCCGCAATGAAGACAAAAAAGTATTTGAAAATAATTTAAATCGTAGTTTATTGAATATTTCATCACTGACATATACTGATAAAAATTATAGTATTGGTTTCTCGTCATTTGACCTTATTAAACTAGGAAACACGGCTTGTTTACAAAAATATTGTGAAATATTACCATTATTAAAAGAGTGAAACGTATTTTCATACAATTAGTAAGGAATTTGCCAACTTCATTATTCAGTATGGTGAACTGTGCATTTATAGTGGAAAATTCCCTTGACATGATTCTTCGATACTCATTTAGATTTTGCTCTGGGAAAGTATTAAATAATAATAATAATAATAATAATAATAATAATAATAATAATAATAATAATAATAATGATGATAATAATAACAATAATAATAATAATAATAATAATAATAATGATAATGATAATAACAATAATAATAACACTCCGATATGTCAAGTAAAGTTAATTTTATTTACGACTTAGTTTTTTGCGATTAAATGCGATTTTGGTGAGTGCACGGAATTGGTGGCAGTGATAGTTTAAGCTCAAATATTTTAAGTTTTGTGGATCCAGGCATCCTTTTGTGTTAAACTTCTGATTATAGGCAGTTCGGATTGGTAAAAATGTTTCATTTTGAATAAAACATGGGCTAAGATGATTCTATGGTAAATTTTATCAAGTATCATCTTATTCCTATACGTTTTCACTATAAGAAGCAAAACAAAACATGATTACAACCACCCACCCAAATAGAAGCAAGCAAACAAAAAGTAAAAATGATGTATATTTATTCGTTAAGATATAAAATTTCATAGAATTAACAAAATTGTGCGTTATTAATATTATTTGGCATTAATTCTTCTGTTACTTTTGTATATAAAATATATTGTACATGAATGCGATATTTTGTTGATTTGTAATTTTATGTGGAAAACCGACTTGTTTTAGAATAAGAACAAAGAGAGGCGGTTTGGTTGGGTAGATTTGCGCTTTTGTTTAGACTAAAAACAAAGGAAACCAGTCTGTATAATTTTGTTTTACCCTTTTTTTAAATAACCGAATATATAGTATAGATTTTTATAAACAATTTCTAATTCATGAATGCAAAAAAAAAAAAAAAAAAAAAAAAATGAAAATTTTAATTTCATGATTTCAGAGGGTTCTACCATATACTGGGGGTGTATCTTGAATTGCAACAGTACTGCCTATGCCAAAATGTCATTTCTTTGGAAGCCGGCGTGGCCTAGTGGTATCGCGTCGGACTCCTGATCGGGAGGCCGGGGTTCGATTCCCGCTCTGGCCATGCCGGTGTCAGGTCTTTCGGATGAGAGGGTAAAAACCGAGGCCCCGTGTCGTGGTATGCATGGCACGTTAAAGATCCCTCACTGCTTCGGGTGGGTCCGTTGCAAAGGTCAAAATTTGTATGCCCCGCATCAGGCAGATGCCGTCACCATATACGTGAAATATTCGTGGTGTGACGTAAAACAAAAATCAATCAATCAATCAATCATTTCTTTGGTATGCATTTAAAGAAAAAAATTAATAGAAAAAAAAAGCATCAAGATATAAGAAGTTTAAAAAGATATCATTTTAAGACTTTATTTTGTACTCAGACTGCATAATTCTTAAAAGTGTATGAAAAGTACAAGTGCATCAACGACTAAAACGAAAATCAGGAGAGACGAACTTGCTACTTGTACTTCGAAAGTTTTAAATTCCTAAGTTATGTGCTATTTTATTAAAGTACATGTATTTCAAACAAAACAAATTTATGCTAAATATAGAATTTAAAAATATTAATCCACTCCTATTTGGGACAGAGATCTTTGAATAGTCGGTTATTCCGGTAAACGGTTTGAATGGGCGTTTTTGCTCTGTGCGTCCGGTCCATCTTACAGTCATTGACAAACATTCCTCCAAATCTTTTCATCTTTCTCCATGTTCAAGAGCTTGGTACTTAAATTGGCATTTATATTTTACTGTTACGTCATTTGCTGTAGATATCAGGGAAACCGTCATGTATTAATGTATTTCCGGCTTTTTTCAATCTGACCCATACGCATCTTTGATATGTGAAGTGTATTCACATTTTCAAATTGTAAATTGCCTTTTGTTGGTAATAAACACCCTAGCTGTATGTTATGATTTATTATTGATTAACAAATTTCCTTTTATCCCTATTATTTATATAAAATATTCTTCAGGAAATTCGACTTAAGCATGTATATATGTGTGTTTATATTTTTGGCTTTAATTTTCAGTTATATATATATATATATATATATATATATATATATATATATATATATATATATATATATATATATATATATACATGTATACATATTACTTAGATTTTTTTCAGTATGATATCAACTCAGTTATTAAAGTTATTATAGAAGGGGAAATACATTTAGATTTAAGGGTTTTTAGTATTTGCACAAACATTTATTTGCGGGAAAATTATATATGTCGACTTTCATCGACAAGCAATAACAATATATCATCGACGGAATACGGTACACACATTCCGTCGTAAGAATAAGAATAAATTGCAAAATTTACGAATTAAGTCATACATGTAAACTGAAAGATCTCTTTCTTTTCTTTTTTTTTATTTGGGGGGGGGGGGGGGGGTTAATCTTAGATTTCAGGGGAATTCATATAGTATTTGCCGTTTCTGATTAGAATGTAATTACGGCTTCAAGGACAAACCCACCAAATAAATAAATATAAATAAGAATGAATAAATTAACCACATAACACTTAACAAAACTTATATTCACTAATTATAATATAAATTATGATACAAAACCTTTGAACTTACACACAGTACATTTTAATATTTCTATAATATTTCATCTTTTTCTGTTATTCGGTGTTTTTCAAATTCATATTCTTTTTATTTCTAATGAAGAAGAGATGCATATTTTCTAGCACGTCGATACACTTTATATACTTGTTTTCTGAATAGTTTATCAAGGCAGTGATAACAATTATCGCAAATAAGTAAGTAAATCAAACAAATGTAATCCGTGTTCCGACAGTATTAGCGCGGTCGGTCCTTGTTACCAGTAAGGGTATATGTGATAGCCTATCTGCCAAATACTGATAAAATCCCATCAAACTTCACATAGACCCGGGAGATATGTGACGTAGCGTGGTGTTATCATGGGCTAGTTAAGGACGGGAGATAACTGCATAATCCTGTCAGCTTCTGCCTCTGTCATTATTGAACCTGTCCAAGCAAGATTATCCACAGGAATGCTCTTCAGTGACATGTCCAGTTTCTCAGTCAAGTTGCCCTGAATGGTTAATAATATAAGTTACTTTGAACTTTTATTTTTCTTTCCTTTGTACTATCAGTCCGTTCGTGTCGAGTCGTTTTGCTGCTGTGTCGTGACTGTCAGACTGTCTGTATGCACTCTTCAGTTTCTCCTCCGTTAGGACTCAGTGAATAGACATTATCATTGGATAGTCTGGACAGTGTGTAAGAGGCTTGGCGTCCATGTGAATACCCTGAATAGGTCTGTTCGTCTGTTACGCCTTACTGTATTGAATCTGTCCGTCCGTCTCTGTGCTCTTCAGTATGAGTTACACGTACGTTCTTGATGATCAGTTTGAATACGAGGATCCCGTTCAACAATGGAAAGATAGAGATCGAGGTAAACAAATTACGTCACACCACTCAATCCCCATTGCCTAATACGCACAAAATCATTATAAATCCTTCCTCCTGCATCCCTTCTATGTCATACGGTTCAAAATCGCCCAATGTTGTCCAGATTCAGAGAATTTGAAGACCGATTTAGCTTAAGTGCTGCATTACAATACATTTAAACTGTTACTTCTGACAAATCACTCAGGATTAGAATCATGGCAGATGTAAATTTGACTCTCTGTTCTGTAGTGCAATTGCCATGTTCATGATGTTAAACTATACCAGTATCCTTGCCAAGTTGGGACTGCCTGCCTGTGTTCTTGCCAATTTAGACTGTCAGTGACTCCGTGTACTTGCTGAAATGGAATGTTTGCCTATATACATGCCAAGTTTGACTGAC
Source organism: Pteria penguin (assembly GCA_035048485.1). Classification (NCBI taxonomy): domain Eukaryota; kingdom Metazoa; phylum Mollusca; class Bivalvia; order Pterioida; family Pteriidae; genus Pteria; species Pteria penguin. The sequence continues at coordinate 26,878,885 of CM068582.1, read as the reverse complement.
AGCCCTTGTACTTGCTAAGTTGGACTGTTTGTCAGTGTACTTGCCAAGTTGGACTGCTTGTATACTTGCCAAGTTGAACTGTCTGATCGTGTACCTGCCAAGTTGGACTTTCTGTCAGTGTACTTGCCAAATTGAACTGTCTATCTGCATACGTTCTAAGTTGAACCGTCTGTATATGTACTTGCCAACTTGGACTGTCTGACCGTGTACTTGCCAAGTTGGACTGTCTGTCAGTCATCACACTTGCCAAGTTAGACTGTCTGTATATGTACTTGCCAGGTTGGACTTTCTGTCAGTATACTTGCCCAATTGAACTGTCTACCTGTATACTTGCTAAGTTGAACCGTCTATGTCGTTGCAAGTCGGACTGTCTGTCGGTGTACTTGCCAAGTTGTACTGTCTGCCAATGAACTTACCAAAAGGTCAGCAGTTTTCCCCTAAGTATTCGGTATCCTCCACCTCTCAGCAAATTCAAGCTCTATCTACCGAACTTCAAACCAGAGTACTGACCACCAACATATAGGTGAAATAATCGTAATGAGGGATTAAACAATAATCATAACACAGTTTTGATGCTTATCAGAATCATTTGGTGAAATATACAGCCACTGTCGTATCTGACTGTCTGTCCGTCCGTTCGATCCCATATCTTCTTAACTGTTCATTTGAAAATTAATACACTTCACACAATGGGGATATTGGTTCTCGGTCAAAGGTAGATCCAGGTCATTTAAAAGTCAAAGCTACTCAGAAAATAGAATTTAAAATACACACAAGTGTTCATATTTTAGTGAATTTTCAACTGACAGAATTTTAAAAGTAACTTCAGATATGGACTGTCAGATTAAGGTCACTCAAGTCATTTCTAAAAGATCAAGGTCAAACTAGAAATTTCAACAGCGTATGTTCACACTACATATTTAGGATGTATGAGACCCTAACTGCTTTTGGTTTCTGATAAATTTTGGAGATTTAGGAGTCCCTGTTCGATAAAGACATTCATTAGTATGATACAGTCGGGGAACATTTATCAGTTTTACTTATTTGCTTGGTTTTTAATTTCTTCATCCGTCATTGATTAAGTTGCTGTCAGTTCAAAAATGTCGACGTGTAAATCGGTTTACTCCACTAAAGCCTTGTTTGAGATTCTGAGTAGCTTTTCCTGACAGAAATCAAAGGCGATATGTGCAAGTTTTGAATTACATTGACGTTTAAGGAACTAAGTGCTCATGGGTAACAGCTATGAATTCTATGTTGATGTATTTGATTGCATTGCTTCCACTTTACCTTGACCTAGATTTACAGCTGCATGTACGCTTCGGTAACCTTGAGTTAACAATTAGCCGAGTTTTCTGTGTTTTTTAGGTTTAGAATCTCCAGACTCATTGTAATTAGGGCCTCATCATATGAGGGGTGCACTATAGTAATCTGTCTGCCTGTCTCTGTCTGTCTGTCAGCACTTTTTATGGCACACAATAACTTTTTTCTTTAAACATTTCACAGATTTAACACATAATATTGGGATAGACAAAGGAAGACCCCCTTCGATTTCAAACTTACCAGTTTTGTTGTTGATATAGTTATCAGACGGTAATTTTTTAGAATAGATGTTTGGCCGGATTGCAAAGCGATTCCGGTCTATGAATTGGCGCTGTCCGTCTGTCTATCTGTCTGTCTGTCTGACCGTCAGCATTTTTGGTTAAAGTGATTGTTTTAAGCAAAATCTTAACAACTAGAAGACTTGTAAATATAATACTTCACATATAGTTTCCTTATGACCAGAGCTTTCAATTATGCCATGACTTTTGACCTAGTGACCTTGACATTGGACTTTGACCTACTTTTAAAAAATTAACTTTGGCGATACCTTTTTAATCAGTAGAGGTAGGGTGTTGGTACTACATTCATATGTCATTTATGACAAGTTCTTTCAATTGATACCATGACTTTTGATTTTGTAACCTCGACCTTGTTTCGTATTTGCTTTGTAATTCATCATCTTGTTTTTATAATAATAGGATCAAATCACTGGAACTGTTTAATACTACTGCCCGTCCGTCTGTCTGTCCGCCAGCACTCTTTGCGCACGATAACTTACTTCTCCTCTGGAAAATATTCATAGATTTAATACATGATATTGGGATGAGGCAAAGGAAGACCCCTTTCGATTTTCAAACTTTGTTGTTAAAGAGTCTTGTGAGGGACATATTGTCATACTTCCGTTATACAAACTTCCTCCGAGTGTACCATTTGGTAAAAACAATAAAATTTTTAAATGGGGGGAGAGTGTGATTCTCCCCTCATCGCTATCTTCTCATATCCTCCTTCTCTGCATGGCAGTGAGTTGCAACTGAATCTTCCACTTAACTAATCCCTCTCCTTTCTCACTTTCAATCCTTTCGTCCGACTTCCCCTCCCCCTGTTCATCTCTTTTGGGTTTGTTTTGTTCGTCATAGTTCGTGATATTTTGTGAATAACTACACAAAGTGGATATTCAGACTTGTTTGCATTATGCGTTTTTTTATTTACTATGAATTACATTCACCAAAATTGTAATCTTCTCCCATAAGAACTGTTACTGTTTTACACTGATTCGGTAACACGTATCTTGTATAGAATAGAAATTATAAATAAATAAGGATTAAGTTAGATGTTAAATTCGTTGTTCGGTTAATTGGGGAATAACGCCGCTTTCAACAATTTTGTAATTTAATTGCGACACTGAAGCAAAATGAGTAATCAAAATATTAAAAGACAGCGAATCGAATCCGGATACCCGGCATTGCAAACAAAGCACATAATCACTTCACCAAATCTCTCCCTTTGTGTTAAATTCGATTTTGTTCTTTCAACGAAATGTAGTCTGATTTACTTTCTGGACGTTTCTCAACTGTCCACCGCATCTTTAGACTATTTCTATTGTTATTTGTTCTCAGTGGCGACTACTTTGTATTTCTGAGACACAATTCTTTTGTAGAAGAAAGCACCGTCAGTCGGATTTCTCTTTTTCTTTTAAATGTATGTTACAAATTGTTCAAACAAAAGATAAGTAAAGACCAATAACGAATCGGACTTCACATTTCACTTCAATCTTTGGTAAGATACGGAAATTAAAACCTATATGGAAATGAAAACTTAAAGTCTGCACCTAAAATATAGTCTTCTCACTTTGAAATTGTTCAAAATTTTAAAGTTTAAAAAAGACAATAGGTACAATAGGGTCACCAATTTAACATAATGTTGTCCTTGAATATTGTTTGTAGTAAATCAGACCACATGAGAGAGGAATGCACGATGATTTTTGATTATTCTTATCGTTAAATGAGAAGTAATCCAGATAAATATGTGAGAGGCTTGTGAAAGAGCCCCGCCCCTTTGTTTGATATTTTGATTCTCTCCCGTTAATCCGAGATTATCCTCCCTACTCGAGATATGCAAGGTAAGGATGGTATTGTGTAACAGTTAGACTCTGCACGTAGCCAGAAAAGACGGAATATCGAGTGTAGCAAGTTCTCATGCGAACGTGAAATATTTGTGGGTTGTCACCAACACTTGACACATTTGTGAAATCAGCACATGACATGCGGTTATTTGTTTATATCGAAGTGCTGTTGTAAACAAAACCTTGTCAAAATCCAGTCAGTTCGTTATCTCGAACAGCTTTTCAGATGTTTCAATATGTGTACACACATTGTATGATATGTAATAATTGCTCTTAGGAAAATAAACAATTGAATTACTTTTATTGGTACGTGTAACTATTGTCCTTTAGCATCAATTATTGACACATCATAAATTTGAAACTTAGAAAAACTTCATTTTCCTCTAGGTGAAAAATAATTGTGAAATATTAATTATTTATAAAAAAAATCATGGAAACAATACATAATACAATACAATACTGAACTATTATAACAGGATATTAATTTTTGTCCGTTTATCTTTTTAATGTTCGTCCATCGGCGTCTTCTTTCTATCTTCTTAGCTGTTCGGTCATTCTGCCAAGAGGCACTGACAGATGACATAGCTTTATAATGTTCGTTATATTTTCAATTTAGTCCATATTTCACAGAACTGTACCATGCCGTAATACCTCGGAAATGTACAATGCACACATTGATTTCTTTTATACTTAAAGGTGCATTGTACTTCAAATGTTTGCCTGTACGTGTAGTAATCAGCTTTGCAACTCTGTTCGCGTGATAACAAAAATCCTTACCAAAACACTTACGCCTGGAATTTCAGATTGAACCTTCAAATTTCTTTATTTGTGCTTATCTGAAAAACATGTACGATCATAGACTTATGACAGCATGGCAAGTTGTTTTCCCATATTGACTTTATTCTTTACAGTAAGTTTGGAATTGTTCCGAATTTTCACAGCAAAAAGAGTTCAGTTATTGTAATGATTTAAAGCATCACACACCGCTGATATCAGATATATGTAACACGTTATTAATATATGTGTTCTCGTCACAACATGTTTATTCACCCCTCCATATAACGTAATTTTTGTGCCGCCTGCGATGCATAGCGGCACATAGGGATAACTTTGTCGGGCGTCTGTCTGTCCGTCCGTCTGGTAGTCACACGTTCACATTATTGGCTTTATCTTTCTTATTTAATGTGGTAAGTTGACAAAACTTGCAAGGATCAATATACAAAGACCTCTTAGTTGACACCAAAATTTTTTACCTTTTGACCTTGACCTTGGATTTTGGCATTCATTTCTATAAATTTATCCTTGATCATAACCTTTGAATTGCAAGTGATAGGGCTTTTGATATTTCACATGTGTATTTCTTGTGACATAGTCTTTTTGTTGACACCTGAAGTTTTGACCTCGTAATCTTGACCTCGGAGTTTGACCTACTTTTTGAAAAAATTAACTTTAGCCATAATTTTCAATTGACAAATGATAGGGGTTTGATATTTCACATGCGTATTCCTTACGACATTACCTTTCTGTTGACACAATTTTTTTTATCTTGTGACCATGAACTTGGAGTTAAAAAAATTAAACTTGGTCACAATTTTTTGAATGACAAGTGATAGGGCTTTGATATTTCACATGTAAATTGCTTATGACAAGGACTTGTGACCTTAACTTATGACCTTGACCTCGAAGATTGACATACTTTTAGGATTGTCTAGGAGTCACACTTTTTTCACATTAACAGATTACATTTTTATTTTTTAGTCCATACTGATGCTTTAGTTATTGTGAAAGTATATGTGTCAAGCGTTTTGTTTATAAGTCTGTGCTTGTAATGTCAATAGAAAAATTTAGTCATTTCAAATGAAACCAAGGTGGATGACCTTGTGACCTTTATCTTGACCTCTTTGCTAAGAATAGTTGTTTTGGACAGGCGACCCATGTGTTCATTTGAACACTCATTCTAGTTCATTGTGATGATGTCATCTGAGGTGCGACAAAACCCTGACTGTCAACGCATTGGTTTATGACGTCATAGATGGAACAATTAAAAAAGACTGAGTGTCACGTTCTTTTACGGACCTTGGAAGGGTGAGTTGAGGGATCGCCAGATCCAACTTTAACCACGCCCATAACGTAGTTTCATTATGACGTCACAGTTAATATCATGTTTGACAGGCCATTTATTTATGACGCCATAACGAAAAAGTGTGCCAAAAGGTGTGATGTCGGGCATTTGACGATAAGTCAATTATTGGCTATGACGACACAGATATTGCTGACGTAATACTTATACAAATACAAATGTACATGAAATCAGCGGCCTGTCTAATGAAAACATACATCTACGTGATTGGGCTGCAAAATAAGTTCAGTTAATGGATTGAAGCAAAAACCCAGCTTTGCAATTCGAATTTTGTGCATTATAATTTTATAAGCATTTCACGAATAAATTCTTAGAAATTATTCACATATTTATTTTTTGAGACCTAAGGTCCAAACTTTTCTCCGAGCACAATTGTTAGCATCTTGTTACCATACAGAAATGAAAAGTATAAAGAACAGGAATGAACATTAGACTTTCTAATTTGGGATTTTGATGTTTAAGACGGCCCACATTCTTGTGTTTATATTCCTTGATGTCGTGAAATAGATTCCGACTCATGAACCATGTTATTAGATAGGAAGTACTCCACAGCAATTGACATCTTTTTATGTTGTACTTTTATTGTCGTGTTGACCTTTGTATTTTGTGTTTAGCAGCGTCTTGAAACTTCGTACCGGATATTGCCTTGTTGTGTATTGCAAAAGATACAAAAACTTCTGAAGTAGGAGGAAGCCGATCCTTTCTACTTGCAAGATTACCCAACAAAGGGAGCTCTTCCGGGCACCTCCCCATCATATCCCAAGAGTGACCGGTTGGGGTTTGCAGGGGCTACTTTGAATTACAGAAGTAGTCAGTGGCAGATTCATAAGACCTTAGCTGTAACATTGATCTGCATCATACCTCACACGATTGTGGCCCTGATACAAAAGAGTGCCATGACTTTGATCTGAGCTTGTGATTAAATTGACCATATTCCGGTTTTCATAAATGACGACTTTTTGTCCGAGCTAATACCTTTTGGCGTTGTTTTTCATAGTGACGTTATAATGAAATTATGTCATGGTTATGGCATCACTATAAAAAACAACGCCAAAATGTATGAGCTCGGACAAAAAGACAGCAATTATCAAAACCGGAATATGGTCTATTGTCTGTTGAACTAACGTAGGAGCATCTCCCTCATGTATACCTCTGCCCTTGGATTGATTCTTTAGCTCTTACTTTTGGCACTTACCTTTAGTAAGGTCAGTTTAGTAATTAGTGTGCTCTTCAAATATTTATAATTTGGATTTCTACAGGTACGACCTTAAACATCAGTGTCTGAAGAAACTTAAGTTATCGAATTCGCTTATGATGCACCAGTTTATTCATATATATATATATATATATATATATATATATATATATATATATATATATATATATATATATATATATATATATATATATATTCATTAAATGAGGCCAATACAATCAAATTTTGCGCTAAATAGTTTGACATTAATGGACCATGAATTGGTATTTTTCAACCATTGCTGAATGGAATTTGACCAATCTTCATATAAATGTTTCATATAGCCCCCAATTTTGTCACTGTCATGTGCCCTTTATCAAGATCTACGACTGTGTCGTGTTTCAGCCATTCCTGACCATTTATGAATGGATCTTAACATCTTTACATATATAGTCTCCACAGCTCCAACATAATCTAACAATTTCGACAAAATCCAATGGCATGTGTTTTAACGTCATGCCGGTATTCGGTGGCGGTCAGTATGAAGTGGTGTTGGTGGTGGGGGTGAAGGAGGGATTACCTGTAGAACCACCCAATTTCCGCGGATATACCGGTAAAACTTCACTACTTATCCTGAGAGTTATTTGAGCCACAGTTTAAAAGATTTAATAGCAATCGATATAATGAAAAAAAATATTCTCACTTGCAATGTGTATTGCAAGAAGTATCGGACGTTACGTCATTCGGGTTCGAAGTTCGTATTATTTCATCTCCTTCCATGTAAGTCAGAATGAGATACCCTAGAATTGTTATCGGAAAGTTACAAGTCAATATCATCTTTATCTACCATGTACATTGTGGGCCAAATCTTCATCCCCAGCTTGCATGCTCTGTTACTAAATATAGATTTGTCCTAACATATTACATCGAAAGTAGTTTTCTTAAAAACGGTTAATTTGCACGTCATTTTCCGTCATGGCGCTGATGAATCTCGACGGAATCGCCTACATTCATTTAGGTAGGTCTAGGGTTCTATAGTCTCTCTGCTTTTTCTGTTTATATGGAGTATTTTATCGATTTTATCCATAATGTCGAATTTGATATATTTGAAGCGAGGCTGTTCCGTCATTTTTTTTTTTTTTGGACTCTTTGAAATATTTGCTTTTGGAACCAGTGTTGACAATGTCCATACAGATACAGGCACTGAGCGAATTTTATTTCCATCTATTGGCAGCATCAGTTTGTTTATAAGGGAGAGGAACTTTACTGAAATGTTTTTGTTTTTGACTCTTCGTGTCCTATGGATTTAGAGAGGTTCGTAATTTCCTGTCTAGATTTAATATCATTAAAATCATCGTTGTAAGATATTTAAGTATATTAGATCTGTGCATATTTTTTCACCATAATTGTTAAGGAAATAATTCTTACAAGTTATATTAGCAACAAATCGACTCATGAATCAGGATTTCGCAGATGCCCATGGACTGTCACGTAAGCTATATATAGAGTTCTCTTGCCACCTGTAATGTCATTTTTGCATGCGATATTCTTCGAAATTTGTGCGAGACTATAAATCTTGGACTTCAATTAAACATTGATGACTTAGTCAAGATCATCATTCTTTTAAATCTGTATTGTTTTCAATATATATGAAATAACTTGGACCGACCAAAGTTCTTGAAGTGTCACATGACAAAACTTATTTCTCCTTACAAGTAAAGCATCAATTTACTATTTCCCTCTTTCCCACCCTAGTTAGGATGTCATCCCATCGTCAATGGAGTGGGTTACATAATGTTGTGAATCTGTTGTAACACCTGTGGTAGAAATCCAAGTTGGATTCTGCGTCCTTAGAAACATATCCCTCGGGAATGGAATGTAGACCCCTTCACCTGAAGTGTTTCGGTCAACTCGATTGCTCGTATGATATGATAGGACGCATTTAGGTAAAACTCCCCTGTGAGCATCTGCCACAAGGCTTCATATTGTTATAATTTTATATTAATATATCTATCTGTTGATGTCCACCGATAACTTGAGTGTGGTCCGAGAATAAGGTACGATTAGGCATATAGTCAGATGGTATGGTTTAGGTCAAGGTTCATATATCTGTGTTCGAGTGTTTTGTTTCAGATTGGAATTTCTTCAGGAGACGGAATTTCCAAGGTGGGATCGTGATAAGACTGTTACGACTTGCAGTTTATTACGAAATGGTCGCAAAAACTCGGTCAAACTGATTTTGATTTTAGATGTTCCTGATATTGCACTGCTGGTTTGTTCTTTTATTTTAAACATTGTATCAAAATTGTTATACATGTATAATAAATGGTACATGTAGTATTTTGTAATGAAGTGCAATAATCAACAGGAACGAAGGGGAATATTAAAAAAAAAGGGAACCAACGGACGTCGCGGGACTCTTGAAGATCAGTGCCAACTCATCAACGACAACACAACTCAATGATAAAAAAAAAATCTTCTAACGTTAGTTAAATAAATTTCAAAATGAAATTCGGATTATATTTTTACTATTTGACCTTCTCCCTATTGACATACATCAATTTAAAATATATCTGTACTTGCAATGAGACAGTATAAACTTTTTTCAACAAATAAGGAAACAGATGACATATTATTGTCATGTTCTGATGAAATTTCCTTTTTCTTCTAATTTTTTTTTGCAGTGAAAAAGATATTCTACTTGCTCTTTTAGTAAATTGGTTGTAATCTTCTAATTCAAAACGTTCAGTTATATTTGGACAAGTTTTACTAATACATGTAATTAAAAAATAAAAAAGGATTTACAAAAGTGGAAAATTCACATTCATTGGAAGTTTCTGTGAAAAAAAAATATTTTGTTTTGGTATTAAAATAGAGGAGGCGCTTCAGTAGGAAAGGTTTTTCATATTCAGTTTTATTTTCACATATTTAATATTAATTTTACAAAATATTTCTGCTTAGGTATATCTACTAGTTTCCGTCTAATTTGTTTACACTAACTTGAAGTTTCATAAAAAAAACCCTGCGATATTGTAGTTTTAATGGGTATGTGAGATAGTTTTGAAATTTGAAGTTTTCATTTAAAATGATAGTAAAATTTTCCTATGGTTGTGTTTCCATTAAGATTCTGTATTTTTTAAGTATTATTCTATTTACATATAAAAAGTTAGCGAACTTTGAGTGTGTTTTGCAATGGAAGTCTATTGGAAGCACGGTTCAACTTTCCATCTACTAATTTAGCTGCCAGTATGATTTATTTTTCACATTTTTGGTTAACTTTTTCACTCTGTTCAAAGCGACTTAAATATCTAACAACTGAATCATATCACATATGCCTATATTATAAACATACAGGGTATACACTTAGTTCACAAGCTGAGGTTGGGTTTTAGTTGTGGACATCTAAGATACTCCTCAAGATCGTGTTTTGAACTTTTTCAGTCTACATTGTCAAATTATTAGAATTAATTTCAAAATCGTTAAACCAGATTTCACATTCGTAAGTTAAAATAGTAAAGGTAGGGATTGCAAGACGTCACGTGATCAAGTTATGTGCTATCTAAATATTGAATTGTTATGTGTTCCCGTATTTCCGTGATTATGCAATAGACATATAAGTACATGATTGTGCTACAGTTGTGATACCGGAGCCCGTTTCATCAACATTTTTATTTGATTTTGAAAACAGAAAGGTTATTGTAAATAAGGATGACTTTTAGAAGAAAAATACCTTTCTTGCTCTTCCAGAAAGCTGTTGAGATGCATGAATCAATGTATTGTTTGAAGGGAAAATAATACCTAAATATTTATATTTGTCTTCTATGTTTAACAGTTACTTATTACAGTGAAACTGAGGAGTATTAGAACTCTTGCGACTAGAGAATATCCTAATGTTGGATTTTTTTTTCAATAACGAAATAAAGAAAATGAAAACTATTGTCTGATTTATCAATTATAATGGATAAATATATGTATTGCATTTAGTATTAAAATGAAAATAAAACTGTAGGAGAAGCCTATGTGGGCGGATGTGCTATGGACCGTAGGAGAGACTTTGGTGGTCGATTGTGCTATAGGAGAGACCTCTTTGGCCGAGTATGTTATGGACCGTAGGGCTAGGAGAGATTTTGGTGGTCGATTGTGCTATAGGAGAGACCTCTTTGGCCGAGTGTGTAATGGACCGTAGGGCTAGGAGAGATTTTGGTGGTCGATTGTGCTATAGGAGAGACCTCTTTGGCCGAGTGTGTTATGGACCGTAGGGCTGGGAGAGATTTTGGTGGTCGATTGTGCTATAGGAGAGACCTCTTTGGCCGAGTGTGTTATGGACCGTAGGGCTAGGAGAGAGTTTGGTAGTCGAGTGTGCTATAGGAGAGAGATCAGGAGAAGCCTCTGTGGTGGGGTGTGCTATGGACCGTAGGACTAGGAGAGATTTTGGCGGTGGAGTGTGCTATGGACTATAGTAGAGACCCCTGTGGTCGACTCCCAATGGTCGAATATGCTATGGCTAAAGAAGAGTCCTCAGTGTTCGAATATTCTATGGTTTATTGAAGTTCTACGCACTCTGTGGTCAAGTATGTTTTGGGCTGTTGAAGCGCTGAGCCAAATAGATGAAAAATCCTAGAATGTTTAACCAGGACAGAAGAAAGAAAGAAACACGGGAAAAATAAAGAAAAAAGGAGAAAAATAATGAAAAGGCTATATTTCTACTTAAAAAGCTTTTCAAACAAAACAGTATTTTAGAGATAAATATTGAAATTAATGCATACTTGAAGACGGTATCTGTGTCTTTAAGTATCGTGAAACAGCAAAATAAGCCCATCTATTGGCAAGAGGTGACAGTTCTTATCAATGCTTATTTTTGTTATCTGTAATTCTCGGTGACTTCTACCAACTTCAAACATTGTTCTGCTACTGTAAGATAAAAGTAGATTTCCAATAGTACGGCGGTCCTCCTATCAAATCTGTCTCGGATCTTCTGATTGGTTGAAGTATATTTGTGTAGATAAAATTTACATGACAAAAACAGGTGGGTTGAGAGAGGGGCTGGGCTTGAGGAATTTCAAATACTCTTTTCGATGACCTTCTTGTAGTATATATAAGGGTCGTAGATCCTGTGTCTCTTTTTCATTCACTTGTTGCTGACATAGGGTCTGAGCCTCAATATTCACGTTAAGACGTCCTTGATGCTGCTAGAGTACTACTTGACGATTTAAGCATTATCAGATGTTTTGAAGAGTTTTCGCTGGAGTCTCACGTCGTTGCCAGTATGAGGGAGTTTTTGAATGAGGGTTATCTCTACCCATACCTAGAATCTACGGCTCCCATGAAGGCAGGACCACAGTACTATTACTGTTACGACTTAGGTGAGAGGGTTTTCTTAGAAAAGCTTGTGCATTCACAGAAATAAAGGTTTTGGTTTTCTGAGTAGAACATTTATAGGTATGACTATAGTTTTTATTTTGTTTGTTTTGTTTTTGTTTGTTTGGGGTTTTTTTGTTTATTTATTTGGTGTTTTTTTTTGGGGGGGGGGGGGTGTTTTCTATTAATTTCTTTTCTGTGTTTTTTTTAAATTAAAATTTGAAGTTATCGACTTGCATGAAGAGACCGTTGCGACTTTGATAGACATCTTTCTGAATGTTGAATTTAGGGTATGCGAGTCATTGAATGTTGATTCGGAACACATTTATTTTTTGCAGCAAATCCAGTGTGACGTTCAAAAGGTTTTTTTTATCAGTTTTGGGATTTTGAAAGATACTTGTTTGTGATGATTTTTATGTTCCTGATAAGATATTGGTAGATCCTAGAGTTTCTTCAGTTCGTCTCTCCAGGAATTTTGCCTGAAATTTCTACCGGCCCGAGGGCATCAATACTTCACAATTGTATCTATTTATTTGCCACTTATTTGACGGAACTTTAAAAAAAAAAGAATTTAAAGCATTACATAAATCATGAAAATAACAGGTGATTGAAGGAGTTTTTAAAAAGGACGATTTTTTGAGTTGTAGAATTCTTAATATAGATGCTATATATTTGATACCTAGTATACTATGCATTGCATGTTAAACAATGGAATTTGTATGATTAATAGACGTGTATATTGTTCTTCTCCTGCTCATTGTAACTGAGAAGGACATGCATTGCTGCAATAACTCCTCGAGTATGCCTGTCTGTGTCACCTCCGAGGCGTAGCGACGCTTGAGGATCACTGTCCGTCGTTTGTCTGTCCTTAAGCGACAGAGGCATAGGAAATGAATCGAAAAAAGGGGGAAGGACAGAAGACATATTATCTATTTTCAATGGTCAGAGCAGATCATAAATTTTTCGTGACATTATTGTAAAATAAAAAAATACAATATTACTTTAAAGTCAGACAAAACAACGGAGGCCATCCTCTTTACCACGCTTGTGAGTGACTTGTACGTTCCATGGTATGGAACTCTAGAATTTAGTTTAACTATGATATTTAACCAGAAAGATAGGTTGGTCCTGTGATATCGCAGTGGAGACGCCCTGGGTTTGATGCTACCTATCAGAGAGTACTAATCTATAGCTGTCCTGACCTTCAACTAAGAAAGTATTAAACCGAGGTCATGTGGCGCCGTACATGTTGGTACGTAAACAATACCTTATTGTTATCGGTGGGCCCGTTGTATATGTAAAAAAATATATGAAGCAATGCATCAAGCGGGTGCCGCCACCATAAATAAAATCATTGTAGTATGGCGTTGATACATAAGCAAAAGAAACTATTTAATGATAATAAAACAGAAGCACTCAATATCACATTTTTTTTGGAAATTATCAAGTGATCAAACCGATATCCTGAAGGGTGTAAAGGTTATGTATCGTTTTGGTCACTTGATGAAGGCCAAGAGACCCAAAATTTGTGACATTGAGTGTTTCTGTTTTATTATATCTAGTAGGCTTCCGTTTGAAACTCTAAGAGTGCTTTATTTAATGATAAATGGATGGTGTTTGAGATTGTTCAATATAGAAAATGTTACTAATATTCTACACGGTGTTTCCATACACTTCCAGCAGTGTTTAGACGCCAGATACTCGATAGCATCCCAATGTTTTGTTCGCTTTTCATCATTGACCGACATATTTCTTCTTCGAATAAAAAAAAAAAACAATTTGGAGCAACACTTCGTTCTCGTGGTGTCACACATAACTAGTGAAATGTTTATGAATCCCGTGCTACCACTCGAGAACTACTGAAGTGTTTTCCTGTGTCTTATACACCAGTGTATATACAATGTCATCGAGAAAGTAGAACTACCAGCTCTCGGTGAATCACACTAGCCCGCGTTGACACTATGTATTGCAAAACAGTAAGTAAATCAGCTGGGAGGCTGACCGGTGACTAAACTTGGAAATGAGTTAACGGCATGTGATCTGTTGAAGTGAAAATAGATTTTAAAAAAAGAGCTTCGTATATAAACTGTAGTTTTCTTTGTAGTATAACCAGTGCTTTGTTTTGTAATCCGTGAATTATGTGAGTGGATCTGTCGTCTGCATTAAATTGGAGGTTTTATCAAAACGGAACATCTATCTGGTGCAGCTTTTGATTACTTGTGTGTTTTAACTTTGATTTTGAAATGTCAACCAAATGATTGTCTGAGGGAATTTAGTATTTTGTTAAATTTAATCGTTTTAAAATCAGTATTTCTATTTTATTCTACAGATTCTCCAGAAACGATGGGTGTCTTGGGACCCATGCCGGGAGTCCCCGGGAACGTTTCTCCCACCCAGGGGATGAGTCAGTTTTGTGCTATCTGTGGTGACAGAGCTACGGGAAAGCATTACGGAGCGTCAAGCTGTGACGGCTGTAAGGGTTTCTTCAGGCGCAGCGTCAGGAAAAATCACGTATACTCCTGTAGATTTAGCAGAAATTGTGTAGTGGACAAAGATAAACGAAACCAATGTCGGTACTGTCGTCTCAGAAAATGCTTTAGAGCAGGAATGAAAAAAGAGGGTAAGAACTTACTCACATTTAGATATCCATTGTCAGATATTTGGGGAGGGGGGATATACATGTATTATAATTTCGGCGTGTCGGTTTGTTTGTGACCAAATATTACTACTACTACTACTACTAATAATAATAATAGATAGGTAGATAGATAGATAGATAGATAGATAGATTGTTACAATGGGCTGATATAGCTTATTAGGTTGGAGTCGGGGGGGGGGGGGGGGGGCAAGTTGTCTGGTAAAACTATTCTGCTGTGGTGTCAAACTACAAATAATTCTCAGGTTAAAAACCGAAAAGCTAAAAAAGGAAGAAATCTGGATACAGGGAACACCTGAATACATTTAGTATTGGTATTTTATATTGAGTATTGAGTTGATATTGAGGTGCCAAATTATGTTCAATATATTTTTATTTATCTTTTCATTTATCTTTTTATTTATTCGTCATCATTTTGTAGCTGTACAGAATGAACGAGACAGAATTAGTGTGAGGAGGACAAGTTACGATGACATGAATCAGACAAGCTCTCTCTCAGTTAGTACACTACTTAATGCAGAAATCCTCTCAAGACAGGTTAGTTATATAATTGTGGAGATTTCTCTTTGAAAAGTACATTTCTGAAAAATGAGAAGGTATCTCGATGACAAAGACAAATGTTAAAATGGAATGAAAAGATTCTGTTCTGAAAATTAAATTTCATTATTCAAACACTGAAATGGTATGAAATTAATATAAGAGTTTTTTACCTCAGTGTTAAATGAAGACAGTAATATATATTTACATACATATATATATATATATATATATATATATATATATATATATATGCTTTGATAGAAATTTATTTTTGTTTTTTTACAGATATGACTAATAAAGTCATACAAGGGGCCTACTGCTTTATGGCCTAATTCATAGTTATTATTATTTCATTCATTCTATCTTGAAAGACCCAAAATATTATATATCTTATAAATAATCTGTCCTTAAAAATAGAAATGTTGAAGTTTGAACTTAGAGAATTTGTAGCTGGATGTATTGGGACATTGTTTTGTTTGATTTTTGTTTCACTTCACACCAAGATCATTTCACTATATGATGAAGCTTTGCCAGGTGTTCATACATGTGCAATGAAGTCACTCGAGCCATTCAGGGATCTTGTATGTGCCAACATATACTGTCACGTGAGGTCTGGGATTCGTCTGTCTCATCTGAAAGATGAGACACCGCCAAGCCAGTGCTGGGTTTTGATACAGGACATCCCAACCATGACCAAAGCAATCTACCAACTCTACTGCTCTACAGTTCTACTAGTCATAGTTAATGCGTGATAGTTATATGTCGTAATGTCTTTATAACTTCCTCGTTGTAGATTACTTCGCCAGTATGCAACCAAGATCTCACCTCCAAATTAATAGCTACGGCAAATGACGTCTGTGAATCCATGAAACAACAGCTTTTAATCTTAGTAGAATGGGCCAAATATATTCCTTGCTTTTGTGAACTGCCCCTGGATGACCAGGTAAGAATTTATAAGAAATCTTTCAATTTCCATTTGTTTAGGAGTCAAAAGTGATTTAACCGAAAACATTTAATTGAATAACAAAGGACTGTATATAAAAAAGCAGTTTAGATTTGACTTATATAAAGATTTTAAATATTAAACAAGTGTTACCATGGTAATTAGATGAACAAGCTTGTTATGATATCACAATCATATGATTTATTCATTACTAAGTCATTTATTCATCACTAAATGTACAAGAGCACACCAAAATCAGCTGTTACAGAATGGCTATCAAACTCTGAAAAAGTTTATTGTACTGATTTTTATTAAATCTGCATAATAGACATTGGAATTTACCCAACTTAAAGGATAAGACTTCCTTACCCTGTATATCTATTCCATTTCCAGGTGGCACTTCTGCGAGCCCATGCTGGTGAGCATTTAGTTTTGGGAGTGGCTCGGAGATCTATGGCAGTTAAAGATGTTCTGTTATTAGGTACTGATGCCATAATTCCGAGGTCCACAACCGACATTGAAATAGGTCGATGTGCCGGCCGAATCCTTGATGAATTGGTAGCACCCATGCGTGAAGTGCAGATCGATGATTCAGAATTTGCATGTATGAAAGCCATAGTGTTTTTTGATCCAGGTAATGAAGCTTTGCACATTTGAAACTTAATTTTTTATGAAATATAGGGTCTTAGTGTTAGTGTTTGTATTATATTTTAGTTAAAATTCTATTTCAAGGAATATGTCCATCACCATATACGGGAAATATTCGTGATGTGAAGTAAAACAAAAACCAATCAATCAAGGCACATGTAGGAAAAAATTGAAAATAAATACATGGGAACAGTTGAACTGCTTTTAAGACAAATACCCTGAAATCCCACTAATGGCATGAATTTGTTGATAGAGTCACAAATCATAATATGAAATCATTCTTTCATTATATAATTTTTACTAACTGTACAATAATAATGGAGTAATTGGAGTAATGATGATTTCTAAATTTCTTTATATATCAATCTATTTTTCAGATGCCAAAGGCGTTAGTGATCCACAGAAAATCAAAAATTTCCGTTACCAGATACAGATCAATTTAGAAGACTATATAAACGATCGACAGTATGACACTAGGGGGCGTTTTGGAGAAATCCTACTGTTGTTACCACCGCTTCAGAATATCACATGGCAAATGATTGAACAAGTCCAATTTGCAAAGCTTTTTGGAATGGCCAGAATCGACAATCTGCTTCAAGAAATGCTTCTCGGAGGTAAGATAGTATTGCTGATTAAATTTTGGTTGATAACATCTCTGGTAGTGGATAATTATCTTTGTTTAATATTTTGAGAACTTTGGGTCAGTTGCTAAGGTTTTTGTCCTGGGTTTCAGGACCCTGGATCAGTTGTTAAAATTTTTGTCTTAAGTTTGAGAACCTTGGGTCAGTTGTTAAGGTTTTTGTCTTGGGTTTTAGAACCTTGGATCAGTTGTTAAGGTTTTTGTCCTGGGTTTCAGGACCCTGAATCAGTTGTTAAGGTTTTTGTCCTGGATTTCAGGACCCTGGATCAGTTGTTAGGTTTTTGTCCTGGGTTTCAGGACCCTGGATCAGTTGTTAAGGGTTTTGTCCTGGGTTTAGGGACCCTGGATCAGTTGTTAAGGTTTTTATCCATGGTTTCAGGACCCGGTATCAGTTGTTAAGGTTTTTGTCTTGGGTTTCAGGACCCTGGATCAGTTGTTAAGGTTTTTGTCCTGGGTTTCAGGACCCTGGATCAGTTGTTAAGGTTTTTGTCCTGGGTTTCAGGACCCTGGATCATGTGTTCAGGTTTTCTTATGGAAACTGGTCTAAAATTCAGTGAAATAATAGTCCACAAAGAATGTTTCCAGTAGAAATTTATGATGTCTTTATTGTTTTAACTCTGTTAAACGAAAAGACTTCTAAAGTGAAAAAAGATGATATTAAGGAACTGATGAAAATCTATAAGAATGATAAAATCTTTTATTTGGTTGTATAGTATAAACTCATTGCTGATGTTGTTTAAATTTATTTTTATACATTTTGAACAATACATATTGTAGATTCTTATAAATTATTCTTATTTTGGATTATTAGGTGCAGCACCAGGAGAAAATGGCTGCACAACACCTAGTTCCTTGAATCCGTCTCTGCTCGTGTCCAATGCATTTGTTGACCAGATGGGCAGCCCTGGAGAGGTCATTTCACAGTCCACATCATGCCTTTCCCCAGAGGCCAGTCAGAGTCCCCCTTTAGGAGGCCCCCTGGACCTGGGCATGCACTCCATGGGGAATGCCCCCACTCCACCTCTTACCGACCACATCTTCACTTCTGCTACAGGTTTGGACACACAACACATTCCTAATGGACATATTTCTACCACTGTGTCGTCACCTTCCATGTCCTCTGATGTGTACAGAGACAAATTGTCACATCCTTTCAAACAGGAAGTGTCATAATTTACTCACTGCTTGTCAAATAAATCTGTGTACGTGAAGACAGCTATGCTATAGTTTGCAAATTTACGAATATCTAATATGATTGTCTTACTGTTCTTCAAGTGATTGGTGGGAAACTGAATTGTTTACTACCTAGAATGTATCGCTTTGTTTTGTATGGAAGAGTCTTTTACCTGATGTATTTGATGAAGTCATGAATAATATTAAATATGTGTGAGTTCCATGTTTTTGTCATTGATGTTTGTGCCATACGAAAAAATGTTTTATGGTCTTAATCCATACATTTGTTGCCCTGGACCTAATATAGAATGTTACAGACTATTTTTGTATCTTTATAGAGAATGTGCATGTATGACTTTAAACTTTGACATGCCTGACAAGTCAAACTTGTGTCTTCCATATGCCCATGTATCTATGCAAATAATGAAGAGAGATATGATATGTAATGCACTTATGAGTATGTGCATAATTATAGTTTGTTGATGTATATTTGTGAATATATGATAGACTTAAGATGAATGACTTTTCACTTCGTGTAAAAAAGATAACTCTTAATGTTAATAATTCTTAAAATACAGTAATTTCTTTTTAAGGTTATCATTTTGAATTGTAGGTCATCCTCTATTTGTCAGGAACACTTGTTGAATCTGCTCAAATTTTGTTACTTCTTTGTTTGTAGAAATTTATTATCAATATGCAAAAGTTAATACTACCATAAAAAGGGAGACACAGAAAGATAAAGAAATAGATGATACAGATGCAGCAAAATACAATCTAATTTGATCTCCTGTTGATAAGAAAAAAATTAAATTTAACAAAGAAAGACTACTCTTCCTTTATTTCCCAACCCAACTTTCTTTACTCCTTGTAGTTTGGAGAAATAAATGTATTGGATTGAGGAATTTCATGATACTAGAACTTGTGATGTGCATGTGTTTGGACGATACTGAAATGTGATATATGAAAGAATAGATGAATATATTGGATGTGTATTTCTTATGGTATAGCTAAGCGGATTTACCATATTATGTGCATGATGAATTTCTTCAAACTTTATATATATATAGAAAACCCTTGTACGTCATAAATTAAATGCTTTATATCTTTCCCGGTAATGTTCAAGTGGATGAAAATTGAAAATACAATTTTTGTTGTAAAATATTGTAAATAATATTTTGCAATTGTATTGTTTGTGAAGTAATGAACAAGTAGCTATTTGATGAAAATCTGTTTTTGTTATTCAGGATATAAGTAGGTATCATTGTTTGTGTACTGTCGGATATTAAGTTATTTTTTTCTACATACTTTTGTACTGATTTGTGTGCAATTACTGGGCATGATATTTACACCGACATGTAGATGTAAATATAAATGTAAATTTCACTTCCGACTTGGTATAACCTTCACTTACATTTCAAAATATACTCATTGAATTACACCAACATTGAGACCTTGGTCAGGCATAATTCTATATAAAGGAAAAATCCTGTAGCTAAATAAAACACCAACAAAAGCTTAAATATGTAATAAGTAAACATGGTTTTAGTTATTTTCCTGCACAATTTGTAGAATGAGTGCTACATTTACATCCACAAGTCTCGTTAGATATCATGCCAGGTGCCGAGTACCTTTTAGTCAGTTATCTATTTTTTACGACAATTATACCAAGGACCTCTCGGTCATCAGCCATTTTCTTCCTATGTGTGCCTCTCCTCAATCATTGGAATTGGATTTTTCTCAATGTGTACCATTTGTCCCGTCTATGTGCACTTCTTGTCAGTTATTGGAATTAAATTTCTTTATATATGCACCTCATGGTCTTAGCTTATTAAAGCTCGGTAGTCACAGGGTTTCAGGTACCTCTTGGTTTCATTGGTCACTCAATGCTCAGAAGTTGCAATGTTCTGATATAGCCATTTTCTTACTTATACCCAGATGTAGTCACTAGGTAGTAGTCATTTCTTGTCCTTTGCACTCACTTATAGTCAGAAAAATAACATATACTTGGTAATATTTCATTTCTCACACTAAACGTGAATTTTTTATCAGTGTGATAAATGCCTAAAGTATGCTTGGGAGTGAAAGAAAGAAGGAAGGAGGGGATGTTGTGTTATAATTAACCTTATTCTGGGGTACATTATATGTAATGATTTGCATGGGGCTATTGTAGATAATTTGCTTTTATTATTACAATATATAGGAATATAGTATAGTATGATAATACATTTGTATGCATTAACAAAAGCTGCATTTTGATTTATCCCATGGTCTTGTATTTATTTACTTGCACACAACATAAAGGGCCCCCATATTATATTATTGTTGTCTTTCAAGCCATTATTGGTGCATCTAGTGACATTTTGTTCTTGCAATAGAATTCAAGTTTAAATTGTTATCATATCACCAGGAGTTTGCATGAATTTCTAATAAGGATCAAGTTAGAGTTTTGTTACATCCAGCATTTTTCATTTCGTTTTCAACTTCAAATATCGATCTCCAGATCAGTGGCAGATCCAGGATATGGGGTGGGGTTTTATAAACGGGATTTTGGAAAACCCTCACATTAAAAAATCTTTAAAATAGCATAACCTCTTGAGTAATTTAGTCAAAATGATGGGGAAAAAATCTACCCTACCCTGTATAGACATCTGGATCCAACATAGATCTCTTGCACGGAATGATGACGAAACTATTATGTGGAAATTATAGCATGTTGATTGTTAAATTGACCAATCAGAAGAGTTGTGGAAGTCATGTGATGAATTGTGTTCTCTGAACTTATGTTTTGATTTGATTATGTAATTAATTTGTATGCCAATCAATGCAAACTTTCCCTTGTGTAATACTTTGTAAAGGTGAAGGGGAAATCTCAAAGATGATCTTTATATGCTATAAACATGAATTTTGATTTTGTATTTATAATGTTAATCTTTGTGCTTTTAACATGTTATGATGAAGATGTATATACACTTAGTGTGTGAAACATATTTTTATTTTGTGAATATAAAAATTAAAATATTAACAAGAGACGTTTTACTTCATTCTTTCAACATTCAGAGAATCAGCTGACTTGTAGTGTAGGTCTCTGATAGAGTAATGTCATGGGAAAGAGAAAGTAATTCCAAGGTCCATAATGTCATAGGAAAGAGAAAGTAATTCCAAGGTCCATAAATCAAACCCTTCTTAGATGGATGCTA
Source organism: Pteria penguin (assembly GCA_035048485.1). Classification (NCBI taxonomy): domain Eukaryota; kingdom Metazoa; phylum Mollusca; class Bivalvia; order Pterioida; family Pteriidae; genus Pteria; species Pteria penguin. The sequence continues at coordinate 26,856,953 of CM068582.1, read as the reverse complement.
GATTTTTTAGCCTGGACCTTTCTAGTTGGTGCCTAGAGTCACGGTAGACTTTGACATGCTTAATAACCTGTTCAAGAACCAATTTGGCTTTGTAAAGATCCATTTATTAACTTACAATTGACTATGTCTAAATTGCTCACTTAATGCTCTATTTAGCTCACCTGAGCTGAAAGCTTATGTGAGCTATTCTGATAGCCTGTGGGTCATTGTCTGTCTGTAAACTTGTTAACAGTTTTTACTTTTTCGTAACTGATTGAAGGATTTTGATGAAACTTGGTATAGCCCCTTGTTTTTGCAATATTCAAGAGTTACATTTGTTTCTTGTTTCATGTGCAAACATCTAGTGTAAGATCCAAATTTAAACTGTGTCAACCAAAAGATTTGACGCCAACGAGTGGTGGTTAAAAAAAAGGGAGGGGGGGGGGGGAGGGGGAAGGGAAATTGAGATATTGACAAAATTCTATCATAGTAATATTCCTTACCATAATTATGATCAAATTAGGCCAAAAGAACTCATCATTATCAATTAACTGAAAAACATGACACTTTTCTGCATTGAAATTACAAAGTCCAAAAAAAATTTCAAAAATTTGATTTCAGAATGGAACCAAAAATAACAACATTTCTTCACACATCCCTCTAGATCATTCCTATGCATTCGGTTTGTCTCTGTATGCCCCCAGTCTGAAGAAGAAGTTTATTAAATGAGGGTACCCTCTGTGACCTGTGGTGGCGCCAACTGTTGACAGATCTGGAAGAAAAACAACAACACTTGTAGGGGAGCATGAGTACTTCATGCATACAAAGTTTCATTGAATTCTGTTCAGCGGTTCTGAAGAAGAAGTCGAAAATGTGAAAAGTTAATGACGGACGGACGACGGACTACGACTGATCACAATAGCTCACTTGAGCCTATGGCTCAGGTAAGCTAAAAACCAAGCTAAACGCAAATGCTATACGTAAAATGTTGACGCTGTGTGGACGGACAGATTTCACCAATTCATAGACCGGAATTGCTTTGCAATCCGGTCAATAAAACACAGAAGGCCATACTTATAAAGATATACTTTTATTCATGAAAAATTCAGTTATACTTATTTGACATGGTTAATTCATGAGGAAATTAACATTTCTGATTCACTCTATATTCATGATTAAATAAAATGGACCAGGTATCAATAAAACAAAACGGAAATTTTCATTCTGTACTAAAAAGTAATAAGTATGATATCTGTGCTCTTTATGTGAACATAATTTGCAAGTTTAATGATAGCGTGAATGAAAAATAACTACACACAGTAAAACATCAAACATCTATATCTGTCTTCCCTCTCATACATATGTTTCATTAGCATAGAAGTCAATTGGAGTAACTTCCCTTGTGACAAGTCTGCCATCTTTGAGCTAAATGAATGAAAGTATGTCTATAAATCAACTATATCATGTTGAAGATTTTTCCAAATTTTTGTGTTTTTGCAAGTTCTGAGATATTAAACAATGTTTAAAAGTTTCAGAAGAAAAGTAATATAAACCATTCTCAAAAAACTTCATTAAATCTAGTATGAACATGTGGCAAAAACACCTGCTTGACCACAAACATGGGAGGTAACTCCAACTAAATCAATGCTAATGAAACCTATCTATTAGATATGAAACTTAGACAGGAAACTTAAAGGTCTTACCACAGGATCCATGAAATGAAGGAAGTACCTTACATCGTGTTGTTTTCTCATAGAATTATTGTTAAATAATATTTTTCTGTGTAATCAGGCTAGCTGAATTTTTATTAAAAATCTATATTTAGCTGAGATAATTTTCTAAGTTTGATTGATGTTTTTTCATTTAGAAGTAAAGTAACCACAAATATGGTCAAGTTATTGCATATTGTCACACTATTAAACATAATCACGTAATATTTAATTTTTTTATCATTCTAACAAGTGTTTAGTAAAATTTAGAATGCTAAACTACATGTATTTCAATTCTACACTTGAATTCTTCCTCCAAAAATTCTTACCCACATCTAATGGGAGAACTGACCAATGCTGAATGAGAAATAAATTCATGGATTTCTCGAAAGTTTCTAAAAAGTGTGTAGTAATTTCTCAGACTTTGTGGAAGGAACTTTAAATAAATACATTAAAACCAGCAACAAAAAAACTATTAAATGTTTATGGAACATTTGCAGACGAAATGATGATATGTTATGATTGCCAAGTAAGTATATACCTTTATCTAAAACCAAGTCAACAATGAATGGTGCAAGCATTCAAATAAATGCAAACTAAACCTCGGCAACAGATAAAATAATTCAATGTGAACATAACCACAAAAAATAACATTGTACACACCTGCCACAACGAAAGACTAAACAAAGATGACATTGACAATAATTGTGAACAAGTAACAATAAATCATAACAAAATCATTCAACAATCAGAGCATTATTTTCTGAACATATAAAAAAAATCTACATCTTTTATGTACAGTTTTGATAACTTACCTTCATTTGATTTTTACAAATTGCACTTAACACAATGATTCAACCCCTCCCCCCCCCCTCTCCACAATTTTTAAGAGTTTTCAATACAAAAGCATCTTGACATAATCTTTACAATGAAATCAATAGACACTACAAATAGATACATGATAAGTCCAATCTCTGTACAAGGATTCTTCATTTTATCAAAAAGAATAACAAATCGCACCTATGTGAAAAAATTTGCTTTTTTCAGTATTTTTGGTCATTATATCATTGAGATTTCATTTTCCATTTATAATTTTAATTGTACAAAAGATATCTACAAGCACAAATTGAATGTATATAAAACATCTCAAAAGTCCTCCAAAGGGAAGTAACATAACATAAAGAACAATAAACTTGGAATTCACATTTGTGAATTCCGAGTTCACATTTGTGAATTCCGAGTGAATGTTCTTTATTGAGTGTATAGATTTTTTCAAGTTGCACTTCCTCTTCTTATAAATTTTATCCTTTATTATGATTCTTCTTTGTTCGTATCACACATTTTGCTTAAAATAGTTTATTTCAGTCATGACATAATACTGGCCTTGCACCAAAACTTCATTTACACATGTACAATACAGTATCTAAGGAATGAACCTCATTTGTTTTTTTTCATTGGATGGACATATATTATGAAAAAAAGGACGGAGTACTGCATGTTTGCGTGTAGCGTATGAAGCATAAGTTTTCCATCATTTTTTTCGTGGTATACCTGCATCCAACAAGAAACAAACTAGATTCATATCATTTAATTCCTTTCAAACATTTTTATATTCTCAGAAATTGTTACGTTATGTCTGCACCATTTCTCAACATCTCTAAACTTCTGCTGCGGTGGTGTCAACATGACTCAACAATGACATCACAATTATGAAAACGCAGGAATTTCTTCAGAAGAAAAATCTTTAAACCAATCAAAATCAGTGTAAACAGTGTTACAGTATTCACACTGCGAGATAATTGGAGAGTCTGATTGCATATTTATCAGATTTGGATATTGTTCACCTACATGTAACAAATGAGAGTTTTGTTGAATAGTGTTAGAATCTGTTTACAGAGACCACCAAATCCATGCAGTAAGGGATGTACTGAAACACCAGGTCACACCTTAAAATGACGTAAATTTCCACTTCTAATTCCCTGTCTAATGTGAATATATGAATAAAATCAGGAAATACACAGCAGATTTTGAACTCTGGACCAGATGACCCATGAATAAGGCTTCTATCATCAGACCTTCCCACAATGGAGAAGTATAGGATACATGCTTTTATACACTCTTTTACCATCAAGAATATTTTGATTCAAAGCATATTTGTATTATACATATTTACATTTTTCTTCATTCTAAACTCTGAGACAGATATAGGATAAATCAAGTAATCCAGCTTCTGTCACATTGTATATGGGAATGATTCTTATTCAAATAGCTCTGCAATATCCTGAGTCATTAAGCAGTATGCAAAATGCACATGCAATATCTATGTGTATTCATTGTGTGTGTGTGTGAATATATATATATATATATATATATATATATAAATATATATATATATATATATATATATATATATATATATACAATGTTTATACATAAACAGCTGAAATTTAACAAAATGGGTGACAAAGATATGTTACAAAATTGGTGAATGTCATCAAATTTGAAGAAAAGGCACAAAAAAAAAAAAATAATCAATGAACTATTAAATGACTCTTTTCTTTCTAATGGTCCTCCATCAAAGTATCAAAATCAAATGATTGCTTTACTTACAATGATTCTGTCTACTTTGAAAGTTATAAACAACAAAAAAACCCTAAAGATGGTATGGCCAGATTGCAAAGCAAATTCGAAACAAGGTCAAGGCCACAAGATCAAAAGTCATGGGATCTATTGAAAGCACTCATCATAACGAACCTGTGTGTGAAGCATCAAAGCCCTACCCCTACTGATTTAAAAGATATAGCCAAAGGTATAGTTTCTTAAAAGTAGGTCAAAGTCCAAGGTCAAGGTCACTAGGTCAAAAGTCTTTGCATAATATGAAAGCTCTGGTCATAAGGAAATTATGTGAGAAGTATTATGTTTACACTCCTCTAAGTTGCTGAGATTCTGCTTCAACCAGAAATTTTAACTAAAATGTTGAAGGACAGACAGACGGACAGACAGATAGATGGATAGACAGACATCACCAATCTATAAACCAGAATTGCTTTGCAATCCAGCCAAAAAGCATGGTAACCATTTACAGATATTTCTTTCCTATCCAATATTCATCATAATACAGTACAGACCAGGTGTTTTGTAACTTTAACACGAAACACAGTGGGCTTAGTCAAAGTGTAAATTCAGAAATTTCACAAAACACTATGATTTTATGTAAAGATGTAAACAAGCACAGGTAAATTTACACATGAATTTTCACTGTTCTGTACAGTTTCCCACTGTGTTTTGTGCATTTTCTCACACACACCTGTACTGCACAGCAATTAAAATAGTTTTCAAAAATCATAACAAAATTGCAAGCAAATTGGTTGGCACATAACATGATGTTTGCTTGCAAAAGCCACAGTTTAAAACTTCAGTCTGTTACTCTTAAATTTATGAAATGGTTTCACTAAATTACAAAGATATCACATCATTGGAGCTTCACACTTCCTTTTTCAACAATTTCCATCTGGCAAGGAACAAGCAAGTCTAACCATGTACACACCACCTTTCAATATCATTTATCTTAAGAGTTGTTTCTCCTCTTTTTTTTTCTTTCAGAATTCATTTCAGTAGTATCTGTCAAAGCTTGACGAAGTCCATTTTACACATTACACATCAGCCTATCTACTGTTTAACTTTTACTGTATCCAGTAAATTCTTCTTGGCACTCAAATCACTTGATCTTCCCACTGTATCAAGCAGATTTAAACCTGTCCAAACTCGCTCCTTTTCCACTGCATAAAGCTCAATCCACTGCGTATTTCAATTGCACTTCTTTTCCATGCATCAAGCACAAATCCTCGAGTTATTCAAATTCATTCTTCACTACTAAGCACAATCCACTGAGTTTTCAAAACTCATTTCTTCTCCACTGCATCAAGCACAATCCACAAAGTTTTTCAAACTCATTTCTTCTCCACTGCATCAAGCACAATCCACAAAGTTCTTCAAACTCATTCCTTCTCTATTCCATCAAGCACACTGCACTGAGTTCTCTGATCTAATTCCTATTCAACTGCATTTAACAAAATCCAATGAGCTCTTCAAACTCATTTCTTATCCTCTGCATCAAGCACTATATACCAAAATTCTTATTGAATCTTCCTTCTTCACTGAATCAGACATGACATGCCAAGATCTATTGAGTCTCTAAGACTGACTCTATCATTTTTCAATTGCATCACAAACAATCAACTGCATCACTCAAAGTCCCACCAACATTCAATGCATTCCTTTCGAACAGCCTCTCTCTCTAAATAATGTGTTAAATCATAGGCTATGTGACATCTTTATACAAAAGGATGATATCTTCATATGATAAGATGATATCTTCATTAGACAAAGCATATCTTCCCATGAAAGGTCATTCATTATCACATGACTGGGTGGAAAACAAGTGGATATCAAAAACAATATCAATGAAATCAGAATGACCACAATGTCCAAACGAGAGATATGAAGACCAACAGATCAGATGACTTCTGAAATCCTGTCTATAAATGATTAAACGAATTAGCATTTATTGAGCAAAGGGGTATATGAAAGTCTGCCCAAGCAAAGGTGGTGAACATTGGGATCATGAATCCACAGTTTTCTTCCAGCTGAATCACAGACACTCGGAAAATTATTCAATCAAATAACCCGTGGAGGTTTCCACACACTAAGCCTCTCATTGGTTTCTGTTCCCTATTAGCTACTCGTCTGCTTCGTCGTCGAGCCACCATGTAATCTTCATCATCGTCATCTTCCGAGGAAGAAGACACCTCTTCCTCATCTGCATATTTATCTTCACATTCATAATCCCACTTGCCCAGTGTGCCGTCCCACTGAAATATTATGCGATACACATGACAATAAAGTATGTAGCAAAATTGATAACAAACATAAACATTAACTGCACCTTGTATAAACATGAAGCAAGATGTCAACTTCCAATCTTTTCGAGAAATATTGATTATTCCTTGTTGAGCGTCAAGATTATTTCACTTATGTGGTGATGGAAGCTACCTTATTCATTGCAATGAAACTTCGACCTATGCAAAGGACCCATTCGAAGCAGTTATCTTTTAGGTGCAGACATCATGCCATGAAATTTGATCTGAATGTTTAATGTCTTATTCTAAATACAGGACACCAATAAGATTCTGGAGGGACTCAAACACAGGATCTTTTGGTCACGAGACGAGCACACTACTGACTGCTGACTCTTTCCAATGCATAGAAAATTCCTCTTAGAAATACATGGGTAAGTACCTCATACTATTGATTCCTAACAGAAATCATAAGCATTCCTTAATACCAAATATCGCAATTACAATGACGTCAACATACACGCATATTTTTTTATTGTTATGACGTCATATAACTGTGACGTAAGTTGGCCACATTGAGAACAACGGATTTGGTAGGTGACTAAATGCAAAGTGTGATGGATTTTAGTAGTTGCAATACTCCGTGTTGCTAAGATATCATAAGCTTTATCTAAATTTTCCTTTTTTCTAGATAAAGACATTCAAAACATAAAGAAATAATTAATGCCCTCAATATCAGTTGTAAAACTGTACGAAATCAAGCTATAGCTTCTAACAATTTGTATCAAACTTCATCCTTTATAGACATTAACGCACAATAATATACCATCTACCAAAGTTGGTTAAAATCCAATGGTTGTTTTGTTATTGCTTCATGCCACACCACAATTACCTTAATATTTTTTAAGTGCATTACAGACCAGACTGAAGCAGTGACCTTTGACACAGAGTCTCACTTTACACTGTCCCATCCAACGGACAGTAAGAGAGGCAAAAGAATATAAATCACCGGAAAAACCAAAACCAACGGCTGGAATCAAACCAGGATCATCAGAAAGAAAATCAAAAGTAACAAACTGGACCAACTAGTCCATCATGGTGAAAGAAATATTCAGCACAGAGAAATAATGTAAAGAACATGGTAGTTCCTTTATTTCCCTTCCATTATCATGGATATATTGGTATAATGAAGAGATTTTTGGGAGACATCAATACATACCGAGGTGGTGACTATGGTGTTCTTGTAAGGATGCCAGGACACATCTCTGGTGCAAGACTTATGCCCTGATAACTTTGACACTATCTTTCCAGTCAGCAAGTCATAAACTGTAAGAAAGGTATATACAAGTCACATACGTAAGAAAGTTTTGCAGTAGTTCATGATAACTTGTTTGATAAATTGTTTTTTTTATTAAAGTTTTCATCGTAACCAGCACATTGATAATAAAAGTTTTTGTTTCTCAGTTCTGAGAATTTTAGATGTAGAGATGTTAACTATTTTTAATGAGACCAGCAGGCTAGGAATAACTGTACACTTCATAGATCGGCAATTTTTAATCTTTTAATATTTTTAATATTTTGTGGGTGTACATGATTTTCAAGCATTCTCTCTGATTTTCTGTCATTTTCTGAAAAAAAATTATATGAACCAGCTTGACACATCTATTTTCAAATAAACTGACCTATAAATGAAACCTTTTCAACCCTAACACAAAGAAGACCTGACTTACTGACAAGAGCTCCAGTTGCACAACCTGAGTAAACATATCGCTGACCAGTAGACTCTAGGGGAGAGAAATGGCACCTGATAAGAGTATGGAGAATGGAGTGACCTCGGTATGTCATAATAGATGAGTCACCTTCCACAGTTCTCCTCCTTGTCACTGTAAAAAAAACAGCAAATTAAGGCATAAATAATTTATAAGTACATCTTCATTATTTTGTATTTTCTACAGTATAAACTGCAATTTTCAAAGCACATATATCATGGTTGTTAAAAAAGGTACACAAAGACATAAGAAGAGAAGTCCCTTAACTAATCAATGTTGGTACAATACTCAAAATCCAGTGTGGCACAGTGGAAGAAGTGTTTGACTCATGACCGAAAGGTTCTGGGTTTGACTGCCTCTATGGCCACACTCGTGTTCCGTCTTTCGGATGAGACAGTAAAAACTCACTATTTCTGGTGGGTCCATTGTAAAAGGTATAAATTTCTTTGCAATGCATCCGGCAGATGCCATCACTTCAAATATGAAATGATCATGGAGTGACGTAAAACAACAATGAATGAATCAATCAATAAATACTCCAAAAGATATCTACATATCTGTCATATGAATGGTTTAACCATGGTTCTAAAAGCACTACAATTCATCGTTATTATAATGTATTTCTATTTTGTGTATCATTTTATTATAAGTGTAAATTTAATGTATGATAAAGATTATGTGATAACAAACTAACCTGACTTAGGTACCGACTGCCACCTGTAGTCCCATCGTTGACGGGACACTGCTCTCTTTGTTGCCTGAAATTAAAATCTGAAACATTAAAACTTTTGTTGCTCATTTCCAATTATGAAGTTTATTTAACAATAACCCAGAAACACTAATAATCTACAAATTTCAAGACCCTGACTTTTTGCAGTTAAGTATTTTATCAACAGACATGGACCTTACCTATCAACTCACATCTATTTGAGGTTTATCATTTGATATCAAACAATGAAAATGTCAAAACAAAACAAAACTGAATCTGGATTACAGTACACCATTTCATAAAGACTATATCAAACATTTTAAAAGTTGCTTGTATTGTTTCCTTCTGATACTGCAAAATATATTTTAAACCTTATGAACTGTGAACAAGAAAAAATCCACCAGTTTTAAAATAGTGAAAATTTCAACTTTTAAGGATAAATTCAATTACTCAAATGTGACAAAGATGATTAATTACCAGGAACATATTCACTGACATCAATTAAATCTACCACCTTTCAAGTATATGCATCAGTAAGGAACATATTCACTGACATCAATTAAATCTACCACCTTTCAGGTATATGCATCAGTAAGGAACATATTCACTGACATCAATTAAATCTACCACCTTTCAGGTATATGCATCAGTAAGGAACATATTCACTGACATCAATTAAATCTACCACCTTTCAGGTATATGCATCAGTAAGGAACATATTCACTGACATCAATTAAATGTACCACCTTTCAGGTATATGCCTCAGTAAGGAACATATTCATTGACATCAATTAAATGTACCACCTTTCAGGTATATGCATCAGTAAGGAACATATTCACTGACATCAATTAAATCTACCACCAGGTATATGCATCAGTAAGGAACATATTCACTGACATCAATTAAATCTACCACCTTTCAGGTATATGCATCAGTAAGGAACATATTCACTGACATCAATTAAATCTACCACCTTTCAGGTATATGCATCAGTAAGGAACATATTCACTGACATCAATTAAATCTACCACCTTTCAGGTATATGCATCAGTAAGGAACATATTCACTGACATCAATTAAATCTACCACCTCTCAGGTATATGCATCAGTAAGGAACATATTCACTGACATCAATTAAATCTACCACCTTTCAGGTATATGCATCAGTAAGGAACATATTCACTGACATCAATTAAATCTACCACATATTCACTGACATCAATTAAATCTACCACCTTTCAGGTATATGCATCAGTAAGGAACATATTCACTGACATCAATTAAATCTACCACCTTTCAGGTATATGCATCAGTAAGGAACATATTCACTGACATCAATTAAATCTACCACCTCTCAGGTATATGCATCAGTAAGGAACATATTCACTGACATCAATTAAATCTACCACCTCTCAGGTATATGCATCAGTAAGGAACATATTCACTGACATCAATTAAATCTACCACCTTTCAGGTATATGCATCAGTAAGGAACATATTCACTGACATCAATTAAATCTACCACCTTTCAGGTATATGCATCAGTAAGGAACATATTCACTGACATCAATTAAATCTACCACCTTTCAGGTATATGCATCAGTAAGGAACATATTCACTGACATCAATTAAATCTACCACCTTTCAGGTATATGCATCAGTAAGGAACATATTCACTGACATCAATTAAATCCACCACCAGGTATATGCATTATGACGAATGCAATTACAGGTACTATGAAAAATCAGAGTTTTTACTGTCAAATCCAAAAGACAGGACACCAGTTTACTTATGACAGGAGTCGACCCCAGGACCTCTCGGTCACGAGCCAAGCATCCCATCCACCGAGCCAACACCGTCTTTAGAAGCCTGCTATAACCATATATGTTTTTAAGTTACCTCAATAGCATCGTGTGAAGAGAAATTCCTCAAGTCCCACAATTTCATTGTCTGATCTTTGGAATTTGTCAGCATATATCTAGCATCTCCCTAGAGAAGAAATAAGTTGATGAGTATATCTACATCCAATGTACCCATATTTATATATATATATCTACAAAAGTATGTTCAGAGTGTGGCAGTCAAACTCTAAAGGCCACATATGTCCAGCAATCACCTGTTGCTAATAAACACCTTTCTATTCCTTACTTCTAATAGTCTATTCAAAATATACTTGTATTTGGAGGTCCCTGTCTTAAGTGGTCACTTTCCCATCTTTCTTTGGTGGAGCTTAAAACATGTTTGCCTGTATGAATCCACCAGATCATTATTTACTGGACCATAATTCACAAGACCATAATTCAACTCACTGACTCAAATTCTGTATTACTTAGTTCTACATGTATTACTATTAATGATATGATTACGTGCTTGCCACTTAATTGAATATCGCATTATTGAATATTTAGTTTTATTTAATAAGATGCTGAAATCCAAAACCATTTTCTATCAAATCTATTTAAAATCCGCCAATGATTACATTAGAATAAAGAAGCGACTTTGTTTATTTGAATAGCGCGATTATCTCACCAAGCATAGCTTTGTCAAAATTTAACTGTATCACGCCCAAGGTTGTGTTGCTTACTATGGTGCAGGCGACTTGTCGATTAGATATAAATGGTTTCACACCTGTCCAGGTGAAAGTTGATGACCAGATTACATGTAAATTGTGTAATAGGCCATGGCGGTAGGGATGGAAGGATTAATTAATTACCAACTGCCAAAGCCAGGTCATACGAAAGATTATCGGAGACATCGACAAGGTGACGCTATTAGTCAACGACATGGTGTGAAGACTGCCCCTACTAGATGCCATCCACCTACTCAGTAAAGCCTGGTACACCATCAACTTCTTCTGCAGGGCTGACTTTCTCCTTCTTCCTAATATGTGCTATCCTCATGATTGGACACAGCTAAAAGTCTCAATATTTACAGCTAAAAAAAGGTTAAAAACAGACCGTTGACATCTAGATGGTGGGGTGAGCAGCTATGGTGTCTGCCTTGTCAGACGACGATGCAATCGAAACTGATGATGTCCGGCCGCAAGAGGATATTGATAGCTAGACGTCTGGTGCCTTCATCAAAAACAATGACAAACGAGACCCAACCATTCAACGCCAGTGACAACAAGGAGGCTAAAGAAACGGCACAAGTAATGTACGGCGAACGTACAGATGCAATGGCAACAATTCGACAATTTTTTGAGAAAACTAAAGTGACAACTTCTGCGCGCTGTATCTAATGGAAAACTGAAATTTCACTCGTCTGAACGTGATTTGATTACAATGGTTACATGACTGAGATACAATTACATGTATTTCAATAGACGGTGGTTTTATCTTTATGGTCAGTTGAGCAGGTGTAATGTAGCTATTTAATAACATAATGTCACTGTTTTTAAAAAGACAGTTACAAAATTATCCAAAATGTGGTTTGTTGACTTTAATGTAGCTCAAAAAAACAAAAAAGGGATTTAAGAGAGGTAACTCTAGCGTATCTATATAGATACATGTTCACGGATTCCATTACAGAAAGCGCGAAAGTGATACACTTATGGAATTCTTCACAAACTGTTGATCTTCTGGTCTTTGACACAGAATTTGTTCGTCATTCCGTGTAATTGAATATTGGTTTATTTAAATAATATGAATAATAAATTCCTGACAAATAGCCTATTCAATTAAGTGGCTTGCACTGTAAAATGTTTTCCATCCCAGCCATGAGATATACTATTACAAGAGGGTGTTGCTGCAAATCTTTTAGACCAAAAAGTAAGATAAAAATGGTAAAATTGTTGCCGTGGTTACATACAGAATGATTTACACTTTACAAATCATTTGTTACAAAAAATACCAGAGAGTGACTTGGTTGACACATCAAAACAATAGTGTCTTTCATAAGAAAATTCTAAACAGAACTTAAATTGTATTTATAGTCATAAAAATTGGGCACCGCTAGCGGGTGCATGATACACCTGCATCATGTTTTAATGTGGTGGTAATGAATGTGTGAGAGAAGAACTAAGTTTTCCCCCACCCCAGGGGCCTGACCCCAACTTTAAAACCCACATACACAACTACAAGCCACATCCTTTCATATGACACCATCAAAAGTTTTGTTCCCCCTTTAGTTAAGAAGTAGAACCCAGAAAACCTTTCCAACCCTGCCCATTTTCCCCCACCCCTGGAGCCTGACCCCAACTTTGAGACCCACATGCACAACTAAAAGCCACATCCTTTCATATGACACCATCAAAAGTTTGTTCCCCCTTCAGTTAAAGAGGAGAAGCCCGGACAAGCTTTTCCGACCCCACCCATTTTCCCACACCTGAGGGGCCTGACCCCAACTTTGATACCCACATGCACAACTACAAGCCACATCCTTTCATATGACACCATTAAAAGTTTTGTTCCCCCTTTAGTTAAGGAGGAGAAGCCTGGACAACCTTTCCAACCCTGCCCATTTTCCCTCACCCCAGGGGCCTGACCCCAGCTTTAAAACCCACATGCACAACTACAAGCCACATCCTTTCATATGACACCATCAAAAGTTTTGTCCCCCTTTAGTTAAAGAGGAGAAGCCCGGACAAGCTTTTCCGACCCTGCCCATTTTCCCACACACCAGGGGCCTGACCCCAACTTTAAAACCCACATGCACAACTACAAGCCACATCCTTTCATATGACACAATCAAAAGTTTTGTTCCCTCCTTTAGTTAAGGAAGAGAAGCCCGAACGAGCTTTTCCGACCCCACCTCTTTTCCCTCACCCAAGGGGCCTGACCCAAACTTTGAAACTCACATGCACAACTACAAGCCACATCCTTTCATATGACACCATCAAAAGTTTTGTTCCCCCTTTAGTTAAGGAGGAGAAGCCTGGACAACCTTTCCAACCCTGCCCATTTTCCCCCTACCCCAAGGGCCTGACCCCAACTTTGAAACCCACATGCACAACTACAAGCCACATCCTTTCATATGACACCATCAAAAGTTTTGTTCCCTCTTTAGTTAAGGAGAAGCTCGGACAAGCTTTTCCACCCCCGCACATTTTCCCCCACCCAAGGGACCTGACCCCAACTTTGAAACCCACATGCACAACTACAAGCCACACCCTTTCATATGACACCATCAAAAAATTTGTTCCCCCTTTAGTTAAGGAAGAGAAGCCCGAACAAGCTTTTCCGACCCCGCCTATTTTCCCTCACCCAAGGGGCCTGACCCCAACTTTGAAACCCAAATGCACAACTACAAGCCACATCCTTCCATATGACACCATCAAAAGTTTTGTTCCCCTTTTTGTTAAAGAAGAGAAGCCCGGACAAGGATGGATGGACGGACGGGCAGACAACAGCGGTATAGCTTAATATGCCCACATTCTTAAATGCAAGCATATAAAAAGTGAACACAGAATGAACTGTACTGGGATCTTAATAATGGTTAAGTTTGCTTCTTAATGCTTTCATAAAAGACAGCTTCACATAAAACTGGATCTAGTGAAAAGCAAGAGGCCCAAGTTGGCCTATATCGCTCACCTGACCTTTATTTGCTTATTCAACAGACAGCTTGAATATATGAAGCATATATGAAGAAGATTGACAAAGGAGGGGTGACCTACTTTTGACTGTGATGGCGCTGCTGTAAAGAAGTCTGGACTAAAATGACAAAATTTGAAGGGGGGTCATAAGTTATTTATTTCTACCAAATTCTATTAAAATCCTTCCAGCAGTTTTCAGAATAAGCTGAAAATGAGAAAAATGGCCAACTTTCCCCCAAACCCCTCTTTTATTGGCAGTCTTAAAAAATTCATAAAAAATCTAAAAATTGAGATATTGACAAAATTCTTGCACAATAATATTTCTTACTAAATTTTGTCTTAGTGTGCTAAAATAAAGTTCATTATCAATGACAAATGAAGAATTCTCTAGGCCATGTTCAACATCATGTAATTTTGCACTCTTAAAATCTCCATAAAACAACCCAAATAAAAAACATGAATAAAATTCTTTACATGCCAGATTAGGAATCATAAATATCATTAAATGGTACCAAATTAAAACATCCAATGTCAACATAATAAGAAATTATGAGGAAAAACCTGCTTTTTTACATTGAAAACATTAAGTCCAGAAACACAATTTTTGATAACCCATCTTTATAGATTGTTGAAATGAAATTAGTTTCCCTATTTATGCACTGGTTCTGGAGGATAAGGTTTTTGAAGAGGGGTACCGTTTTAGACACTTTTGGCCCCGCCCTGGATCCACCCCTGAGGGAATTTGGATCCCAAACACAATTTTAGTAGGGGACCTTGAGTACATCGTATATACAAAATTTGATCCAAATCTGCAATGCAGGTCCAGATAAGAAGTCAAAAATGTAAAAAAGTTAACGACGGACGGCAATGTCGATGGACAACACACTATAACTATAGCTCACATGAGCCTTCAGCTCAGGTGAGCTAAAAAGTAGAAATTTACTCTTATTATGCACATGACAATATAAAAAAGATATCAGTACCTTAGAATCGATAAACGTAATGCCATCTGAATGACCAGCCATCGTTCCTACAGGTTCTGGCTCATCCTCTCTCAATGTACGTCTGTCCCAGACCTATATCGAATTCATAGTTTTTATTGCTAACTTATATATCTTTAAAAAAAATTGTCATTATTTGTGTAACATCTTGGTGTCTGTTATTAGCATAGAATTTTTGTCATACAGCCTAGACAAAATCTTTTACTTTCTCTTGCTCTCTTGTGTTACATATAGATTCCTATTTTTGTATGGCATTACATGCCATTTTATATGGATTTTTTTTTTATGGAGCCCTTTTCTATTTTTGAGCAGAGATTACAAACAAAATATGTCAGAAAACAATAATTTACAATTAATTCTCCTTTACTCAAACACAGATTATATGAATTACATGTTAAAAACTGTTGATCTGTTTAAAAAATTCCCATTCTATTTTCTGCACATAGTTATATATCCCTAACAGACCTAACTCAACTCTTTTTAATTCATATTTTTCAACATAAGTCCTACAAGTTCAGATTGTTGAGAGCTGACTGTATTCATTAATTTAATTCCCAAGAAGATTATTTCACTTATGTGATGGGCCCTGGGTGCACCGTTGCCCTGTCTTTCGGATGAGACAGTAAAACCAGAGGTCCCGCATCACGGTAGGTGTAGCACGTAAAAGATCCCTCACTGCTTCGGGTGGGTTCGTTGCAAAGGTCTAAATTTGTATGCAATGCATCAGACAGATGCTGTCACCATATACGTGAAATAATCGTGGAGTGACGTAAAACAATATTCAATCAATTCACTTATGTGATGGCACAATCATTTGACTTAAGCAATGGATCCACCTGAAGTAGTTAGGCATCTTACGTGCTGACATCCACTTTGACATGTGAACTTGGTTCTAATTGTAATTTTTAACAACCATCTATTGAACCCTGCTGACTGAGTTTGACCAGCTTAAGTGTACACTAACAAAAATCAAAAGGCTTAAAGTGTCTGTTTTATAGTTAACTTGTCTAGTCATTGATTTAATATCTATAAATAAGATCAAAAGATGGTTTATGTATTTGAAATATGTAAGACATTGAACAAAAGCAACCAGAAGGGAGCTATCCCTGTCCCCACTTGGCTATGTATTACAAGTGTTAAGTTATTAAAAGTTAACTTACCTTAACAAGGCCATCATCTCCTCCACTGAAGAGTATGTGGGAAGTATCGTCGGCAAATGCCACAGCATTCACGTCATCATCATGCGCATCAATCTACAAGAGAAAACAGAAGACATCTAACCAAGCTGTATGACACAAATCACCCAAGTCATGCACATAAAACATGATAACAGTCAAATAAACACACAAAACAACATTACCAAAATTACGATACCAACTTGGGACGGTCAATTAAAGTAACAAACGTTATTCAATTGGTGTGGTTGACCAATATACAGGTGCCCACCTTCAAAGTCACCACAAAAGCAGCACAATCGAAGGACACACTTTAAAAAAAATTAAAAGTAAACCTCCATATAGAGAACAAGGATCAACAGATTTCTCAACTGGAGTGGTTAAAGTGTCATTCTGGATTTACAATGCATCATCATCATGTATAAAAGATTTATTTCTTTCCCTACTTATTACAATGCAATTCATACTTGAGTGGAGGGAATGTCCCTCCTTAAAAGCTATACCATGATCATACTAACAAAGACAAATCTAAAGATACTACAAAAGACACTTCCAGGTCATATCAACAATCATTATTAATGATTAAGCTAAGATATCACAAACCTCTGATGTCAGCATATAATTTTGTTTGTGCTAAAATAAACACATGTACAGCATATAATGTTGGAAATTGATTAATTATGAGGAAAATAAAGAAACTGAGGAAAACCACATCCACTCCCCTTCAAGGGGTAGTGCAGGACACTTTTTCACTTGTCACATCCTAGAAATGAACCAAGAACTGATTAAGCAGAGATATTCTTATGTAGATATAGGGAATAAATTTCTAATGTAAGTACAGCAGAATGTAGAATTACATCGCAGTATATCTCTTAGTATGCAACATAACTGCCACATCCTAGTATCTACTACTATCTTGAGTAAATTTTCAGTACTATAGCATTCTACTCTTACCTCGATATCACCTAAGGTATGGAGCAACTTACCCTTAATGTTCGTTTATTACATTCTCTGTCATAAACATACAAACATCCATCGTTTGCTCTGGAATAACAGAGACACAAAATTATGGAACATGTTGATACATCATCATTACTAAAATTACAAAAGACAACAGAGGTTGTAGTTTTTAGTAAGAAGCTTAAATGTAACTTCATTTGAGATGAGTTAAGTATGATAGGTATCTCCCAAATAAGCTATAAATATAAAGCAGGTGCACTGCCATGCCAGAATCCAGATTTGATATTATGCCAGAAGAGCTACAAGATCTACCATTACAGTATACCTCCTTCTGTCATTAGGCTCAGAGTACAAGACAAGTATTTAGATCACTACATCTTCTGTAAGTCTTAATGAGCCAGGATAATCGTATTTTTCATTCTAGACCAGTACAGATTCTGGTGCTGTGATCTCAAATGCTGGAGAGAAAGACATAAAACTTTTTGATAACTTCCGTTGTTTATCAATGCACTCAGTGGAAAATATTAAGTAAGGGTACCAATAAAGACCGAAAATCAAAATGAAGAAGATGCTAGAGTGTCACAGAGGGTCCTGCTGTTTGACCTTGAACTACAAAATCTATAGGCATGTTCTTCCCATAATTCTACATCTGTATGTGAAATATGATTGACTGATTGATTGATTGTTGTTTTAGGTCACTCCACGATTATTTCACGTATATGGTGACAGCATCTGCCTGATGTATTGCATACAAATTTAGACCTTTGCAACGGACCCACCCGAAGCAGTGAGAGATCTTTTACCTGCCACAGGGCAGGAGTCGAACCCAGGACCTCTCGATCACGAGCCGAGCACCTTATCCACTAGGCCATACTGGCTTTATGTGAAATATGAAACCTGTTGGTTCAATACATTTTGAGTTATGGCATCATAACCCAAGTGTTGACAGACAGACAGACAGCCAGACAGACAGACATGATTCCTATAAGGACATTCACATCAAAGTAGAACAGAAAAACAGTAAAAGATTGGTTCATTAACGACTTGTTGTTGAAATTAAACACAATATGTAAAGAATTAAAATGAATGACTTACCCTCCTAGAATTTCTCTGTTGTCCGAAGAAAACGTTAGTGAGAAGATAGCAAAGCTTCGATCCCCGGGATTCAATGGCAATGCATAATGGGTGTCATAATCCCCATAGATATTGCATAGATGAACTGTAAAAACAAAGAATAAGGACTCTAAATTTCATTTTTAGGTGTAAGGACCAATACTACTTATTTAATGGCAGTAATGGCTTTATGGGGATCATCTTGTGCACTTTAAGTCTATTCCCTTTAAAATGGTTTTTTTATACACAAGATATCAACTCTTCCATTGTCTATTTAAGCACAAATATCTTTTCATTTTACCAGAAATTTAACACAATTTCAGTAACATGCCATAATGAGATCTTTATAGCAAGTGATTTTCTTTGTCTTGTATGTCAGAGTTATAGAAATTTGTTTGTATATCCTTTAACATTACACCAGGATAATTTGGAGTATACTTAGTCTAGTGGTTAGGTCCTTGGTTTAAATTGCAGACATTCTGAGTTCAATACACAAATTTCATAATTTACATGATACATGTATATGGGGTCTTAAGCCCAACAACCTACATTTTGCCAGAGTTTTCAATATGATGTCAATGCCTGGATTATCGTGGCACGATAGAATACCGCAACTTCTAATGACAACACATAATATATCTGGTATTTAATGAGAAATGACATTAATCAGAAGGTCTATTCCTATATTGTGTTTAAGAGGTTGGTTACCTCCTGCTTCCATCTCACAATGTGATCAAAAACTCTGAAGTGAAATAAAACCCTTATCAACCAATCAAGATCATTTTACATATAAAAAAGTTATATGCTGATACCAACTTTTGCAACTGACTCACTCAAAGCAGTAAGGGCTCTTAAATATGCTTAACTTATACTGTGAATTCAGCCTTGGTTTTGACCTTCTGGTCTGAAATACTGGACAATGATCTTGCTCAAACCCAGGACCTTTCAGTCCTTAGGCAAACTAACTACCAACTGAGCTATATGGACTTCAGCTCTAGGAGCAACTACATCCATAGAAGCTGATAAAAAATATACTTACTACAATCAGACCAGCTTGAGTATATCACATAGTTACCATCAGGACTGAAAAATCAAACAATAATATATATACCTAGAACAGATGAAATAGAATAGTCTTATTCCACTGAAAATTGATTTTACATATGAATCATTACTAATCTGTTTGTGACTGTGTTATCAGGGTTATTTCCCTTGGTGATAGTATCTACCCTACGAATTCCATAGAAAGTTCCACTTATGCAGAAGACCCAACTAAAGCAGTCAGGCCTAAGGGATCTTCTACATGCCAATATCAGCATGGGACATATGTTTAGCAATTCTATAGTGACAAATCACCAGTGGTGTTCTAACCCAGAACCTGCTGCTCTAATACCAAGCATATGACTGATTGGGCTGTATCAACATTTTATTATAGTAAAATATCAAATTAAATTACTTTTTTCTTACTAAAGCCATAACTATGATAAAACACAAGAATCAAACCCAGGATAATTTCACATTTTTTCTCTTTTATATTGACGACTCTGAATAAACCTGGTTTAACCTGTATTTCCGCATTCTTGCATTTCCAAGTATTTACTATTTCCGAAATCATACATTTAAACATAAATGTATAACCTTATCCCCGCATTCATGCACTTTCATGCATTTACTATTTTCCGCAATCATACAATTAAACATACAAATGTATTTACCATACCCTTGAGATCACACATTTTAATGCAAGTCTTATGCAGTAATTTTCTTGGCATTATTTGTTGTGTAGTTTTACAAGGAATGTAGTTAAAGAAAGTATTAATTATAAAATAAAGCTTTCTGGTGTTAAAAACATAATTTGCATATAATTCTAAGGTCTTTAAAATGACAAGTAAAGATGTCATATGTAACACAGTAACTTATGACTCTGAAAAAGCGAGGTCAGTGTAAAATGGTTGCTTCCTCACTGATGTTAAATTTAGATTAAATACGATAGGTTTTCTTAGTTCAAAGGGACAAAAGTGTTTTAAATTAAACATTCAGTAACTGAATAAGGGAAGTGATGCATTAAAATCTGATGACTATAATGTGATGAAAACCTAAGCCATAAAGACATCAATAGTAGCCACACGTGGTTAAAAGATATGGGGGAATGAAGTTGCACTGAACTAACCATACAATTTATACTATTGTTCAGTGAATCCTGTCTTACAGAAAATAACTGAAAATACCATATGCCATGTACCCCAAAACTAAAAAAACAGTGACGCATTGCGTACAATTGTATGCAGCAGTAATCAAAATGAATGAATAACTACAGCCTGTGTTTTAGATATGTACAATTACATAATTATATAAAATTATGACAGTTGTCACTTGTCGACACTTGTCTTGTGAGAATCCCGAATCAATCACCAAATTCTAAATGTTAAATACAGCCGATTGATGGGGTCCATGTGCCCACAAGTTAAATTCCCTATGCTGTACTCGATATAAATTCATGATTCCACAAATAAACTTAAGATCAGAAGAAATCAGGCAAACAGTGTGTCTACTGATTAAAGTTTTAGTTTGCAGTACATGTAGTACCAATTGTGTTGTAAGAGATAAACCCTTTATTGATCTACAAGAATCGAATTTTTTACATGTTTTGCCCAGCTAGATTTTATATAAAAATTAAGTGGCTGGGATTCATTTATGTCAATGATACAACTAAATTACATTTTCACCAAAACAATTTCCTACAGTATGTCATCTGACTAACTGGCACTAAACTGAAAGTTTATGAAAAGGCAAATTTGACAAAAACCTGTTCCAAACACGTTTGCAGCAAAAAGTAATTTTCAAGTATGATCTGTGACATCATGATTAGGTCAAACAGAACAAGAGCAACGCCAATGTAACATATGCCCCCCTCCCCCTGGTTATTTTTTGTAAATGTGGCCAGAACTCACATGACCATATAAGAGGTCATCGACTCCTCATAATCACTCACAAACAAAATTTTTCCATTCAAAAGTTTGCATCTAATAATTAACAGATATGCCATTTGTCTTTGTTTAATTTAGACATCAGTATTAACTGACACAAAATAAAATCAATATAAATATGCAAAAGACAGGTATCCTAATTATAACTTATTAACTTGACCTAGATATCCTTAAGGTGTATCTGTATACCTAATATCAATTCATTATCTCTATTTGTTCCTGAGATAATGATTGGAAACTGCTAATTTTAAGAAATTTTCTAAGTCCAAGAGAAATAACTCTGACAAAAATTATTGAACCATAACCAAATTTGATTTTGAACTAAGTAAATTTAAGATGTATTTGTATGCAAAATATCAATTCAATATCTCTACCTGTTCCTGAGATAATGAGCGGAAACTGCTAATTTTAAGAAATTTTCTGAGTATGTATTCTGAATATGTATGTTTCCTGTAACATGCTGAAAAACAAGAGGCCCAAGTGGGCCTATATCGCTCACCTGAGTACCTATATTATCAGTCATGCATGAAGGAAGAATTCATTTATTTTTGCATTAATGTGACTAAGTCAACACAGATGTTGAAAATATGTCAAATTTTATTTCAGGCTAGAATAAAAAACAACACTTTTTTGCACATCCATTCAGGTGATTTTGATATTAAGCATTTCCTTTGTCTCTGCAAGAAGTCATTCAGGGCAACAAGTTAGTCATTTTCTTTAGGTGGGGCCTTTTGTTGACTGATTTCAAGTCTGGGTCATGAACAACAATTGTTTCAAATATTGTCCAGATCTAACTTAAAATTGCCTAATTTCATATGTTGAGTGTTGAGAAACATCTAAAAACTTATTTAGATGTGTAAAGAAATGAAAAAAAAATTTTGACCACAGCTGGATTTGAACCGCTACTCTCCATATTTCAATTACCAAGTGGTATATGTACTATTGTGAGAACTGCTTTTTAGACATGGTGGCATTATCTGTTAACCAATTTGGATGAAATTTACCAAATTGATAGAGGACTTTTAGTACTTCATGTATTCCATGTTTCATTAAAATCTTTCATGTGGTATAACAGCAGAAGTGAAAAATGTGATTGAATTGTTCCTATACACCCTCATTTGGAAGTCTTAAAAAATTCATAGAAAATCCAAAAATTGAGATATTGACAAAATTCTTTCAAAGTAACAATCCTTACCATAATTATGATCACAATAGTCCTTAAAAAATCATCATTATCAATTAACTAGGAAATATGACACTTTTTTCTGCATTGAATCACCAAGTCCAAAGAAATGTCGAAAAAAATTCTAAAATTTGATTTTGGAAGGGAACCAAAATGACAATACATCTTCACTCATCCCTCTAGATCATTTCTATGCATTCTGTTTGTCTCTGTATACAGCCCGTATGAAAAAGAATATTGTTAAACGAGGGAACTCTTTTGTGACCTACTCTTGACTATGGTGGCGCCACCTGTAAAGAAGTCTGGACGAAAACAACAGAATTTGAAGAGGATCATAAGTGACTTATTTCTACCAAGATTTATTAAAATCCTTCAAACAGTTTTGTAGAAAAAGTTGAAAATGTGAAAAATGGCCAACCCCCCCCTTTTTTTTTTGGAAGTCTTAAACGTAAAATTCCTAATTTCATATGTTGAGTGTTGAGAAACATCTAAAAACTTATTTAGATGTGTAAAAAAAAAAAAAATTTTTTTGACCACAGCTGGATTTGAACCACTACTCTCCATATTTCAATTACCAAGTGGTATATGTACCATTGTGAGACCTACTTTTAGACATGGTGGCATTATCTGTTAACCAATTTGGATGATCCGCACAAAAAACAAAACCTTTGAAAAGGACTATGAGTACTTCCTTCCTACCCAGTTTTATCACAATCCTTCAAGTTGTTCTGTAGATCAAGTTGAAGATATGAAAAATTGTCCCCCCCCCCCTTTTCTTGGAAGTCTTAAAAAATTCATAAAAAATTCAAAAATCGAGATATTGAAAAAAATTCCTTCACACCAGCATTCCTTACCATAGAAATGATTAAATGAAACCAAATGAATGCATCAATGTTTACTAAAAGAAAATAATAACTCTTTAATGCATTAAAATAACAAAGTCCAAAATAAAAATGAAAAAACGTCAAAAATTTGATTTCGGAATGGAACCAAAAATATCAACACTTCTTCCCATATGCCTCTATCTCATTCCTATGCAGTCGGTTTGTTGCTGTATGCACCCGATCTGAATAAGAAGTTTGTCAAAGGAGGGTACCCTCTGTGACCTACTTTTGTCTGTGGTGGTGCCACGTGTTCATGGATCCTGACAAAGATGATCACATTTGTCGTGGACCTTGAGTATTTGATGCATGCCAAGTTTCATTGAATTCCAGCAAGTGGTTCCGAAGAAAAAGTTCAAACTGTGAAATGTTTACACCAATTATCCCCCCCCCCCCTTTTTCTTGAAAGTCTTAAAAAATTCATAAAAAATCCAAAACATAAAATATTGAAAAATTTTCTTCGCAGTAGTATTTCTTACCATCAAAATGATCAAATTAAACCAAATTAATGCATCAATGTTTACTAAAAGAAAAAAATACCTCTTTTCTGCATTAAAATTACCAAGTACAAAAAAACGTCAAAAATTTGATTTCGGAATGGAACCAAAAATAACAACGCTTCTTCACACATCCCTCTAGATCATTCCTATGCATTTGGTTTGTCTCTGTATGCCCCCGGTCTGAAGAAGAAGTTTGTCAAAGGAGGGTACCCTCTTTGACCTACTTTTGCCTGTGGTGGCGCCACCTGCTGATGAATCTGGACGAAAAACAACAACACTTGTAGGGGACCATGAGTACTACATGCTTATCAAGTTTCATCAAATTCTGTTCAGTGGTTCTGGAGAAGAAGTCGAAAATGTGAAAAGTTAACGACGGACGACGGACGACAGACGACGGACGGTGATTGATCACAATAGCTCACTTGAGCCTTTGGCTCAGGTGAGCTAAAAATTAGGGACCACTCACAAGTGACAATTATTTACAATTATTTATTTTTTGCCCAAACAATTGTCCCCTGGATATCAAAAACTACATTTTAAGGCCAATATTTAATACTGGAATAATTTATTAATGAAAGTGCTGTAAAAAAAGATTAGGTCAGGCCTAAAATTAGGGTCTGTTGGGTGACAGGAAACATACATATTTTTTCTTCTGGCCGTATTGTAACATCATGCAGAGCTTATGATAAAAAATCAGTAAAATTGCTTGCATAACATGACCACTGGTACAGCCTGACTAGTACCCAGTACCTTCTATGTTTGAGCCAAGTTCCACAATGATCATGAGCCAATTGACGCATCACTTTTGTGGAAAATTTATTGAATTTCGTGAAGTCACACTACATTTTCAATGTTTGTCCGAGGTATGACCGAGGTGTAAATATTGTGACATCATCTGATTGAACAATTTTTTCATGCATAACTGGAAGGGTCAATTGGTTTTAACACGAAGTTTTACTGTCTATAAATAGTATATTTAACTGATCATTCAATCACTTTAGTCTCAACATGAATATGCACAGTCTATAAATAGAACACCAACCTGAATGCGGTGTCCAGAACACTCCAACCTACATCCTTTGCATGAATAGACTTAAACACTCGGAACTTTTGGTTGTTAGCATCATGAACACGTAAATACTGATCTACAAAACATCAAAGGCAAGTTCATAACAGGATCAAGTAGTATTTTTTCTGATAACAGTAGTACTAACAAATATTAATATATTAAATCTATGTACTGCTCAGAATAGTTGATTTCATCAATTTATCTTACAATATAATGTCACAAGTGTTAGTAACTAACTGGCATAACAAATCCTCGTCACGATTGCAAAATTTTGACCATAGATCCAGTTCTGGAGGATCACATACTTTCATGGAGAGGGACTATGTCAATAGTGTTTATTCTGTTCAGTTGCTTGTTACTGACTTAGCTGGTGGGAATTCCCTTTAGCTCACTTGGCAGAGCACTGGACTGTAAATCCAAAGGTTCTGAGTTCGATTCCTAACAGAGATAAGTTTTATAAATACTGTCATTAATCCTTTTGAATTGCTATTCTTCCAAGCTGATTTGAACTTAAACTTATATTTAGTAATGTAACAAACACACTGTGATGAACCATTCCTTCAGATCCAAGACCTCCAATGCTACATATACATTCAAATTTATAGGTAAACAGGGCTCTCGGTCTGCCTAATTAGGGTCCAATATTCCGACCCATTCCCAATGCAAAATAGTATCTTTTTTTTTCAATTTAGACCCCAAGTTTTCCCAATTTGACTTCTTGAGGAAATTTTGAAAAAAGTGGAGAAAAAATGACAAATTCGAGTAGAATAATACGAGACATCAAACGTAGATTGAATCAACTGATTTACTGATCAAAGAAGCGTTTACCTGGTTGTTAATGTATTTGTATCTGTAAGAATCCTGCTGACCCTGAATTGCTTTACTTGAGCGGTTTCGCATTCTGTTTTTTCAAGTTTAAGTATTGACGAGTAAGACGTTAATTACGATTTATCAGCTGCTTTATTTTATAAGATGGCTAGATATCAATCAAGCAGAGCACTCTAGAGGGTATCGTAAGAGTATTTCTGTGGGTGGACACAGTTTAACTCCAGCTCAGCTTGATAAAGCCATGGAACACTTTAAAAGTATCAAGGACAGAATGTCAGATTTCTAAGATGTTGAGCACTGTATGTAAGATACATGGCTGATGCTACAATTAAAGGAAACAAGTACAGTATATGGATAACAAAATATGTCTTGTTATTTTTCCCAATTCTAAGGAAAACGTCGCTATTTTTCCCATCCCAAGGGCTCCGGGCCTCAGTCCCAAAAATGAGTGTTTGAGCCCTGATATACATCACACTTACCTTGAAAAGCTGAGAGGAAGACTTGCCCAGATTTGGAATATGTGCCACAAAATGCTTTGTGATGAAAGGATGCTATCGTGGTCTTATGATTTGGTAAAAACCTACAAGGCATATTTCATGTGTCAGAAAACAAAAGCAAGTAAAAGAAAATTGCATTCTCTTTCTTAGAGATACTCTCAATAACGTTATTCCATATGCATGTACAAGTATGCATCTTGTTTGTTGGTTGTTTACTGTCCAACCAGAATAATTTTACCAGCCCATATTGGAGGAAACGAAAACAACCAGAGAAAACCATAAACCCTAAGCAGGTTCTTCATCAGAACCTTCACTTGTTCAGAATGTGGTTAAAACCCAGCCTTGAGAAAAGTAGAAGATTTCAATACCAACACTTAAGTCCACTCCACAAATGACCACAAAGTCACCCAAACAATACCAGTGAGAAATCCAAACATTTTCACTTCCTCACTTAAAAAATTTGTACACATAAGATGCCCCCTAGATACACATATAATTGAGTTTGGTTACTTACTGACAATTAACACATCTTTTGTCTCCATCTGAAAAATTCTGCAGTTTGTTCATACCAATCTCACGCTGAAAAACAAAGCGCTGATTTTAAATACTCTTTTACTACATGTAGATGCACAGCTTTCACTCACACTCAAATCAAATTACAATGAAAGACCATAAGGCGTAACTCATATATACAAATGATACTGCCGCATGGATATAAGAAAAGATCACATTTTGAATTTGGGGTTAAATTTCACATTAAGTGTAAGACGTTACAGTTAAATATTTTTCAATCTACACACATGAATCATGCCTTATGACTTGGAAAGCAATGCATTTCAACTTTTTCTTTCACTAATACTACACATTGTTCCACCAAGACCGTACCTAAATGACATAATTCATTTATACATTACCTCATTTTCAGTACATGCAATTAGACTTTAATAGCTTTGTGGAAAAATAAAAGGTTTAGATTTAGAGATTTAAGGACAGAATAATTACAATGTCAATATCTTTCATTCTGTGACCTTGCATAGACATATATGTATCTATTATTACCGCCTGTTTAAAAACTTTACAAAAGAATATACATGTACATGTACATGTAACCTTCAGTTAACCACATATTATCTGATAATGATATTCAGTGTGACTAAATAATTCTGTCAGAAACTAAAATATAAACTGCATTCTGAAAAAAAGCTTTTATTGTATAATTCCTATTATTAACATATGTTTGATC
This sequence comes from Pteria penguin, assembly GCA_035048485.1. Taxonomy (NCBI): domain Eukaryota; kingdom Metazoa; phylum Mollusca; class Bivalvia; order Pterioida; family Pteriidae; genus Pteria; species Pteria penguin. The sequence goes on along the minus strand of CM068582.1, from coordinate 26,828,959 downwards.
TGCCTGTTGTCACTGCACTTAAATTATCTCCCCTATATGATAACGGCTAGTGTGAAGAGATGAAAATATCTGAAACGCCAAGAGGAACAGACTTTTGTTGTGTATACTACAAGAATTTCCCAGGTGCCCCACAACGAAATTAAGCATGCCATGATAGAAGGGAACGGCTACATGTACACTGAGGTCCATCTCAGTGTTTTATTCAATAATTTAATCTAGTCAGTGGTAAAACTCCCTCGACTGATCAGATACAAATTTTCAGTAAAAATGAGATAATAATAATAATGACTATGACTTTCTTGGTTAGGCATGCCAGAACGATTAAAAGATCAAATCAAATGTAATCAGGTATCAACTCAGAATTTCAATGTCAGTAGATTGATTGATTTTTGTTTTACGTCACACCACGAATATTTCATGTATATGGTGACGGCATCTGCCTAATGCGGGGCATACAAATTTTGACCTTTGCAACGGACACCCCCCCCCCCCCCCCCCCCCGAAGCAGTGAGGGATCTTTAACGTGCCATGCATACCACGACACGGGGCCTCGGTTTTTACTGTCTCATCCGAAAGACAGGACACCGGCATGATCAATATCAGTAGACATGAAATTATGTTATATCAATATAATGTATCCAGTTAAAATTGAAGTAAATAATGTATCACTACAGCTAAGGAATTAATAAAACTTAAATATTATACCAGGGGTTTCAAAATATCCAATATCAGTAAATAGAATAGTGATTTAAACCGTAAATAATCATTTCTGACAATCTATTCAATTTGATTTTCATTAAACACAATATAAAGTTCACTCTCATTTACATGAACATTCAACTCAAATTTCCCGTTCACGGCAGCTCAAAAAGATATCACAGTTCCGATATTACTGGTATTTTCTTTATATAGATATGTATTTTACTAACTTGAAATTGGATTAAAAGTAATTGTGGTCATTCAAGGTTATGAGTTGTTGGGAATAAACTGTACTTACATTTTGAAGCATATGCACCACTGTTGGTTTGTGTGTCCGTATCCTCTTCACGGACCTCCCTGATCTCTCAAGCACTTCTTGTTTCAAGTCATTGGTCTATTTAATAAATAGCCAATAATCAATATGAAGTGCATGGTTGACATCAATGTGTGATCTGAATTATTTTATAGGATGACAGAAGGTCCCTTTCTTCATTTTCAAAATAGAAGAATTACTCAAAGTACAAAACACGCTGAATAATACGTGATTCATACTGAAGTAAATGCTATTGTTAAGTTAGAATAAAAATCCCTTGTTTTCTCTCAATCATTATAAAGACAGATTTTTACACATCATTAATAACTGTATCCTACTGAAATTTATATTAAACTTAAACGAAAAATATTAAATAGAGCATTGATATAACTTTATTAATACTCAAGAAAAAATACTCATAGCAAATATTAATAAAATAAGCAATAAAAGAAGACAACAATGCAGAATCATCCTATTCCCCCTCTCTATCCCAAATGATGCTTACATCAAAATAATAAAATACTCTGGTATATAGAAAACTGTGTGGATGAATTTCTTACAATTAAACTTCAAAAAGCATTGAGCACTTAGGAGTAAAAGCTTAATAGAAATAAAAAAAAAAAGAAAAAATATTAATAACTACCTCATGTGTTATTAATACCATTACTGATATTAGAGACACAGATGAAGATAAAATTTACATGACCAGAATGTTTTTGGAGTCCCTCGCACTTCATCACGGAAGAGATCACATTAAGGTACAGTGTTTTTTTTAGACAAGATCACGCTTAAAGCCATATCATGAGCAAATTGAATTCTTAATTGTCATCACAAAACGTTGATAACGATTATCACCAACATCTGCATATGTGCAGTAATACAGAAAAGAGCAAACACCTTGAAAGATCATTAAAGGTGATAATGTCTTATCTTTTGTAGATGCAGTTTAGTAAGTTTGCATTATCCATGAGGACCAATTTAAGGGAGACACTTTTTTCCCCTATACTGCTACTGGATCACATCCTAGCCCTTTAATTGTTATTTGCGTCTTTTGAGTAAAATTTCTTTGTCAGTTTACAAACTTATGATCAAAAGCTCAAGCAAATAAAAGACCATGATCACTGGCAGACCCAAACTCCTGTGATCAATCTTGGACCTTTTTGGTATGGTCTTTAAGGCCAGCTATGACCTGCAAATTGACTGTTTTAGAACATTTCTTTTTCTGAAAACAGCTTCTATCCCAAGGGCTATAAAGTAACAACAAAGGCACTCTGCATACTAAACCATTCTTAGATTAAGTCAGAACATAGTGGTTTGCTGTTTTCACAAGCCAACCAGTAATCCTTCAGCACGGATGGGTGAGACCATGCAGAATGAATATGTGAGTTTGTAGATAAATAAGTAGGGTTTTTCTTAAAATTAAGGTCCAGATATATATATATAAGGTCCAGATATATATATATATATATATATATATATATATATATATATATATATATATATATATATATATACAGGTATTGTTTTCTTTGTTACAGATACTACTCAATTTTCAAAACTGAAAGACTGGTACTTAGCTTATATCAGAACCATATAAACCAAAGATGTCACACTTCAAAATTTACCACAATTGGAAGATTACGAGGGTTTTTTTTCAAATAGCAATAAAATTTCCAGTTGCCATCATTTTAGCTAATCCAATGCAAAACAGCAAACCAACGGTTTTTATGGATGGCTATATATATTCTAAGTCCAAATATTACCTGGAGTAGACTGGTATCTGGATTCGGGTCAGCTGAAATCGAAACATGGTTACTATATATATCTCATTCAATGTTGTTTACATTAATTGAAAACAGAAGAACTCAAGAAAAAATAGTGAGCAAAGACATTAGAAAATGGCAATGAAATCAAGACATGTAAGAAATTAGTAAAAGTTTCATAAATATAATACACATCTTAATCAAAATCATATGCTAAAATCTAATTATGTTAAAAGTGTTGTATTTAAAGATCACAAAGTAAAGTACACATACATTTGTACCAACATCAGAATTGGGAAATGTTTCTAAAACCTACACATGCATTATGCTACTTATGATTCTAGAAATACATCAATAAACCCGTCATACTAATGTAAATTCTGATCATGTAAATTTTATTCTGGGGTAACTTTTTTGATAGCTTAAAACTGACAGGGTATTAAAGGTATACTGACCTTTAGGGGTGGGGATTCCTGCAAACTCTCTCTCGCAGTCTGAATCTTCCTCTTTATCTTCTTCATCATCAAACCTATCATCCTGGGGCAAGATTCTCACCTGACCACTGAAATCATTACAGAATCACTACATTATTTGTTAGCTACCACTTAAAAGAAATCAGTACAGAAACAGTTGATTATTCCCAACAATTCGGTGTAATGCTCAAAAGATGACACACCACAACAGACAGAAAACATGACACACCACAACAGACAGAAAACATGACAATATCATTATTGAATCACATCACTGATGCCTATAGACAGTTTTCACTTAGAGAAAATTCACAGGAGTTATCTCCCACTGTCAGCCATTTTGTGGGTCAGAATGTGAAGTTTTGTGCTTTAATCTACGAAAAATACAGACCGAATTTGTCTAAAATCATCTTTGAAAAAGATAAATTGCTTACAAACCAATAAATATTTAGATATAATGTATTTCAAAACTATTTATTTTGTTGCAAAATTATGAAAACCCTCTCCAAGCAAAGGTTTGAAAATTGGTAATACTATGAATGAAAATATCTTCTTTGACCCAAAATTTGGCTGACTACGGGGGGTAACTCCAATAAGTTTAGACTCAGTGAAAACTATCTATTCTAAGTTGCAGTCCAAGAATTGCAATATTATATATATATATATACAATACGGTCCAAGTGTTTTGTAATTTTTCCACCTGCCATAGTGGACCACATCCAGGTGTAATTTCAAGAATTACACAATACACAGTGTAATTAACAAAGGTGTGAATCAGCATACATGTAGGTAAATTTTCACCTTGGTTTCCACTGTGATTTCAAGTGTTTTTCCCACTGTGATTTGTGCAGTTTCTCCAAAACACCTGGACTGTGCTGTAGGCCAGGCCTAAACTGTTGTATTGTTCCTCTGATATTTCATAAATCTTTTTCTTCTTTGCAAGTCATTATAATGACTTACAATGTTCCTAATATTAGTTAGTATTACTGAAATTAAATGAGTATTTCCTTATATCCTGTTGCAGTTTCGACAATCTTAAAAACTAACCTGCGGATGAGATATGCTAACACAGCTTGTAGATCTGGCGTCTCTGTATCGCTATTATTCCTGTCTTGATTTGAGGATGAGTTTACAGCATCCTCCGAAGCATTCATACTATTTCGTTGGGATGAATTGTTAGAACCCATATATTCATTACTGATGCTTTGGGTGTTCATGAATTAAATTTCATTGATAGTCCTCAAATCTGAAATCAAACGGACAAATTGATCACGTATTGAAGTTTTATGGAACAGTAACAAACCATTATCATCATCTAAGTACAAGTAGGAGAGATATGGAAGCTGAAATAGAAATGACCTGCCATGGATGATGGAAGTGAAACATCAACAAAATATTTTCTTGATGTGCGAGTGTTTCAAAAATCGTAGATTTAATGTGTTAAATAAATCATACTACGTGTACCTTTAGTATTAATCTACCTGCATAAATTAAAATATATAATCTGCTACGGCTGTTTACTGTCACAGTGAAAAACGGAACACCAAATATAAATCATTGTCACTTGAAATCTTTATACATACATACTTGCATACACCTGTATTATGCGGGTGCTCCTAAATAGTTTGGTATTCAGAAGCACCGGTATTATGCCTATACTTATGTATGAAGAGACAAATGGAGAACAACGAGCTAAAATACATTCTTGGTCAATAATGGTTTTTGGGTTCAAATCCAATTGTTCACAATGCAAGTTACTAAGTATCATCAAAACATGACCGACACATACAATGAAGCTGAGGATTCTTCAATTCATTAATAAATAACATTTAGTGTGGCGAAATATTGAAGCTGGCTTCATTTATGTTCAACTGATCTTGATTAAGGAGTATGATAACTTACGAAACTAACAGCAAAACAGGCTCCGAGGGAACAGTCTAACGCTCAACTTTTGAGTACACTTCATAATGGAAGAAGAAGAAGAACTAGGTAACTGTAGAGTGAAATCCATTTAAATACATACAGAATACAATTACCGTATGCTAACATATATCACATATCTTTTTGACTGACGGAAGATTTTGAAAGGGTCAGTTTGTTGCTTGACAATACTAGAACAAACCTTACTTGCAGTGCACTTACTTCGTTTTCCTTCAAGTTCGCAGTAAAATTTACGAACTCGTGAGAAAACATACAGTACATTGTTTGAAATGACAATACAATCACAAAAAAACTCACCTAACTCCCAGAAAGAAAAATGACAAGACAAAGAAATCCGTCAATGACAAACGAAATTCAATAACATTATTATATAAAGGTTAAAATCTATGACAATGAAGTTTGTTTCGCCAAGGCTGAAATATGTAGGTCAACAGGAAACGCAGAGTTGTTATAGCCATGTCGTGGGACAAACAATTCGTACCAACAAAATTTATTTAGAAAGCGGCAACACGATCATGTGCCACTTTCTTGTTTACATTACAATAAAGAACATGATGTGTTCTGAATACAGGTAATCTATTATTTCTGATCGCAATACAGGACAAGATTTAAAAATGTTCAGATTAAAGTCAAAAGGAGTTTTCATTGGCAGATAAAGGGTCAAACATCCCACATATAATAATATTGTAAACCTTTTCTCACTTTGACATCCGATTCTGTTTAAATATGAATCTGCATTAAGCTTCCACACGAATGTAAACAAACAAACAGAAACCTACTTCAGAACACTTTGTTTACCGTTGTGCTTCAAATATCACTTGATGTGTACGAGGCGGTAACAACTATTTGAACTGGAGATTCCTGTGTAATATTTTTTCGATTTGTCCACTAACCAATGACTCATCATATTTTGTAATCTTACTTTATATATTGAGGGCTTTTAGAAAATGTAACTTTATGCACACTTGACTGATCATCAATTGGGCAATATCGCACCTGTCTCAGTGCACAATTTTTCAGTGTGACGTCATTATTCAAGGATCAGTGTAATGTTGATTTAATTGTGACGCCACAACGAAAATACCGGGTGGTCGTGAATAAGATAGATTTGCTAGCGATGTCCCATATTGTGTTGTTATCTCATACATTTGCACTTCATTCTTGAAATTGTGTCTTTAAAAGCTGCAAGTTTATCGACCTGGTTTCGTTACCGGCTTTACTCTACACATCAAACACTAAATTAAATTTTCAGTATGACCCATGTCCTAAGTAGTAATGACCATTATGACCAGCCCTCCTTATAGATAAATTAAATGCACTGAAAGTAGGTGACACATAGACACAATCTAAATAAGACCAGTATGTCCTAGATTGCATCATGACATATGGGACAGAAAATAATGCGAGGTGTAAGAATGCAAAGACATGCATTGCCTACAACAGCACTGATGTGCCTATGAAGATTGGGGTGTTGTAAACATGGATGCCACTTGTTTCGTTTTGACTAAACAGTACGTAATTGTTGGGGTGGCATAAAGATGAATTTAAACAAATAAATATACGAATAACTCTTTTTCACATCTTGAGTTACATATTATATGCACTTAAATACACATTGCAAAATTCTAATTAGAACTTTAAAAATGTTCGTAGTGACAACGCTGCTAAACAGACTCCTTCCCAACTTTTGTCTTCTAGAATGTCAAGGTCTAATTTTATGATTTACCTGCGGACCAGAATATATGACACCAATTATTTTGAGTCTGTGGAGTATGTTGATTTCAGAAAGGTAGCAACAGAACATTTTGGGAATTTTTTATCCCCTCCCATCTTCTAAAAATTGCCCTCTTATTCAACTTAAATGAAACATAACCAAAATTGCTTTCCTACATACACTTAGTCAACCTTAGATTTGATAGGGTAGCCGGACCAAGCTTTTGAAAATGGGGGCATCGCTGTGTGCAGTTCACAAGGTTTATGAAGTTTTATCATACATATTCAAAAAGTTGCAACCCCCCCCCCCCCTTATATCAATCAAAACTTAATTTGTGTAAATCTGTTGTTCCACTTTACCCTCTCTTCATTTCAGTTTGAAGAACTTTATGATGTCATCTGCTGTTTTTTAACAGTATATAAAACGTATATAAAACTGAACTAAAACAAACAAATCTGAAGGCGACTATGCAAGCTTGACAGGGATTGGATTGTGGTAGACCGAATGTCAGACCCAAGCATGAGACTTGGGTCTGACATTCCGAACTGGGATTGCAGGGCGGACTCACACACCAGGATTTCCGAAGAATGGGGTCCAGAGCTTGACTCAGAAACGAGGGCTTGCTAAGACTGGTAAGTAGACCTGTACGTATTTAGGGACTTGCGATGCTTGGGACACAGGAGAGGACTAAGAAACAGATATTTTTGGAGATTTGAGTAAAGGGTAGACACCAGAAAACGCACTTACGAAGATTGGGATGCAGGGGTGTATCCAGAAATAGGTATATCCATGATTTTTCACAGGGGCGCACCCAGAGATTGGTACTTGCTAAGATTGAGCGCAGGGGTGAGCCAGAAACAGAGGCTCATGAAGATTTGACTACAGTTCGAGCCCAGAAGCTGGGACTTGGAAGATTGGGGCGAAATGCAGGACTCGGAAAAATTGACTTTCAAAGATTTGTGGGCAGGGACGGACTCAGAGTCAGAATCAGAAGAGGGGGCAAACATTAAACTTCGAGACTTGTGACGACAGAGGAGCAGTGACGGAATCAGAAACCGGGTCTTAATACAACTGAATGCTACTACATGTAATTCGGCTTCAAAGCTATCCATATCACATTAGTTTGGTTTAAAGCTCCGATCAGATTATTATGTGTTATTATATATTTCTTTATTTACATCATTCGTAAGATCACAAGAGGTCATGGTTACCGGGACGACTGTATATAATACAATAAATTTTTACTTTAATTTCAGTGACGTGGCACCAATAAATGTATAATGATCAGCCATTTTATTGTATATGAATCTCGAAAATAATCTAGTATTCGTGTAGTCTTATCAGATACAACATACGTGCATTTAACACGGAGATTCGGATAGTGTTGTTTTTAAAGGGGTACATGCATAGCAAATTATTTTTTGGATTTATTATTTATTATTCCCAGAATTAATACATGCGCGGATACTGGAATCCGAAAATTTTACCCCAAAAAAAGTAATATTTGGGCATTTTTGGGGTTGGACCCCCCTCGTCTAAGAGAAAATTTTACCTGTTTTGGTTGGACCCCCTCTGACAAAAATTTCTGGATCCGCGCATGTAATAAGGGGGGGACTGTCAAAGTACATGTATCTTAGGTAGATGTATGTTTTTGACTTGACAAACGCGATTTTTGAGTGGCACAAAAGGGACAAAAGGAGTATACTAGAGGGAATATTATGCCAATATATTTATTAGATCACTTTTCGTGAATTTAGTATAGATGTATGAAGGTGCTCTTCAAAATTTTATTCATTATCATTTAAAAAATCTATTTAAATGTATCTTAGTCGGTGGCTTGCTTGGGACTCAAACTCATGACCCATTGGATTTAATGTTTGTTTTGGGGGTTTTTTTTTCTTCTTAATTTATTGTTTTTGTTTGGAGTTTTTTTTTTTCTTAGTTTATTTACATTTATAGTTATTATTATTCTGTTTTGTTTTGGTTTTTTTTTTGTTTTGCTTTGTTTTTGTTTTGTGTTGGGTTTTTTATTTGGGAGGGGGGGGGTTATATTTTTTTGTGTGTGTGTGTGTGGGGGGGGTTGTTTGTTTGTTGTTGTTTGTTTGGTTGGGGTTTTGGGGGGGGGGGGCTTTTTTGGGGGGGGGATTTTTTTTTTGAAAGAAAGGGAGGGGGTGGTTGTTGTATTACGTCACTCTAAGATTATTCCACTAACAGGATTTGCTCAGAAATTTTTGATCTATGCAACAGACCCGAATCAGTGAGGGATCTTTTACGGACCAGCCCGAAGCTTTGATGGATCTTTTACGAATTCACCCGAAGCAGTGAGGGATCTCTTACGGACCCGACCGAAGCCGTGAGGGATCTCTTACGGACCCGACCGAAGCATTGAGAGATCTTTTACGGATCCGACCGAAACAGCGATGAATCTTATAAGGACTCCACCGATGTAGTGTTAACCATGACATGGGACCCCGGCTTTTATTCTTATTTGAATTACTTGTCTCTCAAACATTAATTACTGGTTCAAGTCTAAATGCTTATTCGAAAGATAAATATAGGACAGCGACGAGCCATCGGTGGAACTCGAACCTGGCACCCCTTGGCTGCAAGACAGACACGCTATCAAATGAGCGAGGCGGGCTCCTGAGAGATAATTAAAAATGAGGATGATGGGTGTGGTCTGCCCCTCCCTATCTGCTATACGATGTTTTAACTAAATCGGTTATCGACAGTTCTTACATAATAACTGGGATTAATTATGTACATACACATTTCCATCAAAGAGAACTTATTTCTGTCGTTTACTTTAGTGCGCCATTATGGTTGAGAAGAAAAGAAATAAACTTTACATATCATTTTGCAATAACCGTGTTATTAAAGTTTTCTATGACGTAGTATTAATCAGGGTTGAGAATCGATGTTAATATCCTTTCAAAATCAAATTAAACCTGATAAAATGAAAAAGAAAGAAAGAAAAAACAAACAAAAGAAAAGAAAGACGGACAGACAGACAGAAAAAAGAAAGATAATGAAAGAAAGAAAATGTTTTCTTCGTCATTAGTTCTCTTCTCAACGAGTCCTAGGGGAGGGCACGGTGTAGTGGTTTAGCGCTTGACGTGCGGCGCCGACGATCCGGGTTCGATTCCCGGGTTGCGCCACTATGTTTAAGAGGTTGGTAACTTCCTGCTTCCATGTCGCGATATAGCTGAAAAATTGTTGAAAGCGACGTAAAACACTAATCAACCAGCCAACCAACGATTCCTACATTTTATATCCTAATATATTGATACAAGTTGAATTATCTTCATGTGAGAAGACATAGTCTACCACCTAATTTAGAATTGTATGTTGCAAGGCCGTAGGAACTGGGGTATCGAGCACTTTGGGGTGGGGGGGGGGGAGTTGCGATCATAGACTGATTCTTTTTGCTATGTTTCGAAACGCAAGGGGAAAAATCAAGATTCTCAAACCCACCCCGCAGTTTTGAAATACCTCCTACGGCCCCTTACTTTCCATCACAATGTATGCTGTGAAATGATTTAGGACAACTCTGATAGAAATTATTCACCAAAATCTATATATCCATGATACAAAAATGAATCTATAATAATATTATTACAATAAAATTATCCATATACAATGTAACATAATAAGCGCATATAGAATTTAGATTTAAACAGTTTTATTTCAGTGATGTATGGAGCAAGCAAATAAATTGTGTTTCTGGTGAAGGGGGAACGGCAAACAATTTTTATATCTACGGAATCCATGTATCAAAAACAGAAATTATTTCATTTCGAAACAGCGGTGTTTTAATATGAAATGAAACATGGACTTGTAATGACGTGAAACTATGTACTGCAGATGAATTTTGATATTTCAGCATTTTATTGAATTATAAAGGATTTATCCCCGAAACATCGATCATTACAATGTTGTAAAACGCAATCTCATAATTTAGTTATTGAAACTGGTCGATATATCAAAACAATTCCCCGTACATGAACGCATTTGTCTACCTTGCAATAGAAATATCTCTTTAATCATACAAATACATTTTACAAATTGAACAGTAATTTCATATTATGACTTAAATGATTTCTTTGAGCAAATGCTATGATCTGTAAGCTGCAGCGCTTTTAATTGATGATCTATATTTTACTATACATAAATTTGAAGGGAAAAGGGGAAACAAGGAGAAATAAAAGCAACGCACACTCACAAACGGATTTATCTGATTCTTCGTTAGTTTAATTCAGTATTTTTTTCTGTCCTTTCTTTCTTTCTTTCTTTCTTTCTTTCTTTCTTTTCGTCTTGTTTTGCATTACACGAAGATAATATTTTACTATGACGACATCTGCTTTATATTGTACATGCATTGTACAGAGATTTGGACGTATGCAACAGAGCCACCCGAGGCAGTAAAGAACGAGTATCCGTCAATCTTGACACGGGGCCTAGGTTTTACTGTCTCCTCTAAAAAGGACACTCATTGGAGCGACTCAAACCCAGGAGCTTTAGACCACGATCCACGGACGCTACAGACTGCGTAACACCGGTTACCATATTTTGAAGTAAACAAAAATGTATCTTAGATTGGGATAATCTACACTTTATTTGAACATGACGTTTGCTTTCTTGTAAATCAAGGACTATCCATTCCTTTTCTTTCTTTCTTTCTTTTATTTTTTATTTTTATACACATTTCTTTAACCCTCTTGTCACATTATTATGTGGACTAGTCAAATATTTATGTCAATAAGTCGATATGATTTTCTGAGAGGTCGACAATATTATTTTACAGGTCGACATTATCATAATGTTTCCTTTTTCAATAATTACCAAATTTTCTTGCAGTTTTGTAAAATGATTTATTGCTGTAAGTAATCATACAATGCCTTTTTTTATCTTACGCTTCAAGATGGATTTCAGATGATGGTTTCAATTGATGAAAATCTATTTTTCCCCTCATGAGTACAAAATAAATACAATGTATTGATAAAATATATACAGTGTATCAATTGCAAAAAAAAAAAGAAATAAAATGTAATATAATATAATACAACAAACAAATAGATAAAAGAAGTTCGATTCCAGGTCGTGCCACTATGTTTGAGATAAATTACCAGATACCCCTATGTCGGGATAACATTATTTTATATTGTAGATAGCACTGTTCCTCACTATGATGTGCTAATTGACGACTTCGTCAGTAAAAATGTATTCAAAGATACGAAGAAAGCCAATAACAGTTTACGCTAATTACTCGTATATCACAAATGTTTTTAATTCATCTCGTAAGACTATCATATCTATTTTGCATACTTTTTATTTGGTAAGAAAACAGTGTAGTTCTTCAAATGCATTCTTCTTCTTCTTCGTCTTTTTTTTTCTTCTTCTTATAATTATTATTTTCAAATTCTCAAATTATATTATGTCAAAACAATTCAATCTCCACTAAATTACTTGGGGTTTATTTATCTATTTTCATTTTCATTAATTTATTCATTTATTTATATATTTATTCATTTTTGTTTTCATTGTTCATTTTTTTTTTGAAACAGAAAAAAAAGTAAATAGACATACACGAAAAGATATACAAAAGAAAATCATGTTAAGTGCGCAACCTCCTGGATGCTTGCCCAACGGGAATAAAACATATCATTCAGGGAAGCCTAATAGATTCGCTTACAGATATAACAAGATATCATATCATGCATCAACCGCTTACCTCACTGAAGCTTCTATACATATATAGTCAATATTCCAGATATCAATAAAGATAAATGTGTCCAGGTTAAATAAATTATAATAGAACAAAGAGAAACAACTCCTTGGTTGACCGCGAGTCCAGAAAGTAGCGCAACTGCCCAATATAAAGGGTTCGTTCCTTTTCAAACTAACCTTCAGTGGATGTTTTCACCAGTTTGAAATCTTTAGATTGCACGGTATATTAATGTCCACAGCGACGTATAGATATTGTACTTTATTTCCAATACTCAGAAACCTCGGTGAAAATTCGGAACATGGAGAATGGTGAGTTCAAGAGATAGGACTTCAAAAGTTATTTTTAAGTTTGCGAACGCAATATATAAGGGTATACATATATATAGCGTATGATTGTTGAGGCATATCATGTAATAGTGTATTGTACACAGGATATGTGATACTTATTATTGCGATCTCGCTTCCATATTTTTTTTTTTGCTCATATCCACAGCAGATAAAGAAGGGGGAGGGAAAGACTTCATTCTACCCCCCCCCCCCCCAAAAAAAAAAAATCAGTAGACAGTATAAAACGTAGATTTGATTTGATGCTACCAGACGAGTCGTTAGTTGATCCAGAATTAAAAAAAAATAAAACCACCCCTCTCCCCGTCTATTTTTTTTTTAATTCCTGGATTAACATACGATTCATCATATCTTGTTTAGCATTACTTGATGATTTTGATGAATTGTTTGGGAAGATCATCACCCAATGTCTAACCATCTTCGCAAGCCAAGGCTTCGTTTCGTACTACTGCATAGTGCAGTAGAACGAAACGAAGCCTTGGCTTGCGAAGATGATGTCTAACTAAATTACGATTTTCGGACGCGTCGTTGTTCCAAGAGTTGAATGTTAGAAATTATTAAATGTTACATATATGAAAATAGGTTATGCATACCCACTTCATTTTTTTAAATGATAATGATCCAAATAAGGTAAAAAATTTTAGATTTAGGCGTGGCTTCCTTGCTCACGACTAAGTATTCTTACGAATGAAGAAAGAAAAATATTTCACTCTTTATCTGGTGTGGTAGTTAAGGGATGGACTTGCGCTGAAACCATGGTTCGATACCCGGGTTGCGCTACCATGTATAAGGGGCTGGTTGCTTCCTGTTTCCCTGCCGCAATACGACGGAAAAATTTTTGACAGCGACGTAACCCCCTACTCAACCAGTCAACGTATGGAGACAGATGTGAAGGTACATCATCATTGTCACAGTGGAGATAGAAGGGGAAGGGGGTTTATACAGAATAACTCCCCTTTTACAAACTATTTTCATAACACAATATAAGATCACCTTGTATCTATCCCCATTTCTGAAATCCAGGATCCGGCTCAGGAGATGTTTTTAATTCTGACCTCAACGCAAAATGGAGACGACAACAAGAGACTGAAGGATGTAATTTAGAACATGACTAAAATACACGACGAAGCATGACTTTTTTGCGAAAGAAAATATCATAAACACTAAGGATAGATACACAGCTTGCTCGCAAGTAGTCTATTTCTTTTTGTATACAATATTTGATGTTGAATATAACACATAATACATATGATGAATTTTTGATTTCAAGAACAAGCTAGATTCAATACAAGGCGATGAAACTTTCACCTTTACGTACTGGTCAAAGTTTGGGACATTGGGTTTTAATATTGGGTCAATGACCCAAATGACCCTTCACCGAAAACTCGTTATCGATTTGATATCATCTGGAAATTTATCTATTGTTATCTGTGCGGTTCCAGAACTGCAGGGAGCAACGGAGCTTTCCAAAGATTTCATGATTTTTCTGGGTACATTTTGTGAAAATAAGAGAATTTCTCTGTGGAACCCTCGACAAAATTTCTAGATTCGTATCTGGTTGACATATCTTTCATCATGCCATTGTCTCAATATCTAGATAATGGTATGTTTACGGTGATGTTGTAAAAGCATTAAACTACCATTGCAATAACAGATAACAAAACAATATCAAGAGATGTAGTAAACTACGATTACTAACTGATTAGAGCGTTTCGTTTGTATGGTTTTATATGCAAAATTTAATCACCACCACCATCAACCACTCCCCCCCCCCCTTTTTTTTTTAGAAAAAAGAGAAAATGTATTTTGAGCCACTTTTCAATGACACCACCTTCAAAGGGAAGGTACCTATAAAAGCTTGTTAGATCTGTTTCTGTTTCTTATTCAATTAAATAATTTTGGTGTCAGGTTCAAATTTTTAAATGCTTCTAAGAGATGATATGATTTGGACAGCTTCGTCACATGTGTCCTAGTTTCACGTGTCAGTAATCAGACACACGCCCAAATCGCTGCTTCCAAAAAAAGAACACGACATTCAGAGATTTTCAATTGTTTTATTTATGAAGCAATGAACAAAAACGTTGTCTGTTGGAGTTTTATCGTCGTAGGATGAAATACGACGTTTTTGTGAAAGGCTGGATATATAGGTTCGTACCTGCGAACTTCCACTGAGATTCGTCCTTCCACAAAGTATCGATATGATGTCATTCGATGCCAACAAACTCCAACAATATCGTTTTACTTTATGATGTCATAAATACATTCGGCTCACATCGGCCGATTACATCTATTTTTGATGTAGGGAACCGGAATCTACGGAAGTATGGAAGGAACCTGTGGAAACAAATTATCTGGTCGTGCGCACGACATAACATAATTTTTTCCTCATGTCTCTTCCATACTTCTGTAGGAATCTGTCGAGGTCATAAATATATTATATCGATTGAAAATCTTCTGAATGCCCCTTTCTGTTACTAATGTACACTCGGAAAAACCTCGAATGTTAAATATCATGGGAACCCCGGTGAAACATATAAATACAGAAAAATACAATTATTGCCTTTTTTTCACTGGAAGGGCCATTTCGTCAACAATTCACTGACGTCATGAATTGACAACAAAAATATTATGTTGTCATTTATTCACATTAAAATATCACAGCGGCGGATTCACCACTTTTCGAAACAGGTGGTAAATTTTGGTAATTTTTTCCATCGTAAGGGGTGGGTCACCATTTCAAAGTGAGTTAACCCCCACTCCACCCCTGGATCCGTCTATGAACTTTTTTTGCATCATATAGATAGTCAGACCACAATGGCTTACTGTGTTTTAATCACTTGTGCAACCATTAACAAGGCCAGGAGTTTCTTTGGACGATAAGGCTTTTTGAAAACGCCAGAATTCCCTATAATAAATATAGAACATATATACCTTTTAATCTTGTGCACCATATGCGCATTTCGACAAGTTATGTCTCTTCAGTGATGCTCGTGGCCGAATGATTGGAATTCTCAAAACATAAAAATATGAAGAGCAGTGTTGAAGCCAAAATGACCGAAAAGTGAACCAAAGGATCTATCTAAGGACAGAGCTATGCATACCTATCATCATCCTTGAAGCCGGTGTGGCTCAGTGGGTGAGGTGCTAGACTCGTCAGTGACCTAGAGGTCCCAGGTTCGATCCCTCCATGGGGATACCGGTGTTCTGATTTTCGGATGCGACAGTGAACACCAAAGTCCCGTGTCACGGTAGTCGTGACAAGTAAAAAATCCCTCACTGCTGTGGTGGAGCCATTGCAAAGGTATAAACCTCCTCCAAACACACCATACATATTCCTGTATTGCGAGCCAGAATTTATTTTGACAAAGTCTTCCTCCCCCACCGTCATAAAAAATCAAAAGGTTGCTCCCTTCTTTGGTGAAGACATCTGCCTGAAACATTGCATAGAAATTTATACCTTTGCAAAGGACCCTTCCGCTGGTGAACTGGAACCAGGAACCTCTTGGCTGCGTGCCAAACGCCTTACCAATTGATCTGGGCCAGCTCCTATGTAACACTGAACCCAACCACATGTAATTAAAATATATATGATTTCAGGGAGTAGGCCCCGTCGCCAAAAATATGAGTAAAACTTCAGATTTGGCAGCTAAATGGCTGAGTATTTTGTTTAATACTTGACTTTCACATGTGCCCCCCCCCCCTTACATACACACACACACTTTTCGAAACCCTCGATCCGCCACTGAGTAAACAAACAGTTGGCAACGACAACTTTCAGTGTATCACAACTTGATAGAAAGTTCATACAGGATTTAAATTTATATTTGAATAGAATTAAATGATTGTACTGGTATATAATTATAAAGTGCCTGGCAGACTTCATCAGGAAATGGGGGGTGGGGGGGGGGGACAAGAAAGACAGGGAAATAAAGCCAATTGTACACAGAAGGGATGCCATCACAATACAGTGTCCTATGATGTAATCAAATTAAAGCTTTTGGCCATACTTATTGGCCGATAAAGATAAATTTTTTATGTTTAGATATGCAATATCAAAACATTTACATAAACTACACACAGACAGACACGTTTGAGAATGTGTGTGTCTGTCCATGTGTCTCTGTGTGTATGCGTGTGTGCGTGGGTGTATGTCTGTGTAAGTAGTTAGATGAAAACTCGAATATATACACGCATAATGTGGAGCCTATTCCAGTCTTCTTACTTTTTTTTTGTCTTTGCAAGGTTGTGCCCCCCCCCCTTTTTTATTATTATTATTATTATTGTACTTGCTTTAGTGCCTGGTTTAAATTTAGACTAGGTTCTAAGAATCCGCGCTTTAGACGGCAGAGGATCTTTAATATTCTGAAACTACCCTTAACACAAGTTCTGGCTTCACGTGTTGTAAAGAAGTAATTATATAGGTATTATCTGATACCTATCTATAGTCAATGTCAAAACTGGTTCATACTCTTCCAGTTTATGAACCGACAAAATCGGATCGATAGGAAAATCAATCATAACAAGTTTGACTGCTTAATACAATACTTTATTTCGTGTGTTTCAGTGAGTTCCTGGGTTCTTAAATGAAACCTGTATTTAATTACCTTGGTGAATCAAAAAGGGCCGGCAAATATTACACTACACACATTCCTTGATAATATCTCATCAACAAATTTGGATCTCTCTTTCCATTGCCATGTTTTAGGACCCCCTCCTCTCCCCCACTTCCCTCTTGCACTATGTAAGGAGTATTGTTCACCACAAAGAGGAAGACACAATTTGAAAGATTTTTAGCAAATCCAAAATGTCAAACTGAAAAACAGTGACAGATATTAGTCAGTGTATATGTCTATTGTTGTATTTTGGTCATTTACTATGTATAAGAATGAAACGGGGGAGTATTTTCCCCAAAAATGAACATAAAAGACATGCGCATATGGATGCCAACATCAGAGTCGCCAGTCATCTGAAATGTAAAACGATTCTTTTCAGTCAGCCTTCGATATTGTAATTTTTCTTTTCCATTTATTCTTTTAATTTTATTTATTATTATTTGGGGGTGTTTTGTTTTGTTGTGGTTGTGTGTGTGTGTGTGCGTGTGTGTGTATGTGTGTGTGTGTTTTTTTATTTTGTTTTTTCGAATCATAAAACTTTTTATTGGTAAATAACACAGAAAAATAATATCTACAAACTAATTGAAAACTGATGATAAACATTTGAGTCAGGAAAAGTAATACAAGTCAAAGCAGTCAGAAAAAAATTCCTCCATCCCTTGACGTCATCTAACACCTCTCTAAGGAATGAAATGTCATGGGTTACTTACATACAGTATATATCTAACATCGTACCCCTGTCGTGCTTGTTCTTAATATTATAACAGAAAGAAATAGGTGTTTTAATATTCAATACACCAAGTCGTTAGGTATGACACCAGTATTCTGTGGAGTGTTTGTTTATTCCTATTCAAAAGTTTAAAAGGAAATTATTTCGATACATTGAAAAAACGTTTTCCTTTTTCTTATTTCTTTCTTCTTCTTTTTTCTTAATTTGCAAAATGTCTTGTTTTTATATAACTGTCTTTGGTCTGCTTAAGTCTGACTGATTGATTGATTAGATATCATTTTACGTCATTTAATGTATATGGTGAGGCCGTCTGCTTGATGCATTGCATAGAAATTTGTACCTTCGCAACGGACTCACCCGATCTTTTACATGCTACACCTACCCTGACACGGGACCTCGGTTTCTATTGTCTTATCCGAAAGACAGAACACCGGTGTGCACAGGGCGGGAGTCGAACTAGGGATCACTCGATTACGAGCCGAGCACCGCATCCACTGAGCGGCGCAGGCTTAAGGTGATCTTGCTTAGTTATATAGTGATAATAAAACTATCATCTGTAGTATCTCATATATTATGGTATGCTCTCACCTGAATTAAAACTTTATTATATATGAAAATAGTTTGTGCTAGGTGATATCTTGTGATATATAGTACCCCTTCCCCCAACCCCAAAATAGCAAAACAAAACAAAACAAAAAAAAAAAAAAAAAAAAAAAAAAACAAAACAAAAGGAGTGAATATCAAAAGAAGCAAATAACTCAAAATAGAAGAAACAACACAACAGAAATTAAAATCAAAACAACCACGTAATTTTTCTAAATTGAAATCTGAAAAACCTACTGATCAAAATAAAGGTAACAATAATAGGTTTTTATAGGTTTTTGCACCTTATTTTTTTTTTAAATTCGTAATTATTTCAAACCATTTGATAAATTTTTATTACGGCCTTTTGTATATCAATATACATTTGAACTTTGGATATATAGGGCCTAACATAATGCTCAGGGAATTCTACCGGCTGCCCCTAGTACAAACAACATTAGGGGACTGTCCTTCAGACGACATCGTTAAAAACAAAATGCCAGGTGTCAAAGTACAAGATTTGCCGGCAAAAGTATCCTGACAGATTGTGTGATCCGTCAATAGTTCAATGAACCAAGTTGGTGCCGCCATATTATAATTGTTCAACCTTTGAAATGAGGTGGCCTCAGATGAGATTAACATACATTTGTTCTTAATCTTCTTGACATGCAAAATCAAAAAAAAAATCTAAAAAAACCCTCCTGTAACTTGTAAGAATACCAAAATAGAACCCCCCCCCCCAAAAAAAGTAAGAAAGATAACTCTTCCTTCCTTGTATTTATACATACCTAAATCCACAGGTAAATTGTTTTCATCCGGGCCACCGCGCGGTTTAGCACTTTTTGACAATACTGCATAAAGTTATCTCAGTATCAGCGATATTTACTTATGGTTAGATATATGTGAGATAGATAATTCGAAACTCCGTGTTCCTGTTTAACGTTCACAATGAAACTAAGCGCAGGTGTGCACACGTGAAAGATGGATAACAAGGTAGGTACATGGAATTCAAATTATTCAACTTTCACAATCTTTGCCGGTGTAGTGGAATGATGGGTTTTGTACCAGCTGTATTAGTTTTAGGGTCACTCACTTCTTTTTGGGCACAGTTTAAACTTTAAAAGTCACACTAGTGGTACATATGTTTATAAAAGTGATATATGTTTTGCCATTATTGTCAGCCTTATTTGAAAACAAGGGGGAGGTGATGTTAAAAAATGATTTACTAATTCACCTGGACTTTTTCGTCGTATCCCTGCCTACATGTACTAGTGAGTCTTTAAAATGTGGATACTTCTTGTTAATACTGCCATATTTTACTATGTATGTATTAAAAGTAAAAAAAAGAGCTGTATTCACTGATTTAACAGGGTCATCCATAAGTTTGTGCATTGTTCCTCTTCCAGACAGAGTTTACTCAACATTGAGTGTTACACTGCCCTTCATGCTTCGAGTTCTACCCTTGAGTATTTCACCCATTTTAAAAACTTCAGCCCTCATCTACTTCCCAGTAATCAGTTCACCCCCTTTACTACATGCATGTAATCTTTTGTTTAGCAATTTGACCCTCCCTTACAAAGCTGCGGTACGACACTCTCCTCTTATTCACCTACATGTACCCCATATGTATTATCCTTCCTCATTAGCTATTGCCCTTACTATTTATGTCCACCCAATTGGCCAATAAGCCATTTCAGTGGCGGATCCAGGATTTCCGAAAAGGGGGATGCCCACATGTTTATTAGCCATACTTCTCAGCCATTTTTTGGTGCTAAATCTGAATTTTTACTTGTAAATATGTGGCGAAAAGGGGCACCGAGTCCCCTGCTTCTAAATCTGTCACTGCATTTCCCCTGCTGATCGATGTTCATCCATCGCATAGCTATTTTCCCTCCCTATAGTCACCCTCCCCATAGCTATTTCCCCTCGTCATATTCGTCCATCCCATAACCATTTTCCTTCCCAATATATTCACCTACTCCATAGTTAATTCCCTTCTTAACATTCACCCACCCATAGGTATTTCCCTACCCCCTTGTTATCTTCCCCATAGCAATTTCCTTCCTCATATTCACCAGTCCTGTACATCTGACTACATGATCTCCAACCCATGTTTACTTCACCCCTTCCATACTCACTTTTGTCATAGATCTTCCTAATGCTATTGCTGCCCCTCCCTACAGTAGTTGTTCCCCATCCTGCCCTGTAGCTACTTTATCATGCATTACCTCAGTGACAAAGCTCCCTCTCAGTTATATCCACACAACATCTATAAAAGTTAGAAAATATGCTTGACGTCTAATTTGGGAAAATTTTGAAAAAATTTCTAAAAATTGGGAAAATTCTTATCTTGAAATATGTTCTATTGAGCTGATACATAGCCTGTCTTTATACAGAACTGTTCTATTTCAAGTGAGATATTGTAACAAAGTACATGTAGTCAAGTTACGTGTCTGATACAAACTTTATGACTTAAAATGTCAAAAAAACAACATTACTGATAAGTTCAAACAGTAATTCTGCAGTTTCATGTAGATTTTAGCATTGGGAAGCAGCCACATTTTGGCAGTAAAATATAGGTGAGAAAATTTGTGATCCACTGTCACCATTACCTGCCAGGATGTGTTATTTACAATCAATCTAGACCAGTCACTGTTTACTACATGTACACTGGATGATTTGACTTTAATTTCAAAACAACTGAATGTTTGCCAAATATACCATTTATGGTAAAATCTACGATTAAATGATTTGTTTACAATTTCATGTATGTTACTTGCTGGAGTAATCCATAACAAACAAAATTCTTTTTAAATTCTTTATATGGGGCGAATCAACTATGTGCTATAAAATGTACATGTTGATTTGGCAGGGACTGATTAAGAAGTGCCAATCAAGATAAAGTTGTCTCGCTTCTTATCTGATTTTCAAAGCTTCTGGTTCCTCTTGCCAAAAAAGTATGTTGCAGGAAGATTATTATTTTGCCTTATTCAGCAATAATTTTTATATGCCCGTTGTAAGTTGAGATGTATTATGTTATGGCATCGTCCGTCCTTCAGTGTCCGTCTGTCTGTCAGGTCATGTTTTCCGGACTTTTTTTCTGCAGTATTTCAAGGTATTGGATTGAAACTTGGCATATAACTTTATATCAACGAGGGTCAGTACCACTTCGCATTTTGGTCTGATTGCTTTGGTTTTACCAGAGTTACCACCCTTGAACTTAGAAATTTTCAAGGATTTTACAGTTTTCCAGACTTTTTTCTGTAGTCTTTAAAGGTGTTAGATTAAAACTTGGTCAGTACCAATTCACATTTAGGTATGATTGCTCTGGATTTACCAGAGTTATGCACCTTGAGCATAGAAATTTTCAAGTATTTTACATTTTTCCAGATTTCTTTGTGCAGTGTTTCAAGGTATTAGATTGAAACTTGGTATATATATTTACATCAGTGAGGGCCAGTACCAGTTCGCATTTCGGAGTAATTGGTTTGGATTTGCCAGAGTTATGCCCCATGTTATAATAAGAGTTATCTTCCTTTGTTTCGAGGTAATTAAAATATCCGTAGTACTCAATTTTCCTATCCATGCGATGCCATATTTTATGGGCTTTTCCAGCAGTGTTTCTCAAGATATTGGATTTAAAACTTTATATTCATTCAAATTGATCCCCTTCAAGCTAAGAGACAGGCATATTATGCCACTTTAGACATTGCTCTTGTTTTAAAGTGTTCCTGGATACGATACAAATCTATTAAAGAATATGTTCTTCTTTAAAATATTTGCTGCAGTGTTGGTCAAGGATCTCTATAAGCATGTGGACATTACAAATCCAGCGACTCTTGAACTCAGCTTAGACCTATACATTATCCATTAAGACCTTCACCCAATACATTGTATATTACATCAATCTTAACTTATTACTGAGTTAAATCATTTCTCTATATAAATTCATTAGTCCCCCACCAGTGAAACTGGTTTCCACTCTGTCAATCTGTCTGTCTGTCATGCAGGTTTTCCTTACTTTTCTTGGCCATTGTTACAGATATCAAACTGAAACTTGTTAGCAAACTTCCACATGAGGAGTAACAGGTCAAGTTCGACTTTTGTCATGGTTGACTTACTTTTTCCAGAGTTATTGCCCTTTGTTCAAAATCAGTTTTGGATTTGTGGGATGGGTGTGGGACTTGTACTGCTGGAGCAGTACTCTTAGAATGCTTGTTATTCCTGTCTAGTGTTATACATGTATGTTATCTCTCATTTCCTAGTGCATGTCACTACTAAAAATCCAGATATATCATGTCGGTTCCCTACATGAGAATGCTCAATGTCAGTTCTTACTTTCCTAAAGGCCAGTGTCAGTTGATAGTACCCACAGACCAGTGTCAGTTTATGGTATCCACTTTCCCATGTCATTTCTCAGTAATGTATGATGTTACTTCTGATGATCTTGGTGCACAGTGTCTTTTATATGTCAGTTCCTTGTATCAGATTCCCATGTCAGTTCTCAGTATTCAGTGTCTCATGTCATTGCTTGGTACTCAATGACTCATGTCAGCTCTTGGTTTCTGATGTCCTATATATCAATTCTGAGTATCCCGAGTCTCACGTTATTGTTTGGTACTCAATGCCCGAGGTCAGTTATCTCTCAGTATCCAATGTTTCATGTCAGTTCCTGGTCTCCGATGTCCCATGTCGATTCTCAGTAACCATGTGATTATGTCTCATATCATTGCTTGTCACTCAATGTCCAGTATCAGTTATCAGTACACAAACATTCTTTGTCAGTTGTCAGCACCCACTTCCATGTCAGTTCTCAGTATTCAAAGTTCCAAGATTGCCCTAAGCAGAGACATATATAACCGTTATAATAACGTCTCTGCTCTAAGTACCAAGAATTTCATGTAGAATGGCAATACTCATTGTTCCAGGTCACTTTTAATACCTAGTTTTCCCAATATCTCATCTGGAATACCGATATTCCACGTAGTTTCTCATTACCCACCGTTCCATAATGTAAGTTCTCAGTTTTTAGCAGCAAGTGTCCCGTGTGAGTTCTCAGTGTGACGTCACATCTCATTTCTCAGTACATAATGTCTCGTGTCAGTTCTTCGTACTCAGTATGTCTTTTCAGTCCTCAGCACCAATTCCAATTTCCCATGTCAGTTCTCATTACCTGGTGTCCCGTATCAGATTTCAGAACGAAGTGTTTCATGTCAGATTTCAGTACCCAGTTTTCCCTGACAATTCTTGGAACACAGCTTCCCATGTGTCAGTTCTCGGTACTTTCAGAACCTGAATAGTTTCAGTATTTATGAGGCAAAACAGTTTTCGTAGTTAAATGATACACCAATGGATGTGAATTGTTATAATATTTACCAGACAGTTTTTCCCCTATCTGGGATAAAAATCCCTCAATCAACATCATACCTGGTTTTAATTTCCCGTGTATGATTGAATCAACAATTCTCAGATAAATATAAAAATGCTTAAAGGCATATCTGCATTTTCGATAACTATGCCAAAAAGTTACGTCAAAGAATGCGGCCTTTTTATTTTAATAAGATATGACGAGAAAATCGTGATGTAAGAAATTTTAACTTAAAAGCCAGACGAGGAAATATATGCGTAATTGACAATGGGCGCAGAACGAACTCGGCTATTCGTGTCATTGCTGATCGTATGACACATGCACATAGTATAAGACAGTTCTTTGTATAAAATGTTTATGAAAACATTAAAAAACAGAGACTCCATGTTTTTTATGTTTAAGGTTAGGGATTGTACCGTGGCACGGAATATATTAATTTTTCTCCCCAAAACCATGTATTATTTTAAAATATGACGAAAGGGTTAATTTGGTGTAAAATGTAATAAAAATAAACTGCTCGATTGAAAATACTACTTTTTATATAAGAAAATAGATATTGGCATGAAAAAGTTGTGGTTTTAGGCTAAAGTCGGCAAACGAATTTACATAATAGATATCTAACTAATGGGCTTTTTATCGGAGACGTCTTTGCTAAGTTTCACAGCTTGGCAAAGCAATACTGAGATTATATAGATTATATATAAATACATACATACAATATTCAGTGGGAATTTCAGGGGCGTATAGGGACGACCTAAAAAGTAACAATAAATCTGTGTCTTAATACTTCTTCGTCAAAACTGAAACTCCAAAAAAAAAAAAATGTAAAAAACTTTTAAATCTAGCGAACAGTTTGCATGATCCGCCACTTGATCTGTTAACTTTCTGTTAACTTGCAAGATTGTATGTACTGGTATGTTAAGATATAACTATATTATGGATTGGAATCTCGCTAAACACTTTACCATGTGACATGTTGAAAACTCGCTATTGGTGAAAATATGGTGGTGCCACCGTCAACAACTTCATGCATCCACCATTGAAGCAGTACTCGGTGGAAGTTTGGATATTCGAAGATTGCACTGTGAGTCTGTCTGGTGCCGCCACTATACTACTGCAGAAGTATACACAGTCTGTTATATTGTTAACACTGTAACATTATCATTTGTGGCGTCTGTCAAGTGGTGGACTAAACTGGAGTAGGAAGGGGGAGGGGGACGGCTACGGTCTTCGAAAAGTACACTGGTGCATTTTCCCACTAGTCGAGATTTAACAAAAGTGAGACTTATGGATACAATGAACTCCGAGCTAGGGTGCATTTGGTCACTACAAGTGCTAAATAACTTGAATACGCAGGGGCAGACTTGGTGTTAGTGGTTAGGTATTTGGATATGTTGCAGGTTAACCGATTCGATTCCCAGATTGCACCACTAAATTTCATTTTTGGGGGGTTGCTTCCTGTTTCCATTGCGATATATGCCTGAAAAATTATCAAAAGCGATCTGAAACAAATTTTCAAAAAAAATCTATAGAATTTCCATTTGGAAAGGTCCTTATAACGGACCTGATTTGAAGAAAAAAAAAACACTGACAAGCAACCATATCTCGATAGTTACTGTAGATATTAAGATATTTTTTAGGAACCAATGGTTATAACCTCCATTGCATTAAGGGCCGTGCGTGTAATGAAAAGGTCGTTAATGTATGGTGGCTGAATGGTCAGGAACTTCAACAAAACCTGGAAAGGTAAACCATAAGTATACCATCATTATCCTCTACTGATACATTATATAAGGTCGAGTGGTCAACGCAATCTTTTTAATTTGATCAGGGATATAATAAAGGCGATAAAATCTAATCCACCTGTGATTTCGGACTGGGCATCTGGTGGCCATTTAAGCTATTGGTAAACTAAATGGACAAACTTGTCAATTGAATTATCACATCCATTGTCAGCCATTTGATCAAGGGTCATTAGCTTGACCTCCGTTCGCGCGAGAAAAGTTCAAATAAAGTAATTTAGTTTTACGAAATGGCTTTTAGGTACATAGTATTTCCGTCAATTCATACAGCGGCTTTTATAGCCGGTATTTCGTTACATTTTATTCTTTTGTGGTTACATTGAGAGAAAGTGACTGATTTCGTGCGAGAATTGTTAAATTCGGTGTGTAAATGTATTTTATGTACTATATATATATATATATATAGTTTTCCCCCATTCTCTTGATCTGTGTATGTATGTATGTATATATATATATATATATATATATATATATATATATATATATATATATATATATATATATATATATATATATATATATATATATATATATATATGGATCATGTAATATCTTGACATTTATTCAGTAAAATTTAAAGCAGAAATAACGCATTAGATTTTAAATGAAATTCATGGGTTTTTTTTGTAAATTACGTATGATACAGGAATTGTGCAGGCTGCAAAGTAGCTATATGGTTAAAAAAATAGATAAAAGAAATTAATGCCAATGCATCTACATTGTATGTAAGTAAGAAGTGGTCGATAGTATTAACAGGGCTTTGACGTCTGGGCCACGTTCTTTAGGTGGTTAGCGAGCTCTTAACTCGGTACAAGTGTCGACCTCCTCGTAGAAAGAAATGATTTTGCTGTCTGCGCATTACGAGCGTGGTGTCCACTCTTGGGGAATTCCTTTGTGATAAGTAATGAAGGTATTCTTATGATAAACTAAATATAGACTTATAATAAGCCATTTGTCTTCTTTAATCAGTAATGGAATCCGAGATTTTGAAGGTTCTCATGTAGGATGAGGGGCTTGCATACATATAATGATATATGTTGTCCTCATATATATCTCTGTTATTTTTTTTTTACTAAAATATATCTGTGTGACGTTTTTAAACTGTTTAAACCCCCCCCCCCCCCTTCCTTTTTCAGTGGTAAATTCTGGTGATGTGGAGTGTGTGTCCGCCCCACCCATCATTTCTCAAAATTATACCCTGAATCCCTTGTTTTGACGTTTCTTCGTCCCCCCCCCCCGGCAAAAACTGTGCAGGTTATGTCACTATCCCTAAATCCGCTACTGACATTGCACGTTTATACTAGTATTACACCACAACAAACCCATATATGTCAGTTGACGTGTGCATTTATGTTTTATATGTTGTTAGTCCATATATGGAATGATGTGACGGATCTAGCGATTCATATTATACGTTAAGCCGCCATGCGAAATATTTTAATACTCTAGTCTATCCAAAATATTTACACCTAATGACGAAAAACTCGTTTTATTAGGCAATAAATGCTGTGCTTTGTGTAAACAAACCCTTCCTTGCCATTTCAGCTAGTGTTGCGGGAAAGTGCTTCACCGACAAAAAAATTAAAGGGGAAGACATCTTCCACGTAGCCAAGTGTCATTTCCTAACTTACATTTTAAATAATTAAAAGTGAGCGCATGTCTGTTAACAAGGTCCGGAAGTGACATAAGAATTACAGTGCGATCGAATAACTTCCCTTTGCTCTCGAAGGGAGTGCCACGAGACTACCAAGGAGGACGCTGACAAACTGGTATAACATTGCAATTTCTAATCTGACGGCCGATGGCGATGTTATATCCCGTATATCAAGAAAGAATTTTTGAATGCGATTTCACGTCTTTTTTTTCTGTCCTTCGGACGAAATGATTCGAGTGCCGCGGTAAGCGCCCAATTGATGGCACATAAAGGATCTGTCATTATATCGGGTAGGCCCGGTCCCTAGGGTCAGAATGTGTGTCAAACAGGTGGCACCACCAAAATGGTAATCACAATACCACACCCCACCCCGAAATCCCTAAAACCAAATCAGAAACTAGGCTTGGGAAGATCACGGAGAAAAGGGTGGGGAGTTACAAGGGCTGATATGATTAGTGTGTTCTCTTTACTTACATGCGGCATTCTTTTTTTAAAAGAAAACTTTATTTCTGCATCAGAAATTTTACTTCTGTATAATTCACATCTAAATATAACTCAGGATAAACAAGTGGTTGATTGTGGTTTTACGTGCAGACTGATTTTGTAACATGTAAGATAAAACAGAAGCCTTGAACGTGCATATATACTAGATTTCGTGATAAAATTCCGCATTGTTGTGTCATTGAAATCTTATACCAAATTTATAATGCAAACATAGGGGGTCACTGTGATTGTAAACGGAGATAATGAATATGCACATTAGTGTAAAATAATGTACCTGATTGTACAGGTAAGTATAAAGTACATGAACTTCGCTGGCCGCAAAACATGGCTTTATTTTTGGACTATGCTTTGCCTACAGGCCTGGCTTTAATTCTGTTTTGTACATGGGTGTAATAGATGTCGTCTTCGTGCACAACCAGGTTGTCTGAGTAGTAAGTGAGGTTCCCATCCCCCAGGAAATTGTATACTTGTGGTGTGAGTGTGAGATTTTTTTTCAAACTACAATGCATTAGAGTGACACTTCTCTATGTTGGGGCTATGGTGTCTGCATGAGTATTGTAGCTCTACAAGATGAAAGGAAAGGTGGGTGGGTGGAGTCGTTGTCTGTTAGGATATCATAAGTGAGTAGACAAGTCTGAAATGTTAGCATAGAAGTTCTAGGCTAGGGTCTGACATTTTGGACTTACAGTCTACCCCCAACCCCCACTCTCTTCTACCCCAATTTTCTCAAGGTATTCAGTTTTCCTTTTCTTTTAAAATAATTATGGTGTTGAATAGTAAGAAGTATTTTTAAACGAACCTGACCCGAGACTGGAAAATTATAGCATGAAAAGGATAAATTACGACAATCTTATTTTTCCTGTATTACATGAAGTATAAACTTTGTCTTAATTGCAAAATCAAAATATTTAATTATTAAAAATCAGACAATACCTAGATATTTGAATAAAATCGTCGATCTTCATAATAATTCCCATTGCATGCCATTCACCTGAACGTGACATCCTATTCGCTAATGTTTTTGTTCTATGATTAACCTATTTCTCGCATTTTTATCCAGAGTTTCTCCAGATGTCCAGAGTGACGACCTTTTAAGCTATAGTACAATGTACGAGGACAGATTACTACTGGTAATTGCGAGGAAAGAGCATTTATCATCGAATTATGACAAGATTTATTGCACTTTAATGAAGATAGTTTTAGTACAAAAATTGCGCACATTATAGGACGGTGAACTTTGATTTCCGTGTTTCACGCTATATGTTTTGACAATCACACGAACATGAATGTTATTGACGGTATTGGTGTGTATTGGTCGCAAAGGGGGGGGGGGGTTAATAAGTAAGGGAAATGATGTTAGAAATGAAGGAGGAAAGAGGGAAAGTGGACGAATTAGAAACGTTTTATATTATCGTTCTTTGGGGTATAGTTTTAGACATAAGAACGTCACCTGTAGACATGTTTTATTTGGGATATCCGGATTAACCACTGTAAGTCGATGATCATTTCACAGTTACTTCCCCTATCTCATACAGATCCATCATGACCTATCACCTTTGACGTAGGTACAGACACGTTTTTATGGCGATCCGTGCACCGCAATGAGCAAACAGCGCGTCAGTTTGTTTACAGTGTAATACACTATGTAATCACAAAGTAAAATATTGAGTTAATTAACCACTTGAAATCACTTGACAATATACAGTTACTAGATTTCTAATTATTGATTCAGTTTTATGTTGTTTTATTTCACCACTCATCTATCTATTTCGGGAAAATATCTATATTGCGATGGTGATTATGTAAATACACAGGGGTCGCGCCGTGCGCGGAGAGGTCATTTGCATAGTGTCGCTGTTCGAGGGGGTGGACTCAAGAGGTTTTGTTGGCCACAATAAACAGTGACTCAGGGACAGGATAGTGTTTTGTTGATTGTCAGTTGAGATACATCTATGAGCAGAAGTGACCGCACTGTTTCGAAGTGAGAAGAGTTTTAAGTGATTTTTTTTGTTTGGTTTAAGATACGACACGGTGTTTAGCTGATGGAATAAATCTTCATTTATTTTGATGGGAATTAGTTATAGAAAATGACAAGGGTAAGTACATAACACATATGTGAAGAAATATGATATGTGATTGAAAGCAGAGACGGATACATGCCATCAGAGACATGTATATGTATGTCTTTGATATTACAGAATTAGCAGGCAGGTTGGGGTCCCTGGATTTGGCGTATCACAGAAATAGTGTCACATTAAAAAATTAACTGACCAGTGCCTGGACCATCCCAAATAGATAATACGGGATTCGATTCCCCAATTTTGATTTGGTTCCTACTCCTATGTACATATCTAAATATATCTAGATATTAAGTTATCGGTTGTTGTTATTGTTGTTTTCTTTCACTAATCCTTAACCTATTTGGTGACGAATAGTGTAAGTAGTGGAGGACACCAGCACATCAATCTTCACCAGTTACAGTGGCGCACTTTCTCACTTGCGTCGACAAAGATTCGAACAGAGTTTGAAAACAAATGAGAAACTACTGCGAGGTCCAGTTCAGCTCATAAACTACTCCCACCAAGGCTCTATATACGTCCCTAGTGATAACAAAGACGATGAGAAATGTTTTATTAACTATCATCTTTGTATTTGTTTTATAATAGCAGTCAGGTCAAGTACATATTACCCCCCCCCCCCCCCTTCTGGTGTAATGAAGTCAAGAGAAAATATGAGCGCCACTGACACTTCTTTACCTACTTAGTGAAAGTGACACTTATACTACACTGATCACTGATCATGTGAAGCGATTGCCTGGATATCATTCAGTATCGTGTCTTGTAGGGTAGTAATTTTACGTCACGTTCATTTGTTTTCAAATATCCAGAGACGACCCATAGGCTATGCAGTAAGAGTTTTGACTTCTAGCACGATCATTCTAAGGGAGATCTGATTCACCAGTGGTACTCGAACCTATCACCCTGATCTTTTGTGATGTGATTAACATGTTCTGAATATGTCCTACATTTTCAACTTGAATGAATGGGGCTCACTGACCTAATTACAGTCTGAAGAGTCGGGAAAACGTGTCACTTAGCACTGTGTATTGTAAGGACTTACTCGTGTTCCACTTCATCCTGATGCTTCTATATCAGGAATTGCACTTTCAAAAGTTCAATTATCAGACTATGGAGGGAGTGGTATAGTCAACGTGTGTACTTTACTATTTTTCGACAATGACTTGTACAGAGAGGGCTTGGTGGGTAGGGTAAAAAGTTCAGGTAGCCAAAATCAAGTGCGATCTTCAGTGATGTTTAAAAAAAGTCAGTCCGAGGGTTTTGACTGAAAAAATTTCATTTGGACTGACATAATTCTGAATTTTTCTCCATGCATTTCATTGTTTGGTCTGGCGAATGACTGACATGTTGGAAAACTTCAACATTTCTGAATCTTGTTCATATAAAGGAAATAAAAGATAAATCACCATCGTAAAATCCGTCAATTCTGGTTGATGTCTTTGATTGTAGGTGGTGGTTTTGTTAGTGGTGACGGATGGTGGTGGTGGTTAGGATGGATGGTGGCTTGTGTGGGAGATGGGGTGAGCCACAATTCGTTATCTATGTATTTCGTCGTCTCCATGTGATCAGAAAGTTGAGAAAACGGGGATAGTTGTAAGATTTCAAGTTGTCAATACATGTATATTGTCTTTTTATAACTTTTGATATTGATCAAAAGTGATATAGTCATGTTATCACTTTTTGATTAATATCAGAAGTTATAAAAAGACAATATTGTGTATTTCATCGGCTTCAATCGTGTTCGTACAAGTAAAGGTCATTATTCCATTCTGTATATAATTAATTCTGCAAATCCGATTGGTGTTCATAAAGTGGGTGCGTTAGGAACATGTGCAGGTAACCACCGTCCCGTGTATTCAGTCAGCTTTATTTATAATAATATGTGGTGGGGGCAACAGGGGCAGGTTGCCACGTGCATTCCGTCAGTAGCCTGTCACTGCCTTATCTCTGCACATACTATTTTAGGGTCGGGATGGTGATAAGGCTGTTTGTAAACGATTTATATATATATCATATATTCTGGGCATACTGCTTCCAGGGAAGGTGGTCCGCTATCATACCGGGTAATAAAATCGACTGGTATATCAAATGTGTGTAATAAAAGTTTGAGGTGGGGTCTGATTGTTGCTTTCTCTGTGCTATAATATGTGCTAAACCATTGTTTGATTGTAGAATGAAAGGGGGTTTACCCAGAAGTGTTTACATGACTTTTCTATCAGTTACGGACCCAGTATTCTTGTTCATATGTGTGTGTTGGAGGAGATGGGGAGGTTGAATAATTATGATCAAAAAGTTACAACTTCTGAAGTTTTCAGTAGAGATTATTATGAGTTATTGCCGAGTTGACTACCTATTGTGTGTGGGGTTTTTTCCGCAAAGCATGTATGACTTGTATATAATTACAGCTGACATGTAGTTTACCTTATATACAAATTAATTACCTTATATACAAATTAATCTCGTCGTAAACCAAGATTCGAGTGAATTTTCTGTGATTTTCTCCTTTTATTATATCATACTATTCAAATGTAACATTTAAATGAAAATCGAACACGCTAATTAATTAGAACAGATAGTTACATAAAATTCATTACCCGTTGGGAATGGACGCCATCCGAATTCAATCAAATATTGATTATGTCTGCCACATAACTATACCTGCCAATACTTTCCACTTGGGGATTTGACGTGGCGCGTATGACGGTTATCATTTGCAGACCCTCACGTCGTAATTACATGACAAGAAGGTCTAAGGATGGAATTACGAAACACCTAAACGGACACCTGCCTTCGCGAATTATTACAGTTAGTTATGCACGCGCATCACCATTAGGTGTGAAGAGTTATGTCCCTTGGCGCTAATCCTGTATTACCTTTGACCGGTGCTTACCGAAGTCATTAAGTTCACCTGTACAATGTGACGTCATGTTGTGTGCGGTCTAATTTAATGTTTGGTGTGATAGACCACAATGTTGATCCTAGTCTTGTTTAAGTAAATAAAGATAAATTGATCTTTAACAGTCTGTTTTAGGATAGTTGTTTGAATATATTTACAGTTTTTATTGCCTTTGGAGTATTTATCGCGGAATTTCATTTGATCTTACGTATTTGCACGATCCAAATGTTTAAAGTTGTTTGGGGGGCATATCATGAAGCAAGAAGTATCTGTTGCGTTCAAATTTCTTTGGGGTTGAATTCATGTCTAGAGACGGTTGTCTTGGACATTCTGCAACGCTTGAGCAGTATAAAATGTGACATTGTAACATGACAAAATTTACAAACGGAGTGTAGTATGCCAGCAATGACATCTATCTGATCATCATTGGCAAGTCCGTGTTTTGTCATGGTAAGTTTCTTTGCTACAAGAACAGATGATCAGAGCTCGATATTCGACCAGTCCGCTGCAAGAGGCAGTAAGTTCCTCGTTTCCTGCTTGCATGTCCTCGTTTCCTGCTTGCATAGGGTATGATGAAAATTATTAAAAGCGACGTGAAATTTTCATGTTGCACAACAAACCAATTGAACTCCTGGGAGTTTTATTTCCTTTTGTCATGTTCAATTCAATTTAAAAACAGTCGCTTTTGCATTGGAACATTGTGCTTCTTGTTGATTGAACTAGCATAGACTGGGATTGTTGGTAGCATGCATATACTTACATGTCCTTACTGAGCATAAGGAACACAATGCAGAGAGTAGATTTACTGTCATAAGGGTCTTTTACTTATTTATTACTTAGCATTAATTCTGTTGACGTTC
Source organism: Pteria penguin (assembly GCA_035048485.1). Classification (NCBI taxonomy): domain Eukaryota; kingdom Metazoa; phylum Mollusca; class Bivalvia; order Pterioida; family Pteriidae; genus Pteria; species Pteria penguin. Next base: position 26,794,897 of record CM068582.1, on the reverse strand, counting down.
AGTCATCCGTGGTCTGTTCCATGCTTTTCCATTGATTCCGTTTTCCGGAAGCCATCAGTGGTTTGTTCCACGCTGAAGTGTTGAGCCTGTTGTCGGTCATCATTCAGTGGTTTGTTCCATGCTGAACCATTAAGCTTATTGTCGGTCAGCTATCAGTTGTTTGTACCATGCTGAACCATTAAGCCTGTTGTCGGTCAACCATCAGTGGTTTGTCCCTGGCTAAACTGTTAAGCCTGTTGTCGGTCAGCTATCAGTGGTTTGTTCCATGCTGAACCATTAAGCCTGTTGTCGGTTAGCCATCAGTTGTTGGTACCATGCTTTACCGGTAACCCCCATCGTGCACTTCGTCCCACAGTAATCCCTGTGAGTGTTTATGGCAAAGATCACCGTGGGCCGGAGCTCGCGCTGGCTTTACCCCTGTATTTTTTATCGGTTGGTTAGCCATCAGTGGGTTATTCCATGACCAGACTTCAATTTGATCGCGGTCATTGGTGGTTTGTATTGGATGTCGCCTCGTGATCAGCACCACGGCGGTCACGAAACACGAGTTGGATGACACCATGCCAAGTGTGCACAGCTGTGTGATACACTACTAATATATCTTGTCTAAGTTTCACCTAACTTTAACCTTATAATACCATGTGTAGGATAACTTTCGTTTAGTATTAATCGCGTCTGACTCCCGTCAAGTTCACAGCGTTTGAAGAGAGTTCTACACCTTTCAAAGTATTTTCGTGATTGCACAAAAGGACTTTGGTCATAGGTTCAATTTCCAGTCTTGCCAAGGAATACGAGAAGATTCATGCTCAGTAGATAGCCCACCCGAGCCGGGACAGAGAGATTCCGGGTTTGAGCCTTAGTAATTGCTCGATGGTATCTCTGAGACTTAATATGCGATAGAAGATGTCCTGTGTGAAGATAAACACTGGCACGTGATTTCTCATTGCTTTGTGTGTCTTTATGCTTACTCTTCTCGCCACCAAATTCATGAGCCCGAAAATTTACCTTTTTCACATTTCGATATTTATAGCACAGAAACTTGTACATTTCAGTTAGATTTATTTTGTTTAAGTATTGATAACATACTTGGGCCGGACAGAGAGAGTACGAGTTTAAACCGATTGGGGGCTCGTTTGTATCCTATACATTCCAATCAGATTTATTTTGTCGTAAGTATTGATGACCATTTTTTAAGAATTCATAAAAAGTCAATACTATGACAAATATAAAATTTTATAAGGAAATTAATAAGACCAAGAGCGATAATTCTGTAGAAGAAGTAATATTCAAAATGCTACATCTCTTACAAAAGCAGAATATCTTTAATGCTTTAATTCATTAACATTAGAAATAAATTTATTGCATTTCTACCTAATTCGAGTATTATGTTTGTCATATTCAGTGTTGTTGAAATTTACAATAGAAAAAAATTATATTCATATAATTGTCGGATTTTGTATATAATTAATGGATGATAATTTTAATGCCTGAAATAAAGTTATTTTTAGGTACGACTAAGTTGGTCCGATTTTTAAACGAGTGCCAATGATTGTATTTTCAGAAATAGTAGAATTAATTTTTGCGACATTTCGGGCGCACTTACCAGATGGCGAGGACAGCTTGATGTGATGTAAGAAAGTAAAGTTACTGAGACTGTAGAAAATCTTTACCGTTAGGTTTAAGGAAATAGGAAAGTCACGCTTTCAAATTTATAATGGGTGTAAAGTTTTGAATGAATATCAAATCCAGGACGTGAGCGGATTTAAGTTTTTTTTCTTAGGTCTGACTTACTGCCTCTTTTAGTAGGAAAACATATAAACCGGAGTCAAAAGTTAAAACATGGTTAACTTATCTCCGGATTATAGAGATAATTCATTGTGTATACCTCCTCATATAATGTCATACTAGATATATTTTTGTTGAGGTTTAAAGTGAATTAAAAACCAAATAAGTATATATTTATGAAGCAATGAAAAGAGTACAATCAAGATAAAAATCTCGGACTTGTGCCACATGTTACGTAATTTATTCAACGATAATGATGTTTATTGGAGATCAAGGAGCTTAAGACACGGGGGTGAAATATTTCAGAATTCAATTCCCAGCGTTGAGCTGTACGCTTTACTTATAGCCCCTGTTTGATCGCTCTACCCACTTATTGATATGATGCGATAAGGATCTCTCCACAGCCGATCCAGAAGTATATAAACAAACTGTTATATACATACAAAGTAATTAGCACAAATATTGCCCAATGCTTTCCAATCTATTGCCGTGTTGTATACTTAGTAAGTGGAAACACTTGACTCCGTGAACGAGTTGGGCAAATTCTTAAGATTGTTTGATTTCGTGACAGAACTCTTGATTTGGAATTTACATTGAAAGTGGTCATTTTGGTCCCTCTTACTTAATGAGCGCGAGAAACTTCGGCGAATGTCCAAACTTAGGAGTGTCCTTCAGGCTTTTGAATGAGCAATGCAGTTTTGATTGCTTGTGGTTTTAAGCTACAGATAACCATTTTACCTGCAATCTCTACATGGTATAGAAAAGTCGATTTACATACGTGTGTATGTTGAATTTAGGGGGGGGGGTGGCCATACTTGGTGCAATGATTTGCATATTGATTAAGGTACAAAAAAAAACTTATCAGGGCAAAGCAATTAATGGTTTACTTCTCCGATCTGAGTTGTTAGAATAAAAATGCGGTTGGATTTCATAATCAACTTAACTTTGAAATCAAGGAAAATGCCTAAAAGTATTATTATGCAGTCAGAAAGGACTAGCGGCCACATTTCAGTACTTGGCCATTAATGGAAAAACTGATTGTGTCGACACTAGAGGTAGGAATGTTAACACTACCCAAAAGAAACACGGTGTTTTTGCTTCATTTTATGACCTGAAAGTCATACTGTAACCATGAAAATTCGTTAGACTCTAAGAATCTTCGCAAGTATGAGTTCTCTGCATACAAGATTTTCTTTATTTCTATGCCCCTAGATCGGGGTGCTCATTGTTTTTTTTTCTGTTCTGTCAATCTGTCTGTCTGTGGACATTGTTAACATAGGACATGACTTTTTAACCATACCACCCAGTGCTTTGATTTCACATGTGTATTTCTTGTTGCAATCCCTTTTCATTGGTATGGCCTTAACCTTCATGTTTTACCTACATTTCAGATGAATTAATCCTTGGTCTAACTTTACAAACCTTGTGAACTGGGACTTTCATAATTCGGTGTGTGTTCCTTGTTGGGAGATCCCTCCATTTATAAATAACTAAAATTTATTACCTTTGGCCTTGACCGTCAAGATAGACTTGCGTATGACATTGTTAGAAAACGGTTTTACATTTGTACCATATGATTGATTGATTGATTTTTGTTTTACGTCACACCACGATTATTTCACGTAAATGGTGACGGCATCTGCCTGATGCGGGGCATACAAATTTTGACCTTTGCAACGGACCCACCCGAAGCAGTGAGGGATCTTTAACGTACCATGCATACCACGACACGGGGCCTCGGTTTTTACTGTCTCATCCGAAAGACATGACACCGGCATGACCAGAGCAGGACTCGAACCCCGGCCTCCCGATCAGGAGTCTGACGCGATACCACTAGGCCACGCCGGCTTGTGTACCATATGATAGGGCTTTTATATTCCACATCGCTGTTCCATGTGACCAGATCTTTTCATTGGTGCCATAATTAACCAAACTTTGTGACCTTGACGGTCAACTTTGGCATTAATTTTGAAAATGTCTTCTTCGGGAGTTTAGTTAGCCCCGAGAGCATAGGGTTTCACAAACACCTCTTGTTCTAAACAGGAATTAGACATACAAAGATCACTTTAAAAAGCGCTACTGTGAATCGGGTGTACAACTTTCGATAATCATAACATCCTCTCTACTAGTACGTTCCAATTGAATGTATTACATATACATGTATTGGCGAAGGCCTTCCTCTGAGAGGTAAAGTTGTTCGTATATATCAAATTCTGTTTAAGCACCGCTGTATGTCATCTGTTGTAGACAGCCAAATTGGTGTCATTTAACAAAACTCGAATAAATAAAATCATTATCCTGTGCACTAAAGGACTTTGTTTATAACTCTGCAGAATATAAACTTGTCAAGAATGTACTCCAAAAAATACAAAGGATTCATTGAAAAGAATGTACGCTTAGTACACAAGGAATAATAAGAAATTTTCTGCCTCATTAAGTTTTAATGCAGTTTGCACTTTTCTGATCTAGATTAGAATAAAGATGAAATTGTTGAACTGTATTTTATAAGGACAGTTTGTGAGTATTATCTTTATCGAAATAAACTGTTTGGACAACACGTTCTGTATATATATGGGATAGTCTATGACAAATCCGGAACACCTGGGGTCACTCAGATAAACATTTTGATAATGATTACCTTTTTTCCATCAAAAGCCCGGATGTAAGCACTTTTAATACTTGGTATATTTATATGGAACAGAGTATAGTGCGACCATGATGTTTAGAGTGATACATAAACAACAGCGATTCCAAGTTAATCATAATGGGGAGGGAAGGGGGGGGGGGTGGTAATAAATAGTTCTGTTTTATTATTTGGAAAGGACCCGGAAGTACCACTGTAATTCATTTAGTTTCCGTCGAAGGTGGTACGAGTTTGACACCTGCATTACACCACTTTGAACCGGTCGGTGACCTTTACCATTTACAATTCTTACGGTATGATAGTGACTTTAGCGAAAACGATCCAAACACCTCGTCAGACTTTGAAATGAAATGTATGGAAATGCGGACGTTTGTGTTTGTTGACCTACATGTTCTAGTCCTGTTTGTTATGAGGATCCTGCTACGATGACACGATAAAGATGGTCTTTGTGTAGAAGTCCTCACGTCATGACAAGGTCCACAGAAAACGTTCCTGCGGAAAAACACGTTTATCTCCCCTTATCATTGATGCTCACGACCACGATCTTGATAAGGCTGTAGCGCCTATTAGGATCAGGGGAGATAACTGGTATTTTAAATGAGTTTCTTTGTAATAACGATTCTGTATTATCATCTGATCGTAGCTGACAATCATGTGTTTATGCTGAATGTGTTTTCAGGGCATTTGTCGCATTTTGAAGTCTTTTGCTCTTGGTTAGGGGATAATTACTTCTTTGATATGACAGTAATGCCTTTATACATCTAGTTTAGGCGCTAAAAGTCTTAAGAAACAGAGCGCACTATGTAGTTATCAGTATCTAAAACTTAATGTAAATAAATGATAAATAAGTAATTACATTTTTGTAGATAGCCAAATGAATAAGTAAATAGATAAATATTTATGTCGAATTTTCAATCAGTACAGTATACTAGTGTAATGTGATATTCAAATTTAATTAAGAATTTATTTTATTGAGAAAAAAAGTGTCTTATATCGAAATCCTGATGTTGTGATAAGTTACCGAAGGTCACGTGACAGTGATTCTGAAATTGGATGATTAGTGCCACAGGATTTAAATAGCAGGCTTATTGACTACATAGCTGGACTAAAGGTTATGTGTGATGAATTCGAGTTGATTTAATTGGTTACACCCTAGGGCAGACTATAAATATTGAAAAATGTTATAGATCCTTTAAATGGACTCACAGATGATATATAAAATATTTTTTAATGTTTGCTGAAAACACCAATAACAAGCTGTATTTTATTACAAGTATGATATATGTGTAGGGTCAGTTTGATTATAATGGCAAAACATGTTATAATTAAATCAATGCATAGGGGAAAATATTGAAATTAATGTAGTGTAAAATTTTATGGCCTGGCAGACTTAAAAGTAGACCATCAAACGTCAGTGTGAACGGAAGCATAAATGTAAAGTGATCTATAAATGTTGAAGTCGGTAAGATCTGAGGATTGATTCCTTTTGCGACACAAAAGACATGATAGTTCGGGGTGGTACTCATTTACTGGGTTAGCAAGAGTCGCTGACCGAAAGAACCGCTTTATTTAAGTTAAAAGCGACAAGTAGAATTTAAAACCCACAACGGGAATTTGATACCCGAATCAACGAGCAAAGAGCCCTTTTGGAGATGACGGTACATTGGATATGATTGCTCAGTGAAGTCAGGCTCGTAATGCCCTTTTTCTGTTGGGTATCATAGCATGGTCTCGCATGGTGAATATTGTCATTTTGCATGGCAGACTATTGCGTGTGACGGAGATGACAGTCTCAGATTAATTGCAGATGCATGACATTAAGGAGCTAAGGTCAGCCATAAATTTAAAGTAATGATTTTCATAGTTTTTTGTGTGCGCCTTTCGAGTTTCCTCTGACACTTCCCTTTCAACGGGATTTGATAAATTATAATTGTAAGGTTTCCTTTAATGTAAATCGTGAACAGTATGGTTTGTTTAATATACGTACAACATTGAAAGGGTCAGAATGGAATATGAATCACGTCAATTACACAAAAACCTGGATTCATGGACTCGTTTTCAAGTTAAGTTTTTGACGCGAAAACCAAAACAGAGGAACAAGTTATAAACGAATTAGATGCACTAAAATTTTCTAAGTAAATTAATGCTTGTCAGTAAAACATCTTTCCGAAATTTTCATATCACTTCTTTCACGTTTAGTTCCACTTTAGTTTTTACACAATATTGATAAAGTTGATGGATAGAGGCACGATGGATTGTCTGCCCTTGATGTCTGGGTCCAGGTGGGACTCGAACATGATGCATGTCAGTTGTACCAGCATGTGTCGGCAAGTCACTCATTTCTAAATCGACCGCAGAACACAACTACCAGAAATACTTTAACTGCTAACAGATGGCCCCATCACTTCAAAATGACCAGGTAAGTATTTCTGTAGATTTATTACTGCCATTGGAATGAGGATAAAACTAAACAGACGTGAGGATGAGGTGAGAGAGGAGTTCTGCTTGATTGGCAGGCAATGCTCCATGACGAATATGTTTACAGCACTCTTGTAGATCGCAGATGATTTTCTAATATCAATTCAAACCAAATCCACTTCCGCCTCTCTCTGACGCATGGTATTGTATTTACAAATTAAGCTTTCCTTCCTCTCTTTCAGTCGTTTGATATTTTAAAACCATTTGATCGCCATTGTAATAGAGGTGGCGTAGCTCAGTTGATGCCATGTTTCACTTGAAGCCAAAATGTTTAAGGTTCAAAAGTGACCGATGGAGTGTCATTTTGAAGTTTTTGTTTCAACATGCCTTGGCATCGTGAAAATGATGGTCCGTTGCTTTTCTGTCCTAGTACAGTGAAAGAGACATAATACAGCGAAACCTTTATCAACGGTCACTTCCTAAAACCTATTGATAACGGTCATCTCTGTGTAGCGACCACATCTCTCGGCTGACCTTTGTACACGGGTCTATTGTATATCGAAGTCCCATATTAAGTTAACATTCGGAACTCTGTAGGGCATTTCAGGGTATTTTTAACTGTATAGCGGATAAATTTGCTCAAATCCTCTATGCCAGTCCGTGGAATTCAACAAATATTCAGTTTTTGGAAATTACACAGTCATCGCTCTTACCGTATTTAAAAATTATGGAACAACAAACAATCGATGGATTCATTTTCCACAAAACTGATTCAGTATGTTTCAAATATTGCACTTGAAATTTAATACTGCGTGCAGCGGGCTACCAGTGTATCTCCTTCATTTGTAACATCTGCCCATCACGATGCTTTCCCTTAAAGCATGTCATTCGAACACGCAGATGCTATATAATTTCAATAAAACCGATATATAGATGCGATCTTATACAAAGTCGTTTAGTGTTAGTAGAAGGCAGGTTTTTGACGAGTTTTATTTATTATAGAAACGAACGGTAGAACATGCTGTTGTCGCTCACAGTGCGTGTAGTTTACAAATGCAACTTTCAGTTACGCACAATATTACAGTTTAACAGCTGTGTGAACGGGGTAATAACAAGCTAGTACCTCAGTTTATATGCAGCGTCGGTGCATGCGATTGGATAACTGCGAGTTGATTTGATTTTAATTATAGAGGTTGCTTGGAGAGGGGATCATTTCTAGACGCTGGTGCATATTTCTACATAATATGGTGTTCGATTTAACTGGGGTTTTATTCGCTAGTCTGCGATATGGCGGAAGAAAGTCTGGGAGGTAGAGGGATAACGTCTTGTGATACAGAGACTGATACCACGTATGGCTTCTTGTAAACATGATTGATCACCGTCATTGTTAACTATGAGAATTCGGGTTCGATTACAGGGTTCGATTCCCACCACAGTGTTTTGTTTTCTTCAAATCAGGTCCGTTATAAGGACCCTTCCCAATGGAATTTCATTGACATTTGTCTTTTTTTCCCAAACAGTGATCTTTGAGGATTGTGCAGATGGGACAAAAAAATCCCAATTGAAATGTTACAGGCACTTTAGAAAAAAAAAACCAAAACAAAAACAGAAACACTGCACCAAGCCACATTTCCTGATGCCCTGCTAATTTCTGATTTTCGTTTTAGTATGTGAAAGTGATTTTGTAGCTAGAGCAGATTGAAACGGACCAAAACTGTCCATTAGATGGCTAAAAGTGCTCGTCAATGTTTATGTATAAGGTTCGATCCCCTAGTGAAGCATTATTCTTATCATAAAGACATCCTTGATGTGTAATGTAGAACAGTGGCGGATCTAGGATTTCAGAAAAAGGGGAACATATGTTTAATCTAGTACATGTATATATATTAATGTGAGTCTTGTATTAGCCAAAATACTTAGCCATTTTGAGTGCCAAATCTTGAGTTATCCGTATTATTTGAGTGTTTTCAACCTTATGATATATATGTGCCTTGTAAATTTGTGACGAAAAAGCCCCCCCCCCCCCAAATTCGCCACTGTAGAAGTTGAGTTCTTGATAGGGAAATGATAGGAACGATTTCGGATATAACCATCTTTATGTTGGATAGTTGGTATTGTCATATATAATATGGATACTGTTTTGGAGCAACTACCATATTCACTAGGACTAAAATAATCCTTATTACATATGACAGTATGAATTCCAAAATATTTAGAATACTTGACTTTTTTATACGATTCTTTTTGGCTTCAGAGCTATTTCTACAATGAAGAGATTTCTGACGTAATTCTAGACGGGTCTGTATGCAAAACATACCAATGATAATTTTCTATGCATATATTCCGTGTCGTTTCAATTTAGTATAATTGTAAGACATTGTTTTTCTTGCACTCATTTCAAGTATTCGAGTAATTTTGGCTTCTATTTCAGGAATATATCCCTCTGTTTTGACGGTTCGTTGTTATTAGATGATGATCAATAGTAAATCTTTGTTTATGTCGGCGCTCTCGACATGTAGCATTGTTTGTTGCAATCAAACACACGGAAAGCTCTCCACTTTAATGTTATTTTAGTTCTTTCGACATCAAAATAGCACTTCTTGTAATTAGATGATGAAGAGTGAAAGGGTTTTGAATGCAACGACTTCATTGGCAGATAATTAAAGACTAGAAGCTTATTTTTTCTTCCGTCACTTGTCATTTTTCTATGCAGGATATAAATAAAATTTCTGTTTGATTCAGCATGAATCGTATCCGGGTACATGAATGTCGCGTACCGTATTTTTAAGAATGCGAGTTCCCGGATGCGGGGAGTATATATATGTAATAAAAATAACACTTGACCGCAGTGTACATTTTCAGTCTTTTGTTGAGCGGCCACGGCCTTGACTGTTACTTACCAAGACACAAAGAGGGAAATTTGTGTGTGCGCGCGTGGTGGGCCGGGGGTGTATTCCTGATACGAATTGACCCTGAAAATTTCCCCTAAGTCTGTGGCTGTGTTAGATATTATTATTATTAAGAATGTGTAGTAAATTCCTACAAAAAATCTTATACCACACTGACTTTGTAGTAAAACAAAATCTCCTGAAAAGCGCAGACAATCGCAGCAGGAAACATGCACCCTTCTGTTCGGTCATACTTATTCTTGTACTAAAGACAACAAAATCCATTATTCACTTACAGTTCTTTTAAGAAAAGATGTGCCATTAGCGATGTAATTCATTTCCTTCACTTGTCATGTAAAAACTGCAGTTAGAATGCTGCATGTTTTAGCAGGGGAAATGAGAAAAGAAATAAGATACAAGGCTAAACAATAAGCGTCCTAATTACCGCAGAGTTCTCATTTCATCTCTGTAGACAATCCAGGGGAAAACCTCGAGATTAGCAGCCCTCCACCTTCTCATCGTCGAACGTTCGGAACGCCTCGTATTTTGATATCCTAGTGCAATTTGAGAAAACAATGAACCCCATATATGTGTTCTGATTCCTGGTTTCAGATTTGAATGAAATGTTTCTTTCTTTTGATAATCGCATCAGTTTGGCGGAGGGGAACTATTATGGTGATATCGTAATTATTTACTTTTTATAATTTATTTGATTACTTCAACAAAGACGACTTTGTGAATTACAGTATTGCCATCCAGTCTAGCGTCATGTGAGTTCATGTTGTTTGTATTTACTCCCAACGTATGATAAATTGTATCGCTTAAATTTACATAAGTACCGATTGAAAATAAAAAGATAAATAAATAAAAGAACATAAGTAAAACAGTCGCTCAGTATGACCTTTGCCGTCACAATTAAATGCATATTGAATTTTACAGAAGTCACGTGACTAAAACACCCCTTAAAGTTATAAATTGTAATTAAGGTGTGCATCTTGATAGATTCAAATTATACAACAATTAAAGTCACTACATGCTCGTCATAAGAAGATAAAAATGATAGATACGTAGATGTATATGCATTTAATAGGTGTATCGTATTTCTTTTAAGACCGTAGAATGTTCATATAGCCTTCCCTGTCTCGTTTAGCAATTCTTTGCCGTTTCGTGAAATGAAAATACCTAATTTATGTTCCTGCATATACTTATATTATATATTTAGAAAATTCCTTTGGTATTTATGTAATTTTTGGCACCTGGTCTCGCGTTTGAAGAGTGACTCCAAGAAATGCTAACCTCAGACGTTTGTGATTAGTCAAGTTCTCGCTATAATCCCGGAATGAGACGAATATAATGTGACGGGAAGAGTTTGGCTTTGAATGAAAAAGAATGTTAATGTTAAGAACAATTTATTAAACTGCCACAGATATAATGCACGCGTCTCTGTGTAGCACTTTTATTTACTACAGTTGTACGCATGCATTTCCAGATGACGGGATTGTTTTGGTCGCTTTCATTGATAGTAATTTGCGTCGCTTTCACCAATCCTTCAATTATATTGCGACATGGAATAAGGAGGTATCAACCTATAAAACATACTGGTGTAATTCAGGGATTGAACCCGGATCGTCAGTGTCAGAAGTCCAGCGCTGTACGTCAACAGCAGTTTTTTAAAGTTACCAACGTTGTTTTAACTTTTAAAGAAGAAATAGCTCATTTTGATATATATATATATATATATATATATATATATATATATATATATATATATATATATATATATATATAACACATTAATCAGTTATTGTATGTAATTGTATCGTTTTCTCATTTTCATTATAAAAAGAAGTAAATATTAAAAATCATTCGGTGTATTCTCCATTCACTTTAAGGGTTTTCCTTTACTTTACTGTTCTTTGTGACCTTTGTGTACTGAAAAACCATATTGCTTCTTGAATCCACCCCAACACTTATGGAGTCTTGAATGACATAGGAACGAACACAGAAATTAGGGGATGTCAATTAGGAATGGAGGTGATGAAAAAGTGTAATGAAGTCCCCTATCGATTTACAGATCCTTGTATGCATCAATCGGTAAACTTCGTCTAACTAACGTGAGCCTGCATGCTTTAATCGGCAAACTTCGTTTATCCGTATTATATTACTTTAACTGCAGATTGGCATCCTCAGAATGGGTAGACCTCGATATTCTTTGGTTTCATCGTCCAAACGATCCGTTTTGAGGAAGCCGGCGTGGCCTAGTGGTATCGCGTCGGACTCCTGATCGGGAGGCCGGGGTTCGAGTCCCGCTCTGGTCATGCCGGTGTCATGTCTTTCGGATGAGACAGTAAAAACCGAGACCCCGTGTCGTGGTATGCATGGCACGTTAAAGATCCCTCACTGCTTCGGGTGGGTCCGTTGCAAAGGTCAAAATTTGTATGCTCCGCATCAGGCAGATGCCGTCACCATATACGTGAAATATTCGTGATGTGACGTAAAACAATAATCAATCAATCAATCCGTTTTGAGGATGGACACCTACCCAGACAAAGGGGTCCGGTGAGGTTTTAGTCCGAAATGTCAAACCGAAGTATCGAACTAAGTTAATGTTCTGGTTTGACATTCTGAACAAGTGAACATCGAACCCGCGACCTTCCACAGAAGAGCCGAATGCACCACGCTTTTTTTATATTTTACGAGAAAATGAATTTAAAAAATCTGACATCCCTAAATATCGACACCTCTGCCGCGTTTATATTTTTTATGTATGTATGCTTCAAATATACAGAAACAACTGTTTGTTCCTTTTTTGACAGTTTAATAACAGATGCACGGCTCCTCTTCCTCCTTGCTAATCATTGCCTATAATAATTATGGTAATGGTTGATATCTGTGAAGGAAAGATGAACTATTTTTAGACCCATTTGATGTTATTATCAAACGTATGGGAGTTTAAAAGATGTTTAGTATAACGATCAATTTGATTACTTTAAAGAATTCCATTAAACACGTTTTAATGGAAAAAACTTTAGATCTGGAGATTAATTTATGATTTATGTAAGATAAGATACCTAAAAATGATGGTCAGTAAAATGTTTTCTTCGTTAGCTTTTTAAAAACCCTTATATCTGCGTCTGCATTTTATTTTGAGACGCCCCCTCATTCTCTATTGTGAGACTAAACCGAAAAGTCAGAGCGGGCTATCGAGTTAATCAGAAGGCAGTCGTACGTGGTGTTGTGAACTAGTCCCCGAGGATAGACAGATGTCATCTTTGAAAATTTTACACACAGATACTTGATATTATTTCATAAGGTGGTGTCGTAACGTCAACAACGAAGAAAGCGTTAACAAGGGAGTGGGGAACTTGTTAAGGCGCTACTTTGGATTAAAAGAAAAAGAAAGAAACGTTTTAAGCACTTGGGATTAAAACACTAACTGTCGAGTTAGCCAGTCTTAAAGGGCTTTTGGCAGTTTGCAAGTTGCGAAGAAAGAAAAATATTTATTTTCCGTGCCTTTTATACCTTATATATTCTTAATCGAGTTGAAGGTGTTTATATGAAGAGTTTTTAAACATGTGAAAAAGGAAATGCTCCAGGGAAACTTTTACTATTTGTGTAGAACAAGATTAAAATATGTGGAAAGATTTTTATGATGCGAGAGGGAATGATATGTTTTGATATATGTTTAGGAATTATCTTCTCTTAATACGACGTTTACAAACCCACATCAAAGAAATGACTTATTGATGAGTCTAGAGGAGTTGGAAATAGAACTTAATACCGCCTTTATCAGTGATCTCTGATATTAGGCTTACGGAGAGAGATAAACACTGAGAAGTACCGATATTCATATTGATATACTACTTTTATATTTGCATCTAGTTATGACTTTTGATAACATTATATCATATTGCCCGTCGCATTCTGATTTGTAATACATATTCTAAATCCGAACTGAATTTGTATGTTTCGTCGAGCTAGGTCGAGACAGGTGCGCGTTCTGTGATTTATTGGAACCCCTTGTGTTTGGTGATGTACTCGATGAATCGAAGATTTCAGAATGTTTATTTTAGGTTTTGAAACATGAACTCAGCGAGTCATTGAAAATTCGTTGCGTAATTGATATAGAAAAGCTACGTTCTTAAGTTGTTTTTGATCACTGAAATGGATTACCATTTGTTTATTTCATTGGATTAAATTGATTGATTTTCTACGACCATGTCAGGCGAAAAGGAGGTGAGATTTTGTCCGTTTTATGACCTGTAAGACGAACAGCCATTCTATTTAATTATATATAGTAAATTACAGACTGAATGAGCGAGTAATTCATTACAAATCTCCGTAAATTGATTCTAATTATCCCATACTGTTACCGAAGAAAGATCGATGTTACTCGACGTCATAATGAATTCAATGCATTCTATTTCCTTTAGTCTATAGAAAACCATCAATCATATTTTACGACATTTTCCCCATAAAGAATTAATAGTAATTGTTCTATAAATGGCAGTCGCATACGGCGCCGTTCCGTTATCGCCCTATCAACAGAGAGCATTCGGTGTATACAAGTGCAGAGTTTTCCCCCCGTCTGTTTTGATTTTTATGCGATTTTTTAAAGTTAGAACCTCTTAAAATGCGCCGTGTGTAATATCATTCGTGGATGGGTTTATCTTATTAATGCGCACCAAGGAATGTGTCAAGATTCCACGGTTTCATGAATTTTGAATAATTTAATACATATTTTAACGAAACAAAATCTTGATTATTCGTCTCGTCACGGCGAAAGTTGTTTGTGCAAGAATGTTACGAGAGGGAGGGGTTTATCTTTAAGATATTTAGGGTCGTGGAATGTGTAGTGTGTATGTTTTTTTTCTTTTCTATGGGATTTATCCACAAAAGCTTTACTATTACACGCCCTCTTGAAATGATTCATGCAATTTATTTTGAATCTAGAATAAGAAGCTTGTAAAGATATGCGTGTTAAATTTTGAAGGAGTACACTAATTTTCAGTGGCGTATCCAAAGTTTATGGATATTTTCTTTAAGGATGGGGTGTTTTCGTCCTTTTTTGATTATTTTCTGATTGGCCGTTGGGGGTTCCAGTCGGAGGAAAAAATGTTTCCGGTTAATTTAAAAAAAAATTCTCTTCATGCAGGGTTCCTCCTTGACTCCCTGAATCCGGTACTGTTTCACCCCTCTTAAACAATTCACCTCCATAAAGCTCATGTTATATATGGTTGATGATGCGATTTCATTCCATGCCGTTAGCCTTGTTAATTATCTAATAGAAAACAGACTCGCATTAAAGATTTTGTGTTATTCTTCAGCATTCATTGAATAAGCAATAAATTACAAACACATTTACTACTGCCCCATCCTGATCCACTGGCCAAATCTAGTCCCATATATCATGCATGTACAAGCGGCGGCGGCGGCGGAGGGGAAATAAAACGATTGAAGAGGGATCTTCTTACAAGAGATTTCCCTTTGTCTAGCACTTTTACTCGGATTCTCCAGATGTTACCGAAATGTTGGAAAGCTAGAAAATAGGGTCTGTCTTGAGCATGTCACTGTCATTTTCATTCTCTACTACTGTGGCTCAAAATAATGCTACCAGGCAGCATATTGTTTTCCTTATCATGTTAATAGTGCACATGTAGGGCCCAGACTTGAACTTGTATCTGTCTAAGCTTTTATGTTCTTGTGGTCGACAGCTGAACATTTTAGGTGCATTATTCGTAGCAACGTTATAAATCTGCTTTCTTGCAAAGCTTTTAGTCAATCAAACCTTTCAAAGAACCCTTTCACATTTATGAGGAGGTACATTTTCGAAAGACTTTTTGTATTTTGTATGACGTCATTACTGAAAAATTATGAGCATGATGCAACTGCACTTTGAATGATATACATTTATGTTTCAAATATACATGTATGTCGAGAAACATTTGGCCAAGTGCTTGGTGATCTGGAATCGGTTTCCAGATTGTGCACTTTGTGCAAGATCTTGTTTACCACAAAAAGTGTTGAAAGCAACGCAAACCCTAAATCTTTAGTCTTTTTGTGTCATAAGTTCGGAAAGGGGAAGTAATATTAAATAAAAAAATGTATAAATTTTAAGCGAAAAGAATATTTTTATAATTTTCTATATATAATTTTGATAAATTGTAGATGTTTAATTGATTTTATGTGGTTGTTTTGCAGACATTGCTGGCAAAGGCGTTGTATGACAACATAGCAGAGACGCCGGACGAGTTGGCTTTCCGGCGTGGAGACGTCCTCACAGTTGTTCAGCAAGATGCCAACGGTCTGGAGGGCTGGTGGCTCTGTTCCTTTAGGGGCAAACAGGGCATTGCCCCGGGCAACAGGCTCAAACTCTTATCAGGCATGCACGAGCATGGAGACAGCATCTATCATTCACCGTCCCCAAGCAAGGACTGGCGGCGAGATAGCTGGGATGCCGCACCCACTCAGGTAGGTCAAGGTCATATAGAAGTGTAGTAGGTCGGCTATTCAAGGTCATGTGAGAAATTTATGTTGAGAAAAATGAACAGTAAGAAGGGTTATGCATGGTTGATTCTGTGAATTTAAAAAGGAATTCTTGATAGATACAAGATGGAAAGGGATCGCAGAAGCTATACTGGTCGCCACTTACATAGGCGAAAACTACTGATATGGAGTTCTCTGCCACAGAGATGAGATTGTATTGAAGACATTACAGTAGTGATGACTCGGACATTTTGTAAGAACAACAATGCTCCTGTGTGTACAAGTAATTAGAAATGCCTGCGTTTAGTAATGTTTCCGCACTGTGTGTTTGTGTCGAGAGTGTTTTTCCTATTGCTATCAAAGAATGCGTTATGTAATAGAACAAATATTGAGTGGGACTCACTGTGGCGGAAGCCTCCCTTCCTTTAACTTCATACCATGTTTTGTGCACAGAATTAAAAAAAGAAAATCCACACCAAACGTTGTGAAACTCTTTGGGTCTACCTTCGTTTCACCGTAAGTAGATGCTAGCTCCGACCTACTTGAGATTTAATCGACTCCATATTAGGTGACCTAAAGTAGAGAATCACATCGCAAAAGAACTAGGTTGAACAACTCCTTTTGACATCAAGAGGAGAATTAAAGCGATCAGAACTTCGATAGAAATATTTAAGTTATTTAAGATCACCTTGGTCAATTACCAAGAACTGAACCTAGGTTTGGTTTTTTATGGAATACACAGACAATTTACCGCCCGGTTGTTTTCTTCCCACAGAGAAACGAACAAATATCGTCTGCAAAATGTCTGCACTCGGTTTACACATGGGTAGATGGCCGCCGTATTCTATTGCCTTGACAGTGGTTTTGTGAATGTTGAATTTTTTATCGGCGCTGCCAAGTTCGAGATTGTACAGACTGGTCTACGCCTTTAATTACGTTTTAATACGCAGACGTTAGGACACCATTACGAGGGAGTAATCTGTGCATAAATATGAAATTTGACACTCATTATATCGCCATTATGAGATTATAGGACTCGTCAGAGACTGTCTCAGAGCCGTGATCTTATCAGTGAAGGCTAGATCCAAGACGACCGCAACAATCAGGTGACTGTGTCAATGAATGCTCATCGAATGATGTCAAATTCCCTAAATGAGGTACAGATCCACCCTGCCTGTTCCCACGTATTCGGTCATGATAGAAAGCAGACAATATTGCATTGATATGAAAGGAAAGGGGTTAAAGTAAACTTCTCCAATCATATTGAAGATTGTGTAGTTTTTATATTTGCATTATATCAATTTTCGAATTAAAAGAATCAGAATGGTGGTAGTATCCATTAAATGGATAGTTGTTGAAGTTCTACTGTTTGACAACTTGTGTGAAAATCTGTGACTGTTATTGAATGGGCGTGTCATCAATGAGACGGTCTTTGGACCGGTACTTAAGCCTGACGCTCCTTACGTCATTGGAGTGCAAGATTTGAAAATACATACATTTTTAACATGTTAAACATTTGTATTCTAATTTCATATACATTGAAGGGAATGTTTATTTAAAGACCATTTAACGTCATTGTTCTTAACAAATACGGGTCTGAAATGACAAACGACGGTCTTGACATGCTTGATCGAAAGATCCTTTATAAAACGTGGTCATCCGTTTTATGAGCAACATTTACGTATCTCCAGATATTTGGACTGCTTGGGTGATATTGAATTTCATGTCGCTTTCTACAATTTTCAGCGACATTTCGATATGGAAGCAGGGGGCAGTAGATACATGTAATTGGAAATAATCAGATCTTGGATAAAAGATCTTAAGTGGGAAAAAATTGAAAATTTAATGTATTTTCATGCCAGATGTTCATTTTTTTAACACTGAAATTGGGTTTTTTCAAATTAGATGGCTGATACAGATTTGGTTGGTGTATTTTTCGTTCGACCTATTTTCGTTCGAGATATTTTCGTTCTCTGTTTTCGCTACTTATGCTTTATCATATAACGTAATCGGAAACCACAAGTATTTGCACTTCGCACGTAAGTCTACTTTATTGTACGATTTTATGAAACAGGATAGGCAAGTGTGGTCTCCGGTCCAACGAATATGTGTGCTATTTATATCACATGAGGATTGTGCACCTGAATGCAATGTGTCAGTGTTTTCTTAGCTTTTACCAGACTCTCTTATAACATTTACTCTATTTTTCTCTCATTAAAACATTTTCATCTCAAACGATCAGTACAGGTTCAACTGCTAGCTTTCTCGTAAAATAAATGGAGTTTCAGTTTTGTTTATTTCAATTGTAGTTCGAAATATTAGATCCATGTTAAAGCCTTGAACTCACATGTAGACACGGCATTTTAGACAAGATGGATTACGATTTTTTTTTCACTGTCACAGAAGGGATGGTTCCAATTTCGGCTTTAAATATTGACAGAACAGTCCTATTTGTGACAAAGTAGACAAAAGGAATCAAACCCTCACAAGTTTACCCTGGATTGCCCATCGTATATATTAGTCGCACCTAGTCGTCAGAAGGAATGGGAACACCTGTACCTAATTGAGAGCAACTGAAACATTGGTGGGCGAACACTTGGATACTAATTCGAACTGATGTACAAGGAGTCGAATCTACTGTCTGTGCGGTTGCCGCAAATATATCATATCATAACCTCTGATTGTGACAATAGTGGCGGTCAGAACTGATATCGCTTTGAACGTCTAAAACATATGTTTGCAAGCCAAGGTCATTGATCAACGTCGTATGTGCGAAAGATCTCATTGATACCTGCACGGAATTGTTGCCAAAACCACTTGCTCTCTCTCTCACATACACGTTTGTCCTTCAATATTTTTGCAAAGGTCTTTTTGTTGGAGAAAACGGGGATAACATTTGGTTTGAAGGGATGCCAACAACCACTGTTATCACCACTCATAAAGATATATATGACATACCGTTAGGACTTACTGCAAACTGATGTCATGAAGTATTCCTTCTCTCATATACTATACAGTACCGGATTAAGAAGGGGGTAGCTCCTATTGCCATGTACACTTCATCATAATACAATAAGCAAAATGTACATCAATCATCTCTTTCATGTCGACGCCTGGAGTTCTCGCTGCTGTTACTGCTTTTATCGTGTCGGAGTATACCTTAAAGTCTGTTGGCCGTCCTTGTCTAAAATCGTGTGGCCAACATTTTTCTAGATTGGCAATTGAATGATAGAAATCCGAGCTGTGGCGAATATTAGACTATCGCAGAAGAGTGCTTGCGCTGATGGCAAAGAAAATGATAGTACCAAGTAATTAGGCTACAGCGAAGTGTTGACAATGGTTGCTACAAAAATCAGTGGGATGCCGAGTTTTAGACTAAGGATGCATCGACGCTAGGTTCTACAAAGTGTATTTGTACCAAGAGTGTCGTCCTGATCGGTGTATGTATTCCGTACCCATCGGAGGACATTGACATTCGATAACAATGAGATTGTCAGCTTTTATCAAGATTTATGTCAGATAGATTGTTCGTCTGAACCCCGTTCACAATGCATTTGTATACAATGCTTATCTCTATACATACAAATTCCTTACCAATCCGTTTTGAACGTTTGGGGATGTATGATTAAAGTCCGTTACTGCATTTACTTACCCTCGGTATTGACTAGTGTAAAATAAGGTCAAGCAAATATATGTAGTGTCAACATGAAAGACAAACTTTGTCTGCTTGGATAAAGCCAGCACTTAAACTCGTGTAAACTCGTGGTTTATTTTGAGGACTTTATATTTGATTTTATGTTCGAGCGGGTTTTTCGAGGCACCCTTTCGTCTCTGAATGCCCTCGTTTGTCCACGGACTACCGTGCTGCACAATGCTTTATCAGTGTTCTTATATCTTGATCCGTTTACGTAAATGGGTCATCAACTTGTGGAAAACACGTGCATAAGAGATTTACATAAAGGTGTGCTGGTGGCTGTGAATGGCATTTCGTACTCAAGTACTAGTAGTTGATCTTTCCTGTTGTACACACTTAGAAATTTTACTAAATAATTTCAGTGTGATTCAGAAATCTCTCTAAACATTGACATACCCATCCCATCCCCTAAAAATGTATATAACAGTATTTAAACACACACACACACACTAAATGTACACAGTTAAAAATAGATCATGCGCACACACACACACACACACACACACACACACACACACACACACACACACACACTAAATGTACACAGTTAAAAATAGATCATGCTATTTCCTAGCAAGATATCATTTCATATGTCGCCTGCGACAATAATTGCGATAGGAGCGAGCTTAATAAAAGTTTTCCTTGCTGCTCAATCCTGAATCTTTCTGTATGTACTATATAATCCGAAATAATTTCATCTGAATAGATATTGTTTAAACCAACGATAGTTAAACATAGGTACGACAAAAGAGACGGACAAACAGACAATGGGTAATGCGATCCTAAATGTCGTTTTGCTTCGCCTTTGCGACACAGCAGGTCGCTTAGTATATTCGCACCAATTTAAAGAAACATCTCCGTCGAAAGAAAGCACCTGTTGGTATACAATGTGTTAAGTTGTGGCTGTATAACGTAGACAAAACAACCTTTATGCAAGGTGCCCTCTGACATTACGAATTAACATGAATTATTAACGTTACTTACTACAACAAAAGACATTTAAGTTGTAAAGATATAAGGGTGTTTAACTTTGACCTGAAAACCCATCACATGTACTAATTTCTTTTGTTTTGGCACCTCCCCTGATCAAGAGGAGCATTTCACACATTCCTGTCCTTTTGAAACTTTATTAAAGCCTCGTTGCCTGCTATTCATCCATTTGTATAAGCTGTTTTCTGTAGGATTGGTGTAAATGACAAATTTAGCTCACGCCTTTGGGAATCTTAACACTAATACCTGGAGTTCAGGCTACAAAACAAACCACATGCTGATCTTTTAATCCTCTATGGAAAATTCCATGTTAGATATTATATGCAGTTTTGAAAGGCATGTTAAGGTATGCACCTACATGTATTTGAATAGAAGTGGGTGATAATGTTCAGGGTGGACACAAAGTTTCGGAGTTTGTGATCTTTTTGTTTTCGACCAGGTATTATTACGATTCATAATTAAGGTTTTTGAGGATTTTTTTTAAGGGGGGGGGGGGGTGTCGCTAACTTTGTCCACCAGGACTGTACATGTTACGTCTGTTATAATTCAAAATGTCGACAGTATATTTGTAAGTTCAGCAGAGCTTTAGTGACATGTTACTCAATACTTGAAAAAATTTTTCCGAAATTCAAGCGTATCCGAATTCATTCTGTTCTCTAAAATTTTGACAATGTCCCTTTTGTTTCCTTTTTCGAGTTCAACCGACGACTTCGTCACCCAGACCGACCTGGAATAGATAAGAAGTAACTTACCTTGAATGACCTAGTTTAATTCTATATTATATTATTTCGTGCAATGAAAACGTAAGACTAGCAGACGATCTTCGCCTTCACTATGTCAGCTTCATGAGATGAAATCTCATTTAATTTATTACATCACGTAGTACATTGGGGTTTTTTTTCAATCAATCCTTGGATTATAAAAAGAAGAAAGTTTTATAACTGAAATATATGTATTTGAGAATAGACTTCTAACAACTTCGTGCGATATTTAACAGTTCCCTCGTGTATCTGCTTAAATAATTTTGGCATTTCTGGGGAGTAACTAAATGCATTAAATGTGAATGCATGTATCATTGTCGGAGGTCAATATTATTATATAGTTCCCACACTCCTCGTTGAAAATTGTAAATAGATTTTGGGTCAAAGATTCAAGATCGAATTTTGATACAAGATATAAGGAAGGTCAAATTATAAAATGATGTCATTATTATTATCATTATTATTATTTTTTTTTTTGGATATCATTAATAACGTTGTTGTTGTTGGTGGTGGTGGTATTGTTTTCAATGACAAATGTGAGCATAAATACATAAGAAAAAATGTCAGACAGATGATGGATTTAATAAGGTCATGAGTCGTAACCTAGGCAACTCCTATATATAAAATGAAGAAACCTGGCCCGTAATATGACCTAATGCATTTATATATTCCTAGATCTGTTGATTTCATTTATCATCATTATAGCCCAGTAGTTATATTTAATGTCGAATATTTATTCATCGTGAATTCTATAATTGGACAAACTATTTTTTTCGGATAAATGCATGATCACAGTGTTAACACGTATTTATCAGATTTAATCTAGATTTTATTGCGACAGTGACCCTGCTGCCGACGGCTATTGTAACAAAAAAGTAATGGATGCTATCAGCAAATATGACATAAACAAATTAATTATAATGAAAGAATTTGTATTAATATCTACTGTCAATGTCGTCCATTCTTTTTTTATAACATGGAAGATAGTGTTACTTACATTGTGACATTATGATACATGCTAAAATGAATAGATGTTATATAGGTGATAAAAGTCCAAATTTGAGATATTTCTCGTCAATTGTTTCAGTAATCCCCTATGGGCATATTATGAGTCACTGCAGCCTTTATTCTATTTTATCAACTCTTGAAATACATAACAAAATGTATAACCGTGCTGCCTTATCCGGAAGCGCATTTATGATTAATATAATATTGGTAATAGTGTCCGCGATTCATGATAATCTATCATAGTTTTTTTTCCAATACTTGTTCTTGTCGATTTAATTGTCAATGGACGCTGAACACTTGATGGGGGATACTAAATAATGCTAACAAACCGCGTGTTTCTATTTTATTGAATCAATGACCAGTCACAGTGAAAATCGCTACAGTTATGATGGCGCTATCGACAAAAGTTTCGTGTGGGACTTTTTGTGTGTTTATCACTAACTTCATTGTTTTCTCTGACATATCCTTTGTGATTGAGGTGTCTTTCATAGGCTTGCCGGCTCTTTTTATTGATCAGTTTCCCCCGTTTTTCCTCAGTATTTAGGGAGATTGCAGAAAATGATATGGTAATAGTGGGACATAAAACATGAGCCTTTGAATCACTTTAACTAAATACTTGCATTATTTCTAGCCCAGGGGAATTATGCAAATAGATCTGATGCCAATTATATAAGGATAAAATTTCAATCAATGAAATCATTTTCGTCATAAATGAAACCGGCTGTCGTTCAGTTGTATACACGAATTTTGGGCTGTAGGGATGGCACATCTTGGGACTCAGTATCCGACTTGTCGGGTAAGTTTTTTCAGCCGTCCGTAATTGGCATGCATTACTGTTCAAGTAGTGTTTTAGAAAAAAAAAATTCAAAATAGATCGTTTAAATATTTCATTAGTTTCGTACTATACTGTATAGTTCTCTTCTCCACGGTCGGATTTCTGTGATGTCCTTTTTATGTCGTAGCGGTTACGTAATTTTCTCGTGGTACAACTTCCGGACCGGAAGTTTTTTCTTTGATGTGTGCTGATTTGGATTACAATTATGTGCTACATGTTATGGCTCAACCTTATTATGTGATAATAATAACACGCTTTAACGTTTCTTGTGAATACAGAGGTTGTATTGTTAACGAGCAGCGAATTAGATAACTATGAATAAAGGATAAAGGGAACACATGTATTTAGTCTAAATATGGAAGAAGTCTTTCTCAGGCTGGAATGCTGTATTTTCCATAGTTATTGAGTAGACAAGAGTTGATAAAACAATCACCACAAAACCGTGATTATGGGTCATACGACGTCTATTATTGTCATTTAATATCCAGGAAATCACGGCATTGCTTTCTTTGCGTTCTTTATTTGAGTCATTTCTCAGGATTCCACATGACAATGACTGCGTTTAAATCCGTTCTCCGTGTTACTGTGAATCTGTTCCAATTCCTTATTAGTCATACGAGTCCAGTCACGACATTAGTAATATGGTTTCCTCGACAAAGTGACTAACAATCGTTATTGCTCCCCCTTAACGACGACGATAACCGGACAATCATTAGATCGATCCGACAGATGGGCACTCGGACCCTGTCGACAGGGTCAGTGCGGTCATTAAACGTCTGGAACATGATGGATGCTTTGTTTAGTGTTAAATGCAACTTCATTATATAAATTGCCGCTGATAACATTTCTTAAGTTATCATTTTTGCAGAGAAATAAAACTGGCTTAGATTGGTCGTATAATTGCACGACACGGACTGAAATTTTCGAGATTAGAGCCTTGGGAGATGGGTTTTTATGTGGAGAGAGTTCCATATATGGGCGATAACTCCGTATATGGGGCTACATTTGATGGATAATGATTTATGGATTCGTTATTGAAGGTAATTTGAAAATGGGTAATCATCGGCATATGACTTCATCTCTCGCCGGACCATTACGAAGAAACTTAATTAGGCTTCTACGGCAATTGTGAGCAAGTCTACGGCAATTGGAGAGTTTACCGATATAATCGGGAGATCGTATCTTGGACACTGGAGAATGCTTACTTGTCCGCATCAAATAATTCACTAAAACATTCAGTATCAGGACCTCAGCTGCATCTTGGTTAATTCACATTGTTGCATTTGCTCGTAAAATCGTACAAATGCCCTTTGTTGTTTCCAAGATTTTTGCGCCATCTGGAAACTGAAATGCGTCACATCGATTATATCAAGTCCCTGTTTGAATGTATCGTTGATAGGACTGATATTTGATTCCGATTTTAATTTTTTTTTTTTTTATTCCTTGGAATAATTTGTTGAAATTAATGCAAAAGCAGATTACTTCTTATATACTGACACCCCCCCCCTAAAAAAAGCCCCAAAAGCAAAAAAAAAAAACGGACAAATTAATATATATACTAGCATACATATACTAAAATTCAAAACTACAATGTCAAGTATTTTATGCTTAAATGATGCGTTGGCATGCCAGATTTCATCGAAATCGCTAAATCATTTACAGATGAGCGCAAATACGGATAAAAGCAAGAAGTGAAAATATAACTTCTTTACCTGCGCAGGTGTGTTCTACACCCAACAGCTTAAATTTGGCTCAAGTACATCTGTTTTATCTTGTAACACAAAAGGTTGTGACCCTTGACATTCCTGGGCGATGTTCCCCCACAAGTCATGCATTTTTGAGCTCGCCTAAGAAAGTAAACACGCGGAGGTCTGGTCAGGAGACACTCGGAGGGTCAAAGCTGTTAGCCGAGTAATAGTGTATTGAAATCAACTTGACATAAAGATGGACGGCGGTCAAGTGTTGAGGCACAAAGTGGGCGGTTGTCGGCATTATAATAAGTCCAGAGGAGGATACCTTGGCAATAAAGAGCAATATTAACATTTATATGCTATTCTCATACAAGGACAAAGCTACGAATCATTCAAGCCATGTTTTCATTTCTTCCTCTACAGTATCAGTCGCAGTTGACACACAGCGGGGTACAATCGTAAAATTTCAATTTTATTCACGCAGTTTTAATATTCTAATGGTCGTGTGATTTTTCCATAGAAGATGAACAGGGGTGAAGTTGATATGGAGTTGCGTATAGTGTCAACATAGATTTATTTTTGTTATTATCGGTAGATGGCGCTTCATCTCAGTATATGTTTCACTAATGTTAGAAAAATTTAATATGTTTAAACATATTAAATGTTTTGAACATTCGTGTAATATATATTTCAAAAGTCGTAGCGTTTAATGAATCAACCAATGAATGATGGCATATATTGTAGAATTGATTTAAAAGTCAATTTGCAAAAGCCAAGCTGAAATTACCGAGATAAATTTTCAACACTTTTTTTTTTTGGTTACAAATCGTTGGAATACAATGTCCCGCGATCATTGCGTTATATATGATATTTTGCATGCTGTCATAAAGAAATTGGAGACTTTGTTTTCTGGATCGAAGATTTGCACCTGAATCGTGAAACTTGCCAAGTCATGGTAGGGGAGGATTCAAATGCTATCTCTACATTTGTCCAGTCATCGTAAGGGAGGATCCAGACGATAACTTGAGAGTCATGATAGTGTAGGATCCAGGAGCTATCTAGACCTTTACCTCCCTGATTATATTGTATTTCTGCTTTTTGTAATTGTATTGTGTATTTCTGCTGTTTTATTTTATTTTTTTTTAGAAAGGTTACGCCCATCATGACTTGGTTCTTTATTTTACATAGCATCAACCGGTTCCGGTAATATAGATGGGCGTTGCTATATAGTTGTTGGTGTACTGATTTAAGTGTCGCCCAAGTTACCTGTGATGTTACTGATTGCTGCGTGGTTTTGTCAATATGAAGTGATATCTTTATATTATCTTCCGTCAGCGTAAGATATGGCCGCTTTGGACAGGGGGTGACATTTATGAACTTGCCTATGAAGTATAGGTGTCCACCCGTCCAAAGATTACAACGTGTTGATAGTCTACTCTATACGTCAAGTGGAATTTTGCACTGCACTTTATGTTGATCTTTCATAATCAATGGGTGTAATGCCATATTGATATAAA
This sequence comes from Pteria penguin, assembly GCA_035048485.1. NCBI lineage: Eukaryota > Metazoa > Mollusca > Bivalvia > Pterioida > Pteriidae > Pteria > Pteria penguin. Next base: position 26,768,180 of record CM068582.1, on the reverse strand, counting down.
TGAAAGAACGATCATACTCGTATCGTAAATACAACTTAAATTTTTTTTGGTAGGAATGATCATCATATTTAAGATGGGACTTCAAACCAATTTCATCAATGTACTTTATTCAGCGGTCAACATAGTAGCCACCTCTACTAAATGATCAGTAAATCTTGTTTCTAATTTTAGTTTATATGAAGGACTTCGTAATGGACAAACAACTTTTTGCCGGAATTTTCATTGACGTTGTGACGTCACATTGATATGACGCAAATTTAGCAGCAAAACGTCATTTGTTCGATATTGTCCTTACATCATGTAAAATGGGGAAAAAAAGTCTATTTAGAAATTTATTACGATGTTACTTGCATTAATTGAATATCTGCTCTTAAGCTTGAAAAACTAGATTTGGCCTGGTAATGAGAGTCTTCAAACTTTGTACGATGGTGTTTATTCCGATACCTGGGGCCAGTTGTTCGAGACTTTAACCACTGATTAAGCTAACCAGTGGCTAAAGTTTGAGAGGCAATTCATGTAATTTATAAGATTTCCGTGTAAATATCTAAATTACTTCACATTGCTGGTTACATATGTTGCAAATCAGTACACAGACTTTCTTCTCAATTCAAAGATATAGTCAGATGAAATTTAACCATTGGTTAGCTTAACCAGTGGTTAAAGTTTCGAACAACTGGCCCTGAATGACAAATTCCTTTACGTGTTGTGTTTGATTTGTTGTAAACCTCGTTTATACTATGCGTCACCATTCTCTTTTAGAGCTGCATTTTAATTGTTGTTAATATTGACACAATAAAGCTTTGTGCCAACAGAGATGACCTTGAGGTCACAGTCTTGTCAGAATTCAATACCTGAGGTCATACGTGTAGACACGAACGTGCCATTTCAAGGTCGCAATATTTAAGTTTTCTTTTATAAAGTATAGATTCCCTTTGACAGCTGGAGCAATGTACATCAGTTTATCAAGAAAACATTTCTGATGTAAGCCAACAGGGGTTGATGGATCGCAGTTTACAGACAGTTGGGATATGTAAAGCTATAAATAAACTTTCATTACTTGTTTATTTTGGGAATTGAATATATCCTGTATGCGAATAAACTGTTTTACAAATCGTATGGCTGTTTGTTGCATTGCTGAAGCTTGAGAAGAATAGAATATATCTAGATTTCACAGATGTGACGCCCAGAATTAATACTCTTTTAAATGAGAACGTCGATCTTATCACTTTCCTATCGACATTCCAGGAAAATTTTCATTAAGCTTATTTCAATATAAAGAATCTAATGTTACGAAACGTAGAAAAACAGAAAGTTTTCTGTGTCAGTAACACATCACTGCTATCGATACTACGAAACAGTGAGAAAAGGGAGGAGTGTAGTCTATGTCGTGTTTGACCTTGTTTTTTAGTTGTGATCCCCCACCTACATTTCATTTTTGACCGGATTGCAAAGAAATTCCGGTCTGTATATTGACGACGTCCGTTTGTCTGTCCGTCCGTCTGTCTGCAATTCCGTCAATATTTTGGTTAAAGTTTCTGGTTTAAGCAAAATCTCAGAAACTAAGAGGAGGATAAACATAATGCTTCAAACAATGTCATTTCCTAGTTTCCAACTTTAAATATTTAAGAATGAACACATGACTACGTCAACGGCCTACTTTGCTCTTGTCAAGGGCTGAAAGTATAAGGTTAAGAAAAACCGTGGTTCGTGGTTTAAGTGTAACCGTTGCTTTAGAGTTGCAAGGGGTTCTTCCTCTGGATCTATCACTGCTTTTAAGAGATCTATTTTCTGACGTTTGAGGTTTCGTAATTCAAAACATATCTTGGGAAGAAAATATTGTTAAATTAGTTTGTATTAGTGTCTACTGTTATTTTTGGGGGTTGTGTTAATCCATGTGCCACGATGTATATCTACATGCCCGTACAATGTCGAGCATTTAGTAACGTAGAAGATCTAGTATGAAAAAAAGTTTGTGTACTCAGTGTCTTTTGATTGGTATGTGGTTCTGTGGTGTATTTATCAATTCTGATTGCAAAGTGGTGAAAATAGATAGATACCAACAAAACCGTAATCACTGACACGTAAAAGGGGGGGGGGGGCGCAGAGGTGCTAGCTCCTTCCACCGACCACTAGATCAGCTTCTTCATGTAAAATGTTTGATGGAAACAATATCAAATAAATACATCCGTTATTCATGTTAGAAGATAATGCGGTATGACAGGGAAATAGAACAGCAATTGACCCAGCAACTTTGTTTTTTATTTGATATAGTTGAAAGTAGGGTACGCATATGACACCTTGCATTCGAGATAATTCACAGATAGTTTACCAACTTTCTTCCGATTATAATGATAATTATCTGTTCAGATGTTTGGCAGACTTCCTGTTACAATAAAACGTTTATATGAGTAAGCCTTCTAAGTTCACTACCGCCAGCCCTTCACCACCGAGACAGTCGGAATGATATCAGAACGTTATGGCATCTCTCTTTTATTTTACGTTTTACGTCATCCTGTTTTGACAACTTTATCTTATCTTGTTTCAAGTGTCAGTAACGAAATGAGAAAAAATGGTTTAATTAACATAGGTTGAAAACTAACAAGTGGTACATTAGAAAGAATGTAGATGGTGTCGTTGTAATAGAATGATTGCATTGCGCATTTCATGTTTCTGATTTTTATGATGAGCATCAGTGGCGGATTTAGGGGAGGGGGCGGCCCCAAATTTTCGCCACGTGTTTACAAGTAAAAATCCAGATATACATGTGGGTCCCCGTTTTCGGAAATCCTGGATCCGCCACTGATCATGTTGAAAAGGTGGTCATCTGGATACCTAACATTCAGTGTGTCTTACGTTAAAACATAAACATATTGAAAAACTATGGTTAAAAGCTAATTGTTATCAGCCAATAGATGGCGTATGCTCTTTTATCATTTTACTTTTATAAATAATTGCATGTCTTTAAGATAAAATACGCTTGTTTAAAAGAATTTCATCTTCTTAAAAAACCGAAACTTTTCTTCATAAAAAATCATGTTGTGATTATGCAACCCCATTGTCTGATCAGCTATTTAAAACTCAGTGTACATGGTCTTAGTTACAAATTTGACATGGGAAACCGCAATTGTTTCTTATCTTCGGCAATTGTTCGAGATAAAGAATGGAATTGAATATTTTGCCATTATGTATATTGCCATTGTATAACAAAATCTACCTCTCTCGTCAAAGAGCAGCAAAACCACATCCGGTGTGCCTCCACCTATCGGTCTTGGCTCCTGAATCACTTTATATCTCCTATGTCTATGAGAATATGTTATAGGCATATCGCTTCTCATCATCTCGTGTTTTATTTTTAAGCTTGTAATAGCAGCTTTTCAGCGGGAAATTTCCTGTAAATTATAGATATGTTATTCATAGCCATTCATAAAATGTTGATGACCTTACTCATTCATAACTAGCATTGAAAGAGGGCACTGTTTTATCTAGGGCATTGAAGTCAAACGAGTACTCGATATTAAGGGGGGAAATCTTATGAATAGAATGTTTGTAATTATAACCGATCGATGAGATTTTAAAGAAATTCGCCGTCTGAGATTTAAAATATTTAAGATCTGCAATATTACATAATTTTTATGCTTTTTAAGGAGTGTTTTGGCCTGCAAATTAAGCTTTCGTAGTTCTAGGCACAAAAGCGTAGAAATGTGTTACGGAATTTCCATCACATAACATAGCATACAGTGTACAAGTGCGGACCATCCAAACCTCAATGTCAATTATGCTGTCACAGTTTAACCTTCATCATCAATTTTATTCGTGGCAATTATAGTTTCGAGTCCGGATACACCTTGCCAAATTGAGATTATTGTCGATACTTCGTTTACAGTGGAGGTCCTGTACCAGATGTCCTTGTATCTTTCTATACACAAGATAGAGTTGGTCATTTGATCCCATTCAACTTTAATCCCCACATCTCGAGTATCAGTGACGGACATATCGGTCTTACGTTTGATTGGGGGTCAAGCGCTGGTAAACATCAAGGATTTCATTGTTGTGTATAATAAAATATAGCTAAACTATCTGCTCGGAAAATAATTGACTTTAAATCCTTGGTCCCCCGTAATAAGTCTGGACTTTTCCCAAACAAAGGACTGTCTCCGGGAGATTTATTATTTTGGGATCCTATGATGTAATTAGGGTTGAAAAAGTGTGGTTTTGGAGACGTATGAGATGTTTCGTTGGAGATGATTTGAGAGATGCAGCGCTAACACTGGGTATGGTCGTAATTTTGCCAAATAAGGAGGCACAGATGGCAAGTTTGCCTTTGATCTTTGATAGCAATCTTGTACGATTTACACTACTTCATGACAAAATATCCGAGTATAAGGCAGGTCATCCTTTATTTTGACAAAGCTTCCGGAAAGAGATGTGCCGTAGTGAAAAGATTCAGCGATGTTTTGATGATAAAGGCGCGAAGTCTTTGGTATTACATAATCTGTTTGATAGCTCGCTACAAACGACAAAGAAAACATAAATGTACGTCACAAATAACATAAGGGCATCTCAAGAAAAAGCTACATGCATGTCTCTGCATAAAGGGACAAACAGACGGAGTGATTTGCAAGAAGTATATTTTAATTAATAATAAGGAACATTGCATAGTAGAAGGAAATGTCATCTCTACTTTCACGATATTTGTGTAGACTTCCAGCGTATTGATTTATCGAGGGCGTGTGAATTCTAAATTTTACGTTGTTTGTCTGGCGTATTAATATTAATAAAGTCAGATGAGAAGCTATTACCCAGCCTCGATCGGAAATCATTGGTCTTATTAGGAATATCGGATGTCGATATTAGACATTTTTTTTGTTTACGTAATACATGAGTCAGCGGTCAATGATACAGTGATGTGTATGCATCAAAGGGTTTGAGGTTACAAAATGCAAGCAGCTCTTGGTGCCCCGTAAGATCAATGGCTTCGAGTAAGTTTATCGTACAGAGGGGTTAATTTATTAGGGTTAATTTTGAAGCTGGCTTGAATCGTTGGTAAATTAACTTATGTTTTGAAAACATTACACAGGTCACTTGCCTTTCTCTTTTATACAAGTTATACAAACATACCACGGAATGTTCCGGGTTTGTTTAATGTGGTATAAAATTTCCGAAAGTGTGTTTGATGCACATGTCTCGTATCCGTTGCGTAATGTTTTATATGGATTATTTGTATTTGAAGATTTTGGCGTCTTTCGGAATGTTTCATGATTTTATTGGTGGCACTTACTTCGCCAAAGCTGAGTGTGGTTCACCTTGCAGTTACGGGCTCTCAATAGCTTAAAAGTGAAAAATCGAGAATAATGTACGTTTTGATCGAATATACACGATCAGAATATCATTTAATGGTGTAAAAATGTATTTTCGTCCAAAAAAGTCAACAGTATATGACGATTTACAGTCTACAGTTTACAGTAGAATAAAATTTTTCTTTCTATACTTTCAGGTTGTGACGCCATTGCGTAGAGGCGACGCACGAGGGTCCAGTCCTGGACACACTATCCTGGACTACGATGTACCACCGACGCGTCATAGCAGAGAAAACTCACTCGACGCATCATTTCCCGAGGAAATATATGATACGCCACCTAGGAATAGAAATAAAGGGGAGATAACTGATATAAGTTTACACGACTTTCAAGAGTACGACACTCCACCTCCTATGAAATCTCACTCAAAGATTCGCGCCAACTCTCCACATAATTCTACCATGATAAGTGACATTTACGATACACCGCAGCCATCGTCGAAACGATCGAGTATCGTGTCGAATATATCTCATCTGTCGAACGAATCGACGATGACGGTATCAACGAGTAGCAACTCAAATAAAAGCCACGGCAAACGCTCGAATCCCCCGAGTCAGTGCGATTCGGCTCGGTCTAGTATGGATATATCACCCCATGACTTTTACGACGTACCACCGACGCAACCGTCGGCTATGCATCATAATAAACAACCGTCTGCCGATTCAGGATTGGATCTTTACGATTCTCCACCTAAAGCGAAGTCTGTGTTGGACGGCATGACCGACTACGATGTACCGAAATCGGATTTAGTGGTCACAAAATCGAAAGACCCACCAGAACAATATCTGTTGGAAAATGAGTACGATGTCCCGGATGCACGCGGGAAAGAACACGACGTTGATGACGTATATGACGTGCCTAAAAATAACACGCTGGTAAGGAAAAAGGGAAGTAAATCGATTCTAGATAGTGTTAACGACAAAAAACCGAATTCTTTGGAAGTGACCAAAACCGAAGCCCCTGGTGTGTACGATATACCACCACAGGTGACGCGAGATTCCATGTTGTCGTCGAAATCTGATTCTTCTGATAGCACCGACGGTCAGCGAACTTCCGGATGTAGTATGGGGTCACGTGACTCAGATATACCAATTTATGACGAGCTGCCTCTGGATTTGGACGCAGCGATGGACCTTATGGTGAAGTTGCAACAGGATGTACAAAAATCGACTTCGAAACTCTCGAGCTACGTAAGTAGTAATTGGCGCAAGATGGAAGTGATCGAACCTAATTTATATGGTATCCAACTTGCATGCAACGCTTTCCGACAATCTTTAGAAGAGTTTCTAGATTTTGCTCAAGGCACGCTTGCAAACTCAGCCCGCTTGCCCGACCGGAAGTTAGTTCATAAACTTCACAAACAAAGCAATCCACTCCAACAGACGCTTTTAGTAGTGAAAGTGTGCCTTACAAACTTGGACGACAATAATTGGCAAGTTTCCCGCCTAGTTTCTAACGACCCGGCTAAAAATGACGATCTCGGTAAAATTGCAGCAATATCAAAAGACATCATGCACGATATTCGGAAACTGGTTTCATTAATTCACGGAAACTCATCGCTTTTGTTCAAACGAGCGCAAAATGAATCGAACACAAGAACGGAAGGGTGCATGAAACCTTCTTCTCCATACATCAAACCACCGCTTCAGCCGAAGCCTGTACTAACACCAGAAAAAGTAGGAATTGTACAACAACGACCTCTACCACCGCCGCCAAAAAGCAAAGACCGACCTCTTCCGCCAACGCCCACCGACAGCAAATCGCTTGGTGTAGATGACGGCAAAAGTAAGCATGAATCGGGCGAATTCAAACGTTTGTCTGGGGATTTCAGGAAAATGTCACTTTTGTCGGACGACGGCATATATGCTAATAAGATGAAAGAAGAGGACCTAGCGGATGAATATGATTACGTCAGTCTGGAGTCGAAAGACGTGGAAGATCCAAAGAAGTCGAGTGAAGAAGATCAGAAGAGGAAAGCAATGATTATACACGACGATTTAGACAAACAGCCTGTGAGGGATGGCTCAGTGCGAGATATCTCACCGCTCAAACATCTCAACGAAATTCAGGACTCTATTAACTCGTCTGACAAAATCATCGAACCGGAAACTGTCAAAACCCCTGTGAATCGGACTTTTACGTTAACGCCCGAGAATGCTGTGTCGTCAGTCATTCGTTTAGACTCAAATGATAAACAAGTGTTAGTATTTTACTCAGGGCAGTTGGAGACGCACTCGACGCTCCTCACAAACGCTATTGACGCTTTCTTCGGCTGCATTGAATGCGGGCAAGGACCTAAGATTTTCATATCTCACAGTAAATTCGTTGTCGTATCAGCTCATAAACTTGTCTACATCGGGGATAGTTTGCATCGGAATCTCATCAATGTAGAGGTGAAGAATAAAATCATGCATTGTGCGAATAGACTATGTGATTGTCTCAAGATGACCGTCAATGCCACAAAAACGGCGGCTTTACAATATCCGTCCGTACCAGTGGTGCAAGAGATGGTCGATAGAGTAGTGGACGTATCACATGCCGCGTATGAACTCAAGACGGTTATAAGTCAAGCTTCCGCTTTATAGACCGTCACTATGTGGCATACAAACTATATAAAGTGCTTTCAGTTTCATACTTTCATTTTGTGATCATTCATTTCGCCAGCATTAAATTCGTTGCATTTTTGTTATTGTGTATACCATATGCAAGATATCTTTATATTCAATATCAGTATTGAGCATAGCAATGTTACATAAATGTAAAAAAAATATATACATTTATTAATTCAGATTTTAGTGTACATAATTTGAACTGAATTCATGTTTTGAGAAAAACTGAGTCATATCATGGTCAAAGTACTAATGCCACCTTTGTATTTTAAAACACACAAAAAAGAGATAAAAATACAAGTTGTCGTGGAAAGCGAGTAATAAAATTGGACACGAACAAAATGTTGAGAATGGGATCTTAAACATTCTATAAATTTTGCCTCACTTTTTTTATTATTATTTTTTTTTTAGGAAATTCTCCATCCCTTTAAAAGTAAGAATCACGGATCCACTGGAACACCCCTTTTTCTTACTGATAATTGTGAAAGATCTATTTGCAAGTATAGCAAATTATATAGTTCATATACATATACAAATCTTTGGTTTGTTGTTTTACCTTTGTAATTTGTATAGTAAAATGACGTATGTATATGTAAATTTTTGAGAATTATTTATTGCTAAGGCGCGTTTGCTTGAGCCATGTTTATGTACAAAGGGAAGTAACTCTTCAAAAGAGTTGCAGTTTGATTTTTTTCTTGTTTTCTTTGTGAGATGAAATCTCCAATAATGTTTGCCTTATATGGAATGTGTTAAAACTTTTAATGTTTCTTTGAAACCATTTCTTGTCAACAAAGCACAAACTTAAGTTGAATTTAACCACAAAATGGTAAAAAAAATCTTGTTACATTTTGTCTGAAAATTAAAAAATCGTATGATCTCGGGTAGATTCGTCCATACTATAGTAGTGTGGAAGTCTCTGACCTACAGTGCTTCTCTAAGGGTGCGGTTGTGTATTGAATTATTAACTATGCATTATATATTGAAGTAAATGTTTTTTCTGAACCGTTCTCGACAGAGTTTGTAAAAAAATGCCTTTATTGTTTAACATCCGTCCGTACTGAATAAACTAAAATGAAAGGAAAGAGCGAAAACTTTTCCATTAAATGACGAGTACTTTATGTATCATGGGTACATACAGCGATATATATCAGCTCCTAATACTTTGTTCACCAGGTTATAACTGTATGGTATAGTATGGTAGATGATGGCGATCTACTGACGCTTATGTGCTGCAAAAAGGCAATAATAAATAAGTAACACAGACTTTCGTCTTCTTTTTTCATTCAAGTTGTTAATCATTCTTCTTCTTTTATTCAAGTTGTAATTCAATGCACCGGGAGGGTGCCGCCACCATGTTGTCGATTTGCCGCTTTGAAGAAGTAACGAGTCATAGTGTACCATAAAAGTCAAACTCTTTAACCTAGCTCGTTAGCCAGGTGTTTTACCACGTAGGTAATGGCGTGGTAGTGATAAACAGGAATCTGTCAACCTGGTTTCATTCAAACTTTGGCGACTGAGTGGTAAGACGGTTCAAATTGTCATCGAAAATTTCCAAGTTTGAATCTGTACATGTTGTATAAATGTCTATAGACTAGTCGGCACATGAAATTTGTGCTACTGGTCGAGGATGTGTCGAAGTAAGTAGTGAACCCTTTTTTGGCCGAATTGCAAAGCAATTCCGGTCTATAGATTGGCGATGCCCTTCCGCCTGTCTGTCCGTCAACATTTTTGTTAAAAGTTTATGGTTGAAGGAAAATCTCGGTAACTAAGAGGAGTATAAACATAATAATTCACACATAGGTTCCTTATGACCAGAGATTTCAAATAATGCTAAGACATTTGACCTAGTGATTTTAACCTTAGACCTTGACCAACTTTTAAGAAACTAACTCTGGCTATATCTTTTTTTTAATTGATGCCGCAGTCGAGTGCACAGCAGCAGGCCAGGATTGCTACCAGCTCGTAGTCACAGTGCTCAGTTGCAGGCCAAGATTACTACCAGCTCATAGTCGGGGTGCTCTGTAGCAGACCAAGATTACTACCTGTCTGTTGTCGGAGTGCTCAGTAGCAGGTCAAGATTACTACCAGCCCGTAGTCGGAGTGTTCTGCAGCAGGCCAAGATTGCGACCTGCTCGTAGTCGTGGTGTTCAGCAGCAGGCTAAGATTACTACCTGCTCGTAGTCAGAGTGCTATGCAGCAGGCCAAGATTGCTACCAGCTCGTAGTCGAGGTGTTCAGCAGCAGGCCAAGATTACTACCTGTTCGTAGTCGGGGTGCTCAGCAGAAGGCCAAGATTACTACCTATCCGTAGTCGGGCTGCTCAGCAGCAGGCCAAGATTATTACCTGCCCATACTCTAGAGCGCTCAACAGTAGGCCAAGATTACTACCTGCTCGTAGTCGGGGTGTTCAGCAGCAGGCCAAGATTACTACCAGCCCGTAGTCGGAGTGTTCTGCAGCAGGCCAAGATTGCGACCTGCTCGTAGTCGTGGTGTTCAGCAGCAGGCTAAGATTACTACCTGCTCGTAGTCAGAGTGCTATGCAGCAGGCCAAGATTGCTACCAGCTCGTAGTCGAGGTGTTCAGCAGCAGGCCAAGATTACTACCTGTTCGTAGTCGGGGTGCTCAGCAGAAGGCCAAGATTACTACCTATCCGTAGTCGGGCTGCTCAGCAGCAGGCCAAGATTATTACCTGCCCATACTCTAGAGCGCTCAACAGTAGGCCAAGATTACTACCTGCTCGTAGTCGGGGTGTTCAGCAGCAGGCCAAGATTAATAAAAGGTCAAGATCAGTAGCTGTTCATTGTCAGGATGCTCAACAACAGGTCTAGATCTCCAGCTGTTCATTGAATGCACAGCGAAAGGTCAATTTCTCCACCTGTCTATAAACAAAATGCTTAGCAAGAACCCAGTTTCCATATATTCAGAACCTTATACCAGAATGACGCTGGACTAACTTTTTAAACAGCAGACATGGATTTTGCTTCGAGATTTTTTTATTATCTGTTTCCACTTGATAAAGGCCGAGTGACCAAAATATGTGGACACTGAGTGTTCTTGTTACTTATTAAATTTACACTTCCCTTCGAAGGACTTACTAAATTTCCAAGTTAGGTTCGTATATACATACAAAACATAGAACACGAAAGTGTAAAATATAGAATATAGCGGTTAAAACTCAGAAAGCCAGTTAAGGTGAACGAGATGTGAAATGTTACTTTCATGTCTCATGCATACTTGTGTATCATGCAAAAAGGTGAGTATATGCGACTTTTGGAACAAACCCTTGGCGTTATTTTGAAGAAAATTGTCAATCGTGAACCTGTTGCCAAGTCTTGTAAAACTAAATAAGATCATCGGGGATCGCATTGCATGTATTTTGTTAAGGTCAATTTTATTCGACGATCAGACTTTCATCGGAAAAGAAATGAAACTTGCTGCTCAAAACTTTTCGGATTTTATCAAATTTTAGGCACCTAATCGTGATTGACTGATTACTGTTTTACGTCACACCACAATTATTTCACGTACTATGGTGACGGCATCTGTCTGATGCATTGCAAAAAAAGTTAGACCTATGCAATGAGGGATCTTTCGCGTGCCATGTCTACCGTGACACGGGGCCTCAGGTTTTACTATCTCGTCCAAAAGACAGGACATCGGTGCTTCAACAATGGGAATCGAACCCAGGACCTCTCGATCTCAAGCCAAGCATCTTATCCACTTATTTATATCAACTCACGCTTCCCTACTTGATAGCCTGAAGTTTTCTCGTCGTCGTCCCTCACAAAGTGGTTTCCGAATGATAAACACCATACATCAGATTGAAACCAAATTTGGATATATACAGTGTATTTAATATAGGGATGATAAAATGAAGATGCTATTAAATTTTGAGATCAAAGGTCAAGGTCATAGCATCTGAATCGATTTAAATTCACATAATTCTAAAAAATGGTATACACTCTTCAGAATATAAAAAAGATAGTAATAGATAATTTTTAATATTTTATTGCTAAACAAAGAAATGATTTTTTTTATTACTCGTGTTTTACGTCATTTCAAGATGATTGTTCTAATACAGTGGCGGCATCTGCCTGATGCATTGCGCAGAAATTTAGACCTTTGCAACAGACCCATCCCAAGTAATGAGGGATCTTTCACGTGTCATGTCCACTGTAATATGTAACCTCGGTTTTTACTTTCTTATCCGAAAGGCAGAACCCGAATGATCCACCGGTGGGACTCGAACCCCAGACCTCTTGGACACGAATGAAGCACCTTACAGACTGAGCCAGTGGCTCAGAAAATTATGGATAACATATGGATGATTTCTGATAATGAGAAATTGGGTAAATCTAACTAAAGTGTGCTACATATAATATTAATATGTAAGAGTGATAGTGAAACTAACTATAGTATGTAATAGCCAATCCCTACTGTTCATACAAAACAAAGTGTCACAGACTCATTAGCTAATGATATAATAATGCAGCACATCGCAACCAATCAAAAGAGGTATTACAAATATCTATTGTATCAGCTGTATTCCTCTAGTAGTTCTTAGTTATTGGTTATAATGTGTACAAAAACAAATGACCATTCAGTCTGACATAATTATATGGCATCTTTAACAAAAAAACATTTCGGCCAATCAAAATAGTCAATACAAACAATGTTGGATTCATTGCCTGTCATTCCTCATAAGAAACATATCACAGCCAATTATGACTATTTATAAATGCAAGTACCAGTGGTTTTCATTGGTTTATAACTTGATCTGGTGCAGCATGTTTATAAGTCCCAAGATATTTAAAGTTATATTGGCTTTCATTGACCAACTCTCTTTTTGACTGCAGCATATCTTAGTCAATTATAATAATTCACACAATATTGAGATAGATAAATTCAGCCATCACTCAGCAAGGAAAGGTGTGTCCAATGTTGCAAACCCTGTAGCCACACCCCCTTCATTGACACCCAAGGCTTTTGTTCTCATTAAATGTCCTCCAACACTGTTTTCTATAATATCATTTGGTCCTCGTCTGTAAAGAATAAAAATCGTGTTCCTTCACTTCAAAAAACAAATGTACACAAAAATATTCAACCTACTTATCTACATAAGTCATTCATAAGTCCGAATGTCATTCAGAAATGTACATGATATCATGCATTTATAATTTCTCAGAATTACGGAAGAAATAGAAATATTCATGTGCATCATATACCTTTCTCTTGAAGTTGATAAACATGTTTATTTCATATCAAACCTGGTGACTTAGACTGCTATTTTCTTAGAGGCAGGACTTGTTTAGTTGGTTTAAGACAGTAAAAAATAAATGAACTTATGTAGATATTAAAGGAAATTTTAATTTTTCATAGATATATACTTTTTCAGTGAAAATAATATTAAAGAAAAGCAACAGAGGCTTCAGTAGCTAAACTGTCTGTAGCACTGGGTTGACCTCACAGCAGACGTTCACTTCTGCAAAGTCTGGATTTGAATCAGGGCTGTGGTTTCCTCCATAACTAAACACTGCCAACCACCACATAGGTGACAAGGTCAAGGTCACCAAATTTCGAATCAGTCTGCATCAGTGTCTACAAACCTACCATGTTTGATATAGATATCATTATAAGTTTGCAAGAAATAAAGCAAAATGCAAATTGTTGATGCCAGACAAATTGTCCATAACGGACAGACAGACAGACTTTGCCATTTCATAGATCAGATTTGCTTTGCAATCTGGTTAAAAGCAATGCTAGTGAAACTCTCAATAAAACCAAATATAAATGTTCATTACCATACTGAAGAGAAGTTGTAAATAACATATTTTGAAGAAATAGAAAATTCTCACCCAATTAGAATTCCATAGATACCAACTTCACTGACGACATCACCAAGACTGGAGACTTCTCCGTATTTAATGAGGTAGTTTTTCTGGATCCATGGATAGATTTTCTCCATTAGGATGTATGCTGACCTTTCATCTGAATCTCGTATTTTCAACAGCATGTCCTTAAGTTCACCATCATAGAGGTTATTTCCTAGAATATATGCATGTTCTCTTAAATTCTTGACCTTGACTCTTGACAAAATCTAAAGATGCAAAATTCTGACCAGCCACATTATAATGATGACCATTTAATTATTTGGAACTTTTACAGCAAATACAATCATACTGAACGAAATAACATTACAAATATTGAACAATATCTATATCTTAAGTACAATATATAGGATATCACATGAAAGAAATACCTATGTTAAATTACGATTACATGTACTGCAATCTAAAAAGTAGAACCCCGTGCTCAAAGGTTAAGATGTGTTACCTTCCATGAAAGATCGGCAAGGTGATTTGTTTGATTTGTTTTATTCTTCTTTAACACCAGAACAAGATTATTGCACTTATATTGTGAGGGCATCTGCCTGATGCAATGCAATGCATAGAAATTTATACCTTTGCAACATTTATTGTGATATAAACCCTAATATTATGTTCAGAAAATGTGCTCAGAGTTTAAAAGTGGGTTATTATATCAAAAACACTGAAAAATCCCAGAAAATTGAATACTGTCTTAGGTTTTCATGGCTTGGTGTATGCAATTGGAACTAATTTTTAGATTCTTAAATTCATTTTCTTGTTCATTATATCTAGAATTAATATGGTATCAATGTAACACTTATTTTCCATAGGGCTACATGTTAATGAATGGAAAAGTTTCTATATAAAAGAGGATCATTTGAAGCTTCCTTTACATTTCAATAAACAGAGAGGCCCCCACTAAAGTAAAAACACCCAAAAAAAACTATACCTCACCGTGGCTTTTCATTTTCAAAATTTGCCTTGTTTGAACTTACACTCAGCCTGCAGAAAATGTGCTTGCTGAAAATATCTTAACCCTTGATATGAAAAACACCGATCCATTAACAAAATTTTAATAGTGTTACATGTCAACACTTACTCTATAAATAGCATTTCAATCAAACAGATATACCTGGCATTTATATCCACTCAAAAGCCTGGAATTTTTCATACCGAGCAGGACTTAAGGTAGCCAAAACGCTTACATGACTCTTGTCAGGGTCAATTGGTGCATTGATACCAAATGTCAGATTTTACAGAATTAACACCAATATTTAAAATTCATTAAAATACAGGGCTTTGTGGCTGTATCCCTTCAGGCCTATGCAATGGACCATCCTAAGTAGTGGTGGATCTTTTACGTGCCATATCTACCATGACAAGGGACCTCAGTTTTTACTGTCTTATCTAGAAGACAGAATGCCAATGCCAGGATGGACCTCTCTGTCACATGCCAAGAATCTACATGTTATACATGTATCAGATACTGGCTCCAAGACAGATGACCAGACAAAGAATAAAATAATCATATTTGTCACTAAGATATGCAAGAAGGATATCAAAAATGTAAACAAAAAATACAAAAAATAATAATTATAATAATAATAATGGCCATTGATATGCCTACCTCCACCCTCCCTCTGAGGTTTTAGTACAAATCGACCAGGATTTTCTAATGCTTGTCTAATGGCCTCATCTCCTTCCGTCCCCTGAAAATGTAAAGTAGCTAGGATTAATGCTATCTCTAGAAATTTAAACATCATATGCGACTGTTCATGAATAAATCTGACAAAAATGAAAAAAACCCACCCAAACCTGTTTCACAAAGTAAAAAGTTCATGCCACAAATTATGTAAAATTTTAACTATGTAATTAAACATGTTTGAACAAAGAAATGAATGATTAATTAAGAAATGGAAAATTTGGTTGGTGTGTTTATGTCAAGTCAATATTAACAATATTGTTGTTATGTCAAGTCAATGTTAACAATTTTGTTATTATGTCATATCAATGCTAACAATTTTGTTATGTCAAGTCAATGTTAACAATATTGTTGTTATGTCAACATTAAAAATATTGTTGTTATGTCAAGTCAATGTTAACAATTTCGTTATGTCAAGTCAATGTTAACAATATTGTTAACATTAACAATATTGTTGTGATGTCGAGTCAATGTTAACAATTTTGTTGTTATGTCAAGTCAACGTTAACAATTTTGTTATGTCAAGTCAATGTTAACAATATTGTTATGTCAACATTAACAATATTGTTGTTATGTCAAGTCAATGTTAAAAATTTTGTTTTGTCAAGTCAATGTTAACAATATTGTTGTTATGTCAACATTAACAATATTGTTATTATGTCATGTCAATGTTAACAATTTTGTTGTGTCAAGTCAATGCTAAAGTTGGTGTGGCTCAGTGAATAAGGTGCTCAGCTCGTGACCGAGAGGTCTAAGGTTCTACTCATGCCTTGGGTGCACTGGTGTTCTGTCTTTCGGATGAGACAGTGAAAACCGAGGTCCCATGTCACAGTAGGTGTGGCAAGTAAAAGATCCTTCACTGCTTTGGGAGGGTCCATTTCAAAGATCTAAATTTCCATGCAATGCATCACACAGATGCCATCCTGGAAGCAGGAGGTTACTAAGCTCAATAACATAATGACACAATCTTGATTTGAACCCTGACTTATCTGCACTCTACACTTAGCCAATTCTCCCAAGAATAAGGACACATGGCAGTTTCAGAACTACTGGTCGGCAAAGTAAATCTGGACTCATGGTATATCTGGATGATCACAATTTTTGTTTCTTATTGACCATTTCAAGTAATTTTAATTGCACAACTTGAAAGAACAACAGCTTTTAAAACTGTATGCCAATTGACATTTAAAAATTTGTTTATTTTATATGATTTCAACAGACCATCTGGATTTACCTTGTGTATGGATTTACCTTGCATCCAGATTTACCTTGTGTCCGGATTTACCTTGTGTCTGGATTTACCTTCCTACCAGTATGAATGTTTCATTTCCTTTTTTTTTTTAAACTAGACTTGTGGACATTGAGGGCTTTTTTTTGTTATTCATTTAAGCTGCAAGTCCAATATTGAATCTTCGGTTAATGGAAATATATTTAACACCAAATTAGACAAAGACATAGATTGAAATACTGCCAATGTTATATATGTCATCACTTGAGAAGCTAGAGGATGTGGGGCTCAATATGTCGGGGAAACGTCTCAAACTTTGAAACAACGTTTTCGGAATCATTCCTATAAAATTCGTAATAATTCACGACGTAAATACCAGAATTTTCTTTATAACCACTTTAATAAATACCAACATAATATTAACAATGTGAAAATAACTCCAGTAGAAAATATCTCTAAATTACCAGGTGATACGAAATCAGAATGTTAAAAAACGATTTTTGGAAACCGAGCTCTACTGGATTAAACAACTACAAACCCCATACCCACTCGGTCTCAACGACCAAATATATCGACAAGGTAATATTTCTTCTCGTCAGAATAAGATCAAGATTTTTACATTAAGACATAAAACTATTAGAAAACGTAGGTCACGTGGTCGTCGCCGTAATCGTAACATCAGAAAAGGAAATCGTTTAAATAGGTCATTAAACGATCTTCTATTTATCGCAAAAAATAATGGCCGTCATGAACTTTTGCATGCACTATCCTCTATTCCGGTAAATAAATTGAAACCTATCCTGGACGAAGCTGATCTTCGAAGTTTACGCAGTTCTGATTGATATAAACTCAATTTGATTATTTTATTTTCATATAATAAACTCTTTCCTCGTATTCCGTCTCTTCCACCCAAGCAGCAATTTCTCAAAATTAAATTTATTAATAAAGGCTTCGATCTACTTAACATTTCTAATATTTTCCGTGATCATAGAGTCACATCTAAATCCCCCAATATTTTGAGAATTTAGAACCTCCACTTATTTGTTACCAGTACAAAAAGCCTATAAGAAATCTTATTTTAAATTATAATAAAGTTACATCTAACCCTGATGTTTCAGATGCTATTCCTTCGTCATGTTCTTGTGAAAATTCTAAATATGTTTATAAACCGGCAGGTCATGTTATTACTGGTGACCTAAAATGTATTTCGGACAAGAAATTGCGCACCCTTTTTGGAAAAGGACCTAAATATAGGTTACCGTCCAGGATAGATTTCAATAAATGCCGTGACGTTATAGAAGATGCTTTAACTACATATTGTAAACGTTGGTGTAAAAAAGAACAGGTAAAGGTTCATGCTCTTAATGATTGGAAATACGAGATTTTAAGAATTGTCGATATCCGTATTAAGAACTTTACGGAAAATCCGCATTTAGTTCAACAGCCTAATACATTGACGGCGAATTCTATTAAAAAGAAGATAGCTGACTTACATGCTAAATATGTCTTTGTTCCTGCTGATAAAGCAGGTAATAACATAATAGTTGTTTGAAAACTATATTATATTGAAGTACTTAAAAACGAATTAAACTCCACTGATACATATGTGGAAAGCCCTACCTCAAAAGACAGCACCTTGCACGATCACCTCATGACCATGTTCAACTTCAAAGTTAAAACTGATAAATCTGATCTACCAACCATGTATTGGCTCCCAAAACTACATAAAAGTCCATACAAATCACGTTTCATATCTAATTCTAGCCACTGCTCTACTACGGTACTATCGAAGCATATTACGTCTGCTCTAACTGCTATGAAAGATCATATTATCAAATATTGTGATGTCGCATTTCATAATAGTAACATCAATTACTTTTGGTCGATTAAAAATTCTCATGAAGTTATAGACAAACTTCTTTCGCTAAATTTCAAAGCGACTCAAATTTCTACATTTGATTTTTCTACACTTTATACATCTCTGCCTCATGATTTGATTAAAAGCAAGTTGCTGTCTCTTATACAATGGTGTTTTCACAGAGAATCTAAAACCTACATATGTATTTCCTATAACTCTGGATTCTTTTCCAACAAACAATATACTTCATATAAATACTGGACTTGCAAGGAATTATGTAAAGCACTAGATTTTCTCATGAAAAATATTTTTGTGCAATTTAATGGCAAGATATATCAACAAATAGTTGGGATTCCTATGGGTACTAACTGCGCGCCTCTGATAGCAGATTTATTTCTTTATTGTTATGAGAGGGATTTTATGGTTTCTATTTAAAAATCAAAACGTTTTGACCTCATTGACAAATTTAATAATACTTGCAGATATCTGGATGACATTTTGGTTATCGACAACCCTGAATTCGAACAATTTATATCAGAAATATATCCACCAGAGCTCATATTGAATAAAGCTAATACTTGAGATAAATCTACACCTTTCTTAGATTTAAACATCAAAATTATCAACCACCTAATATATACTAATATTTATGATAAACGTGAGGATTTTGGATTTCCTATTGTAAATTTCCGTTACTTGGATGGCGATGTCCCTCAACTCCCATCATATGGTATCTATATATCTCAATTAGTTCGATTTGTCAGAGGCTGCACCGATGTTTTGGACTTTCATAAACGAAATTTACAAATCACTACTAAACTTTTAACTCAGGGTTACAGATATCACAAGCTAAGAAAAACATTTGTCAAATTCTTCAGATCTTATTCAGAACTTCTATCTAAATTTGGAAATATTTCTTTTCAACAGTATGTATTCAATGGAATTTCCCATCCTAATTTTTACGGTGATCTCGTATATAAACTAAGGAAAGTAAAAGGCTCCGATAACGTTATTTTATCATGTAATAAAATAGTCAAACATCTCCTAAATAGACAATATGATATTGAGATCATCAAAAAGACTATAGGTCTTGTATTTGGCCCCTCTACAGCCTTAAGCAGACTTTTACTTGAACGCTGCAGGCTGACTAACAGGGTGGTGGGGACTATATGACGGGCCTTGTCCAAACCTCTTTCAGAGGAGACATGGTCCTGAACCTCGTCCCCTCTGACTGTTAGTCGGGACTCCTACAGATCTAGGGTCTTAGCTCGCTTTCAGACTGGCAGAGCACGTTTTATCATGTTGATGTCGCACATTTATTTTCATACCATTATGTGTTTTACAATACCTTACATGTTTATATTTTTATGACCTCTCAATATGCGATACCTGTTGACCCTTGTTCTTTACATGGAGGATTATTTATAAATTTTTAAATGTACGTCCTTTGATTATTCTGCTGTTATGGTGAGTGGGAAGGTGGGCCCGTAAACCGGTTAACCACACCATTTGTTTGGCTTTTGTCAAATTAAATGAACGTCCTAAGTCGGTATCGTAATTGCACTACAATCAAATATTTTTGTAATGTGTTATATGTTCTAGTATATTATTTATATTCATGTATTGTATAGCTCCATGGTGACTTCTGCCACATAGCTGAGCCAGTAACTCCTCTTTTTTCTTTATTTAAATCACAAAGAATTGAATTCTTGAAAAAAAAGTGAAGCAACTGAATTGTGACATACAATCATAGTTCTATTTCATGCAGTTAATCACTTCAAGAAACAAGATATATCTTTCTTTTTTTCTCTTTAGACAATTGATAAACATTAACAAATCTCTTCAACCAGTGGCACATTATGTGTTTCCACCAAGCAAGGACGTAATTCATTGAAAAACATTTATAATCTCACCTTATCCAATGTATACTGTCCAGCAAACAATTTCTGTACCATATTCCTTGTATGGGAGTCTGATATAAAGCACTCTAGAGCCCCAGAACGGGCAAGCTCCTGCTGAATCTTCTTTGTACCAGCTAGCTGATAACTGACCGAAGGACATTTGATGGCCATTGACCTTTCAATAAGTAACCTAGTATTCCAGTCCTGCATGTAGAAATTTATTTGATTAGAAATTCAACTTTGATTAAAATGAATTTTAGAAATTTGAATGTTGGGTTTTTTTTGTTTATACCTTGTGACACTTTTTGCCAGTGCTTGTGATTTTCAACAATTTAAAAAATCCAAAACATTTGAATTATTTTTCCAATTTGAACAAACTTGAATCTTACATCGTTCTAAAACACACATATACCACTGGTGTTAAAATTCATAGATCCTGTCTAAAGAAGATTTTCAAAGTAGGGTACCCTCTTGGGCATACTTTTGTCTATGGTGGTGCCATCTGTTGACAGATCTGAATAGAAAACAGAACTTAGTAGAGGTCCACTAGTACTACAAGTATACCAAGTTTGATCAAAATCTATGTGGCTACTTAGGAGGAGACGTCTAAAATGCAAAAGTTTATGGCTCACAGACAAAAGACAACAGACAATGTGCCATCTCAACAGGTGACTTGACCTTTTACTCAGGTGAGCTAAAAACCAGAGAATATTGTTATTAAAGTTAATCCTAGTGATTCAAAATTATTTAAAATTCAAAAATCATTTTTTGGAAAACATAAAGTCTGTAAATAATTTGAACTACAGGAATCTTACTAAAATTCAAATTACAAGACATAAGTTATATGTGTGCAATACTAATTAAGAAGATTGATCGATTGATTGATTTTTGTTTAACGTTACACCACAAATATTTCATGTATATGGTGACGGCATACAAAGTTTTACCTTTGCAACGGACCCACCCGAAGCAGTGAGGGATCTTTAACGTGCCATGCATACCAGGACACAGAGCCTCGGTTTTTACTGTCTCATCTGAAAGACAGGACACCAGCATGACCAGAGTGGGACTCCAACCCCGTCCTCCCGATCAGGAGGCCAGCGCAATACCATTAGGTCACGCCGGCTTCTAATTAAGAAGACACACATCATCTAAGTAATACTGATTGATAAGACACACGGTATCTATGTGTGATATTATTTGATAAAACATGCATTATCAGTGATATTGGTTGACAAGACATACACTATCTGTAATGATATTGGTTTATAAAACATACAATATCTTTGTGTGGTTTTGTTGGATAAGTCATGCATTATCTGCAATTAATAATGACTGATAAGACATACAATGTTTTCGTGTGATATATACTTAGTACTCATTGATTGATTGGTTATTTTTCTATGTCACTTTATGATTATTTACATAAATAAAGACAGCATCTGCCTGATGCAGAGCATAGAAATTTATACCTTTGCAATGGACCAACCCAAAGCACTGAGAGATCTTTTACGTGACACAATTACTGTGACATGAGACATGGTTTTTACTACCGGCATTGTATCTGTGTGTAATGTTGTTTGATAAGACATGCATTATCTCTGTGTGATAAAGATTTATAAGACATACAATATCTGGGTTTGATATTGATTGGTAAGACACACAGTATTTGTGTGTAGTATTGGTTGATAAAACATACATTATCTGTGTGTCAAATACTGTATTTATTGAACAGACATACATTACCTGTGTGTATGATAATGAAAAAACATTAGTATTTATGTGTGATATTGATTGATAAAACATACATTATCTGTGTGTAATATACTTTATTGAATAGACATGCATTATTTGTGTGTTTGATATTGAAAAACATATATTATTTATGTGTAATATTGGTGGATAAGACATACACAATCTGATTAATATATCTTTATTCCGCTTCTCTATTTGTCCCATTACGGATAAAGATCTGGCGAAAGCCTGTAAGGGGCCATGTTCTGGTGAACTCTGATGACGTTTCAGTCACCGAAACCGTTATTTCCCATAGCCAATCAATGACTCAACTAGGCACGTGATAGTGACGCAATATGTAACAAACACTGTTCAAAAACTACCTTGTGGGTCACGCACGCTGTGGATATTAATTTTATTCCTAGGAATTTGTAGCCGATCCAGTGATTGGTTGAAAATCAGAGTTCACCAGAACATGACCATTTACGGGATTTCGTCAGATCTTTATCTGTAATGGGACAAACAGAGAAGTGGAATAAAGATATGGTTTTAATCTTTATCCGCAATGGGACAAATAGAGGAGCGGAATAAAGATATGGTTTTAATCAGATTGAGACATACAGTATCTGTGTGAGATTTTTATGGATAAGACATACATTATCTGTGTGTGATATTAATTGATAAGACATACTTTATCTGTGTGATAATGATTGGGGGCATATCCATCTCTGAAGTATACAACAGCAATATCATATTCACATCTGAAAAGTAATGCAGTAAAAAAGCAATAGATAAATGTTAGCGCAAAATAGTAATATCACAACTTACTAAAACTAGCAAAACAAAAAAAAAAAAATGACCTCTTATAAGACTATGAGGTCATTTGCAAAAGGATTGTCATAATAGATTTTCAGAGGCCTTGGTTGAAGGAGAAAGATTTTCTTAAAGGATTATCATATACCATGGCCATTGGAGAATTCTCATAAATAATTTTCAAAAGCCTTAATAGATTGTAAATGGTTTCTATAGGATTTTTGAGGTAGGACTTTAATAGACTTTGGATGAGGAACATAGATTTTCAAAGGCTTTGGCTAAGAGACAGGAATTTTCTAAGACTTAAGCAAAAGAAGAATTCTCATAGGTCTCAGTTGATAAAAAATAACTAATAAGCCATTTATAGGCCTTGAATACGGAAGAACAAATTCATAGTCTTGTCACAGGGAGTGATTTCCTGGTCATCAATATGGGGTCAATGATAAGCTAAACTTGCTGGTTGCTTTATGACGTCATAATGCTTTGTTGTGCATTAGATGTTGCATAAGTAACAAAACACTTGGTGTGGTACTTCTTCAATTTGACTAGCTCAAAACGGGAAAACTGACTCAAATTAACTGAAATAGGGGAGTGAAAATAGGGGAGTGGGAGAAAAATAATTTATCACTAGATTCTGGTGGTGTGATAGAGAAATTCATTAACCTGCATTTCAAGTAAACTTGCCCATGTCTTGGCAAAGCCTTGGCATGAAATACGTAAACT
This sequence comes from Pteria penguin, assembly GCA_035048485.1. NCBI lineage: Eukaryota > Metazoa > Mollusca > Bivalvia > Pterioida > Pteriidae > Pteria > Pteria penguin. Next base: position 26,744,389 of record CM068582.1, on the reverse strand, counting down.
TGATACTTGTATTAGCAGATCTCTCTATCACCACCAGACTCTGGTGATAGTTTCTATTATTCACAGGTCCTGGTCAATGGAGTAGGACTTTCATAGACTTTGGCCAAAGGAGACAGATTTTAATAGATGTTGGAAGAGGGAGAAGGACTTTCTAATACCTTGGCATAAGGATTAGGATTTTCAAAGACACTGACTGAAGGAGGATTTTTATAGACCTTGGCTGAGGGAGTATGATTTTCAAAGACAATGATCAAGGGAGACAGATTTTCACAAACATTGGCTGATGGAGAATGATTTTCAAAGACCTTTGCAGAGGAAGAAGTATTTTTCATAGACCTTGGCTGAGAAAGAATGATTGTCGTAGACATTGACTGAGGGAGAAGGATTTTCATAGATCTAGGCATTAAGATTAGGATTTTCATCGACCTCGGCTGAGGAAGAAAGATTTTTGAAGACCTTGTCTGAGAGGAACAATTTTCATAGACCTTGGCAGATAAAGAAGTATTTTCAAAGACAGTGGCTGAGGAAAAGTGATTTTTAGAGACATTGCCATCAGCTAAGGGAGAAGGATTTTCATAGACCTTGAGAAAAGGAGGATAATTTTTCACAATTTTTCCAAACTTTCACTGCAGATTTTCACAGGCCTTGACTGATAGAGAAGGACTTTTAAAGGCCTTGATTGAGTCAGAGAGAATTTTCTTGACAGATTGTTGGTAATTATTAGTTTTTTAAATAAGAATTTTGTTTACTGTATGTGTTCTTATTTCAGTGCAACTAAATTTTAGCAAAAAAAAAAAAAAAAAAAAAAAGAAAAATGGAAATAGAGTTTTGTAGACTAGTCTTGAATTTTAAACATATCTCTAATTAGTAATCTATTGGCATACTTATGAATTAGCACACCATGAATAGTTTTTTTTTCTGCTTTCCAGTAAACTATAAATTCCACTTCAATAATTACACATACAATACCATTGGTTAAAAAGATTATCTGAATTATAAAGGATAAGAAAATCAGATATTTGTTTACTAAAAGTCGATAAAATTAAATAGGTAAACCTTAAAATAAGAGTCCAAAATGGGTCTATATTGCTCACATGAGTACTTTGAGCACAACTCCCCTTTCCCTTTCTGTTTTTGATATTTAAAAAATGTAAAAACTTTCAAAATTCTTTACAATAACACTTATTTTCCATAAAATCTGATCAAATGTTCAGAACTGATGTATTATAAGTAACCTAAAATGAAAACATCAAAGAAATAATCTGAAAATAAACAAGAAAAACAATGTCTTGAATGACAACCAAAATGTCAGAAATTCAAATTTCAGTATTGAACCAAAACCATCAAAACTTCTTAAGAGGAGATGCCTGGACAAATGGTCAATTTATGCACCTGGTTTTTAACAAGGAAGGTAACCTCTTGGGTTTTAATCTCTCCACCCCTGGATCATAAAATCCCTTATTGGATGTGGTTGAAAATAAAGAATACTTGTAGGGAATGTTGCATACTTTATCTCTACTAAGTTTCATAAAATTTCTTCCATTAGTTCATAGACAAAATCCATCAGAGCATTACATAATATATGAATAGTGCATCCCCAAAAAATCTTGAAAATCATTTTATTTTTGACAATAGCATATATTTCCATTAAAAATATCAAAAACACAAATTCAATGTATCATAATCAAATCTGAAAAAAAAAAAACACTTGAAACTGTGCAAAAATTACCAAGTCTAAAACAAACATAAAAAAATTTGATTTCAGAACTGAATCAAATACAACATCACTTCTTAAAAAGCATCTTTAGGTATTACTGCAATGCATTCAATTTGTTGATTTATTCAGCTGGTCAGAAGTTTGTAAAAAGAGGGTACATATGTAGTGTCTAAGGCCTATGTGGTCCAGCCATGGATCCACCTCTTGATGGATCTAGCTGAAAATAACAACTTTGTAGGGGGAGCTTCAGCACTTCATCCCTACCAAGTCTCATCAAGAAGAAGTCAAAAATATAAAAAAAGTCTACACCAGATGAACGGACAGACAGATGCCAGACAAGGAAAGATTACAATAGCTTACTTGAACACTCGACTCAGCAGACGTAAAATTCTACTGAGACAGGAAAGAAAAGTTAGACATCACTTTAGGAGAATATTTCAAAGGTTCAAAAACAGGTTGTAATAAAGTTTGAAATCAGAAATCAGAATTTTGAAATACGACATGTACATTTATAACAGATAAATTGTCAGTCAATATAGCAGATTCTAAAACACTACCGGTATGTATATTAAAGATATCTTTTTTTTTTTTTTTTTGGTCAAAATAATCTTTGAAATTCTCGCACCTCAATGAGTTAAAAGCAATGCCCATGTACTCTGAAATTATCAACCAAATTCATTAATTACAACTTTATTAAACATCAGCTCTATACTTCATGATTCAGTCTAAACTGTTTCATGTGTACATGTGGATCTCAGAATATCAACAAAATATTTACCCTATATTGTACAATAATGCAGACGGGGTGAAAAACTGTGGCCAGATCTAGGAATCGAACCTAAAACCTTTCTCTCTTCGCTCTAACCACTGAGCTATCCAGGCCCATTCTGACATCGGTAATGCATGTATCATATTTCAGATATCAAATTATAAAGCATGTTGAATTGTAATAACAATACACAATAAGTGAATGAAAATTGCTGGTACTAATGAGGGTAAAAGAGTTCTATTGTCAATAAAAGATAACTGATAATAATACTTGAGCAATAATTCAAATTTTAAAATTTTGTTTAAATCAGGTCAAGCTTTTTTTGTTTCAATTGCAACTTTTGACCATGAAACTATATTTCACTGTCAAATAATTTAATTTCAAGTGTTAATACTCTGTTAGAAGAATCAAAGCCTTAAAGATTTAATAAATCCATGTCCCATAAATTCTTAATATACTATAGACTCTTTCCTGTTACTGAAAACTTACACCATCAAGCGTTGATTTTGATCTAAGTTAGCCTGAGTGGACAACTCTTGGAGACTTTTATACAATACTGGAATCTTGGGATTGATGAGGAACACTTGTCTCTCCAACAGAATTTGGTCCAAAGCATTTCTTTCTGGCTTTCCCACCAAAAATAAAATGGCTGTTCTACAAGGAAAGATAATATACTTCTTCAGTTTATGATAACATTTACATATAAGCAGATCAGAATTAGAATTAAGATTGAGTAATCAACAATTTTTCAGTGCGTACCACCATACTGGATGAAGTAAACTGGGAGAGAAAAAATTTTTCAATCTGTTTGTCTCTGTCTCCATGTATTTTTGTCCATTTCACATTCTGTGGATGTACTCATTTTCAGGTATGGTCCATTCAATCTACCAGAAACATTTAAAACTCGAAATGGACTTAACCGAATTAAGAACCTAGAAGTGCTCCATACACGTACTATGGGAGCATCTCACAGTATTAAGGCCAATTTTTCAGTTTGTAACTTATTTTGACACCTTATGTCCATTTATGATATCCAATTGCGTGTGACATTACCCTTAAATTGAAAATCCTTTGATATTTGCCTTTATTCTCTTAAATTATTTGGTATCCGTGTCACTTACGATCATTCAGTTTTTCAGGTGACATAATCAGAAATTTGACTACAGATTTCAGATGTGCCTACTTATCAGTTGGTCTGTACAGCTCCCAAGCTTTCACTATGCCTCTAGCTAATTCATAGGATGGCTTGTTCTTTGGAAGCTACAAAAATTTTAAACAAAATATTTCAGCTGTACCTCAATAAACTGATTGTTAGCAACCTTCGGAATGAATTTGAGTTTTGACAGGTTCAAGTTTCAAATTTCCTTATGGTTCATACATGAATATAGAGGTTGTCCAGATTACATGATTACTTTGAGCTTGTTTTTTTTTTTTTACTTTTTATTGTTTGAGTTATCAAAATTCAACTGTATGGTATTTTCATGGTGTAGTCAATGATAAAATTATATTAACCAAAGATGTACACCATAGAAGTTATACTGTTAACACAAAGTATGTGTATGGTATTATAATCTGACCAGTATATAGTAATAGAGAACCACTTAGCCTGACAAACCATGACTGAGCCTAGGTTTGTCTAAAGATTAAATGTAACAGTGTGCTCACTGCAGCTTGTCAGCCAAAATGCCACTGCCACAATTTGTTCCTCTATTTCTTGTTTTACATAATGCTTATTTCCCTTTATATGGTGATCATAGGTACTTAGAATGTGTATTTTGAGATTTATCGTTTATCATACTTCTAGATTTTAGATATGAATGAATGAATGTGAGGGAATGTCTCAAAATACATATCTCAAAAAAAGTACGCTGAATGCAAAGAACATCTCAAAATAATATTTTGAGTAACATATGGTGAACATCTCTGAATATGCATTGACAGATAATCTGACTTATGTAATGGACTCATTCGAAACATTGAAAGATTTTTTTTACATGCCATGACACAGTACCTCCAGTTTTTAATTTCTCATCTGAAAGACAGGACACCAAGAAGCTGTCTATGAGACTTGAATCTCGGATCTAACATAATGAGACTTCAGCTCAAATAATCCAAATACCGATATACAAAAGACTTGGACTGATCCTCCAACTTTTTATCCAAGATTTGAACCTGCTATTTAATGAGTTATGACAGTTCAATATAATTTTAAATACTTACTTGCTTATCATCAAATTCAGCACCAGCTTTTATAAGGTTGTACCTTAAAGAATTTAGTTAAAATTAATTTTGAACCCTTTTCAACATCTCAAAACAATTCATTTATATGATAGCATTATAAAAAATGTTAAGCTTTTCTGCCTTCACAATGTTCTTAAGGAAAAGTATGTAATTCTAGACATAGTTAGAGAAATTACATGTATATGCCTCAAGATCTTAATAGAGGCAGGCGTGGTGTAGTGGTTAAGCACTTGGCTTGTTGCGCCGACGATCCGGGTTTGATTCCCGGGTTGCGCCACTATGTTTAAGAGGTTGGTAACCTCCTGCTTCCATGTCGCGATATAACTGAAATATTGTCGAAAGCGACATAAAACACTAATCAACCAACCAACCAACCAAGACCTTAATACTAGTACATGTAATAGGTTTGCAGTGAACCAGCTATATCTAAATTTTTTTAAAGAATACAGTAAAAACTAATATGACATATAGATCTACTTTCATATACTTCCTAGCAATATGTAATTTATAATACCTATGATGTTCTCATCTAGATTGATCTATATAAAGACTGTTGTGATACAGAATTCAGGTCAGCTCTAAACACAAAGTGTTTAAACTACTGTCTACAATAAATAACTATGCCAACTAAATGTAAAATTAAGCCGTTTTAAGTAACGACGATGGCTAATAATCATGTATATCATTCGAAACCTATACAAGTCTATCTACCATGGAATGTCAGTAGTTTAAAACTATGCCAACTCAATCTAAAAAATTATATCTATTAATGCAAGGTCTACAGTTGACAATTGTGCTATTCAATTCTAGACTAGGTCAACTTGAAACTACATTAGTTATGCTTGTCAGATTTACACTTATCTATTTCTGAAAAGACCAAAGGAATTCACACTCAAAGACTTATTCTTACCTACCTATGAACATCGGTAAGTTCGCTTACTAGGCCCCCAAAACTGGACGCTATAGTATTAAATTCAATTTGTTTAAATTTGACAGCCTGAGTTATCTGTTTTTGATTTTTCTGTCTCGTATCACAATCTCCAACATCCATCATAAAATCGTTCCGAAATAATCCTAAACTTAGGGGCTGAAAACAGAATAAAATTTTAAAAAATGTTAACAATGATAGACCTGTAAGTGAGGTCAAACATTTCATTCGGTTAAATAGCTACTATTCTAAGCTTATACAATTGACATTTTAATTTCTGAGTGCAGACAGGATTATTTCTTTTCATGAAGGCAGCCACCCTTTGGTGATGGGTGATACCAGATTACCAATGAAATTCACTCACAACAAATCTGGCAGGTACTCTGACAGATCTTCCTACCTGCCCCGAGTGGGAACCAAACAAGAGTTGAGGGGGATACAGCAAGACTAGCACATCTCTTTATTCTACACTGTCAACAAGGCACTCTCCAATGACTTACAACTGATTGATTGATTGATCCTTGTTTTACGTTACTCCATGATTATCTCATGTATATGGTGATGCCATCTACCTCATGCATTGCATAGATATTTATATCTTTGCAAAGGACCTTCCCGAAGCAGTGAGGGATCTTTAAAGTGCCAAGCCTACCATGACATGGGACCTTGGGTTTTATTGTCTTATCTGAAAGATGGGACACTGGTGTGTCCATGGCGGGAATCGAACCCAAAACCTTTTGGTCTCTTCATTCACTGAGCCACATTGATTTATAAACTATGTAAACTGTTTGTTAGTTAAAGGGACTCTGACATATCCAGGTACCAGGTAATGTATTGGAACAAATTTTCCAAACTGCTACATGCTTCAGCTGAAACTGTTTACCTCATGACAAACTACAAAGAGGTCAAGTGAGACGTCAAGTAAGACTATTAATTTTTTGATACAAACTGTCTTGTACCTCTATATTCATTTCACTTATGTCACGAATGAATTTAATGTTAATTTACTGACCTGGGTAATTCCTTCTTCTCTGACTGCTGTGTAAATATCCCATAACTGCCTGGTGAAGTCATCCACCTTTATTACACTAGGAATCAATTTACATCAAATGATATCAAGACAATAGTACCCTACTGCTTTACCTATACACATGTATTACTAGATTTAAGTGAAGTATTCCTCTGGCAAGAAAGATAACTCCATTTATTTTATAAATTCCTATCACAAAATTTCTTTCACTTAAACATATGGCACAACTTACATTCAATACCATCAAGGTAATTAATAGTATAATTATATAAAATCATGGTAAAAGATAACTATTTAGATGGATCAACTCACTCATATGAAGAATAAATCTTATTTCAAGAAACTTACAAATGTGGAGTGAAATGTTACAATGAAACATGCTGTAACCTTTCAATCAATTTCGATACTTATTCAGGGAAAAAACACCCCCCCCCCAAAAAAAAAAATACGAAATAATATTGGAATCTCTGCCAAAGGTAGGTGTTTTTCTGGGTTCTTCAGTGTTTCTCCAAGCACTTAATGTTGACTAACACCATATAAGATTAGATAAACATAATGTATTTTTAAACACCATTAAAATGAAGACTTCTATGAAAAGGTATGAGCGAAATAACTGTAGCCATTTTTGAAATAATAATGTCAATAATAATGTTTTGCAATATATGTATCAAGAAAATTTAGATATTTTAAAGTAAACAGTTCATATTAACAAATTTCATCTCCATATTGAAAAATTGATAATTTTGGAATGGAAAGTTTCACTTCACTGATCGAAGATACGTTCTGCCTTAAATTTACTTAATCTCTATCTGAACACATTCAGTGCCATCTTACTTGTGTAGACATCGTTCAAGGAATGCATGATTAGAAGCTACTTTATGCATCAGGAGATTGAAAGTAGTCTGTAACTTCTTGACCTCCTCCAAGCCTTGGCGGGGGACGACGGTAGGAAATAACGTAAAAGGTGCATAATTTACAGTCTCTGACAGTCCAGGCTGTTCTGAGGTCCTCATGCACACACCTGAAAAAGAGAAGGCAGGAGGCATCTGACCAAACTGTATGACACAAATCACCAAGGACATGCATATAAAATATGGATATAGTAAAATAAACCAATAAAACAACATAACAAAATATTTGATTGTAATGCAGTTACGATACCCACTTAGAACGGTCAATTAAGGTAAAAAACATCAATCAGCTGGTTTGATTAACTGGTTTATGGGTCACACCTCATCTTACCACTGCAAAAGTAGTGCTATCAAAGGGAACACATTTAAGGATTTATAAATAATCCTCCATATAGAGAACAAGGATCAACAGGTTTCTCAAGACAAAAGGCCATAAAAATTTTAACATGAAACTTTTTATGGAAAAGTACGCTAGTACATGTAATAACATGCTAATAATGAGGGTAACTATCCCTGATGAATTCTTACTTGGTCAATCATTGCATGTTACTTAGCAAGATTTGAAGACAATCCTTTGTTTTCTATGGCAAAAATGATGATTAATAATCTCTAGATGCCAATAGGTAGGTTATTGTAATCTTCTCATGTGAATGTTCACAAGCATCAAGATCAGTAAATAATTCTCAACAATCCAAAATTGTACTTACACATGACTGTTTTTGTGAAATTGGTGTGCCTAGCTATATCCTCATTCAATAGAATATTCATGTATATATGTTCAGAAAAAAACCATCCAGACATTTTCTTTATTAATAAGATAAAAAAGTATCTTATACAACAACTTGGATAACCCTTACCATTGAGAATTGCGTAGTTCTTGGCTCTCTCTATCAGGTCATGAGCTTTCTCTGATGAGATCCCCTTACCACTGAGTGCAGTTGCCATAGCAACACTCAGCTGACACTCAGGATAAATTCTAAATAAAGGCTGAAATAAAAGAATTAAGAATAGATCTTTGTTACTATTGTGTGATTTAGTATGCATAAACTGAGATCAATTCTTAAATCAAAATAATATCATTTCACAGAAAAATCTGACATGTAACATGTCATTACATACATACCTACATGTTTAGTTTTGTACATGTATATATTTGAAATTTTAATTGAATACATAGGATAAAATGTTGCATATTTCAAACTCTGTCTGTTCATCATTTTGTCATTTCAAGATTATTTTCCTCATATGGTGACATTTGCCTAGAATGTTTTAGAAATTTTTACCTATTCAACAAGCCCATTCAAAAATAATAAAGAGTGTAAATTTTATCTGCCAACTATTATCGTCTTAAGCAAAATATTGTAGGACTCTGACTGTTCAAACCCAAGACCTCTTGGCCTAATTAAAGTAATTATACCACTGAGCTAAATCTGTTCCATTATATTATTATCAATAGTCAAACATTCCATCATTTCTTATCCCCATCTTTAATCATTAATTCAAATTGGAGGGAATGACATCAATGGTGACTGCACTGCTATACAATTTGTGCAGAGTATCAGTGACTTGTTGATTGTGTGTGCTATACTGAAAGTGTAGCTAGTGTCATTCTAACATACATTTTTCCAAACTGTAATCTACAATGTACCACGGAAGAAAAATATTCACAAGATGTTTCAAATACAGTCAAACCTGTCTATTAAAGTCAGCTAAGGGAACAGTCAAAAGTGGCCTTTATAGACAGGTGACTTTTATACAGAGGTCTATTATCTAGGAAAACACAGATATTGGGAATTTAAAATGTGACCTTTATAGACAGGTGACCTCTTAATAGAGGTGGCCGCTAAGACAGGTTTTACTGAATTAACAACTTTGTACACAATTTCTATGTATATTCATCTAAAGTGCAATTTTGGTACATTAGAGGACTGCAGAAAACTGAATATACTTCAGAAAGATGGAGAGCACTTGAATACCAAAGAAGTGATGAAGTACATGGTACACAAGTGATAATGGCAGTAAAATCTGATTCAAGTAAGAGACTATTACAAGACATACTGAACTGTGTACAATATAAATATTATTTATGACGTGTATACAACATTGTCATAAATCAAATTATTATGATATAACCGTAGTCTTTCACCTTTGTGACACTATTTGCTATATATAAAATATATGAGCATCACCATATATGTTGTAAATATCTTATTCAATTGCACTAAAAGTTACAATTATCAATAGCTCGAGCTTTCTCGATCTTATCTTTTGTTGCTGGAGATCAGAGCAATCACCATACACCGAGAAATTCTTGAGTCTAATATCTATCAAACTATATATTTCATATAAAGTATATTAGTTTTATTTTGTATGTTCAGACAAGGTATTCATTAGGTTTTAAAATAAATCAAAATTGGATAACTGACTAAAGTATTCCTTCAAATTTGTAGCTCAGTAGAATTAAGCTTAATTATACCAGTGATTTACTAGTATTGGTTTAAACTACAACACCCTTTTATCACATTTATGAAGAAAAATATACAATGTATATAATTTTGCACTTTGCTAGAATGGTTTTAAGAAAATTCAAATGCATTCTGAAATGCAATTGCTGTAGTAGTGAAACTTTATTAAACAGTCTTTTGATAAAGCCTTAAGGATTGCCTGAAGTAAGTCATAAAATTAAATTTGTGTTCCTTTAGTCATTTTAGTATATATTCTTCTCATCAGTCGATCACTGCCAAAAGAATATTCTAGCTGGAGAGACTATTCCCACTTCAGCTTAGTGTTATTTATAGCACAGCTAGCTAGGTGGTTGTTGTTGTTCTTCTTCTTCCATTACGAAGTGTATTCATAAATGAGCGTCATACTTCATGTGGCAGTCAAGATAAAAACCTCAGAAGGCAAAAACAAAAAAGCAAGGGTGGAAGGTGTTAGATGGAGGAGATGAGCCCCTTTTTGCATTTTGCTAATTAGAAGACTCTGAGAATGTTGGGCATTGATAGGAAGGTTTTTAATGTTAGATGAGATGAGCCCCTTTTCGCGTTACACTAGTTAGAAGGCTCCTGTTATAGACAGTGGTGCATGAGTGAGGTATATGTAGGAAGTTTTGTGTGTGCTCGGGTTTATTAGGTTTATGACCCTTTTTCACATTGCGCTAGTTAGAAGGCCCGGTCAGTTGTGTGAAAAGATCAGGGTGTTACAATTAAAACAATAAAATCTTAATTTCTCACTCTGTACTAAACTGAATTGGTGGTAAGTTGCTCAGTGTTGTCCGGTATTCATCCAAGGAACAGAATGATGTTACTGATGATGGTAGTTTATTCTAATCCCTGATGGTGTGTGGGAAGAAAGAGAACCAGTATACATTCCTCCTTGTTGTTGGTATTGGAAGGTGTGCTGACCCCTGGTTCTGATGTCAGTCCGGATGAGATACTGCTCTGCTGGGATAGCCACTAGGTTGTGCTGGATCTTGAAAAACAGTAGAAGGCGGATCCTTACTCTTCTTATTTGTAGTGGTTCCCATCCTAACGAGTTGACCATTTTGGTGACACTGCCTGGTGTCCTGTCCCCGTAATTTCTTGTGGCAAAATGTATAGCTTTTCGTTGGACTTTCTCTATCTGGTTGATCTCTCCGATGGAGTGTGGGTACCAGATGGAGGCAGCATATTCCAGGGTTGGACGTACAATGGCTTCATATGCTCTGACCCGTGCTGTTGCTCTGCATCCTCTGAGGTTTCATTGGAGGAAGCCCAGGGTCCTGTTTGCCTTGGCTGTAATGGCATTAATATGCTTTTTCCATTGTAGATTGTTGCTAATCGTAACACCCAAGTACTTGCTGGAGTCAACAACTTCTAACTGATGGTTGTGTAGACTGTAGCTTGCTGGTATAGTCTTCCTTTTAGAGGCTACTTGATTCACCACACACTTCTCTGGATGGAAAGACATCTGCCACGTTTTTTCCCATTCCTCAAGTGCAGTTAGGTCTTTCTGCAGCATGATGCTATCCTCTTCGCTGTTGATCCTGCGATATAGTAGGCATGCAATCATTTGCGAATAATGGGGCCTCTGACTGGGTAACTTCTGGGAGGTCGTTGATGAAGGTCAGGAATAGTAATGGTCCAAGTACGGTTCCTTGTGGCACTCTTGATAACACATCTGCACTTGTTGAAGTATGACCATCTAGCTAGTAAGACTTGCTGTTGTCAGGAAGTCCTTGATCCAAAGTAGGGTGTAGTCTCGAACTCCACAGTAGTCTAGCTTATGCTGTAATCTCTGGTGAGGGACCTTGTCAAAGGCTTTGGAGAAATCCAAAAAGATGATGTCAACTTGGCTTCCCTGGTCCAAGGAGCGGGCAATACTGTCTACTGTGATGGCTAGTTGTGTCTCACAGGAACGCTTGGATTTGAAGCCATGCTGACTGTTGGTAATGATGGAGTGTTGGTCAAAGTGGTCCATAACCTGGCTGTGAATGATGTGCTCAAGTAGCTTACACGACATCGATGTCACACCGCCCATAGATATAATTGGTCTCCTACAGCATATGCAGCATAAAATTGGTGTACTTGCACATGTATCTGATGTAATTTATGAGAGGTGGGTGATGTTTAGCCCCATGGATGTAATTTGACTTGAACTTAAGTCAGCCTCTTTATGAATTAGTGGTCACCAGTCTAGAAATTTTAAGATCTAGACAGGCATTGCCAACTACCTAAATTATTGGAAGTGCACTGTTTTAACGTTTATAATAAAACAGAAACACTCAATATCACAAATTTACGGCTTTTTGGCCTTCATCAAGTTATCAAAATAATATAACTATAGAGATATATAAAATCCATCACTAGTATGACATGGATGCTTCAGCATAAATACTAACCATGACTTATCTAGATCAAGAGCCGAGTAAATGCAATTTATAAAATTCTTTACCTTACTTCTCCCACTGATGTACGTTTCAAATTTATACAACTAGGAGGGTGCATGTAAGTGCAAACTTATTTTAAACATGCTTATTCTAAATAATGACCTTACACACAGTTATTATTTGGGACATTATAAATAAACAAGTTTAGAGCTTAAAATGAAAGTGAAAATACAAGGCGAACTATATGAAAGTGAAAGTAGAATTAGTGGGTGTCATTAGTGATAAAAATATTTTATTACTGTGCAGTGTCTGTGGTTTACCATCTTTGCATGAATCTGTATTTAACAAGATTGAGTACTATTCAACAATGTTACAGTATTTATTTCTATTTTTCTAGGTGAACTTCTGCAGTAATGACTGCTCTTTAGGCTTTAGCAGGTTGGGGATATCATATCTTTTAAAGCTCTCATTTGTGTTAAAATCAAATATTAATTATAGTAAATAAGATAAGATGATTTTATGAATTTTAATTTGGAATTGAAGAAACATACTACCACTACATGTAGCTAGTCGAGTGTAACACTACAGGCAGGTGAAAAATTGTGGTTGGACAATATATAGGCTTCAAATTAAGAACCTTGAGCACCATTGAGCTATATTCAAAGTCAGTGGTCATAATATTTCAAACTAGTCTATCGTTTACTTGTCCCCTGCCAGAGTTTTTCAAACCTTGAAACATTTAAGAGAGAAATTGGCCCTTTTTTGGTCACTTAAGGATAACTCTCTATGCAGGCTAAAAAATTTTGTCCAGGCCCAGGGATTGAACCCAGAACTTTTTGCTTTTGAGGATGTTCTCACCATTGGTCTATTCATAAATATTCAAGGGTCGGGTGCCATAAACTGAGAAAATACTCGGATCAAAATTACAAATTCTTCTGTTCAGCAATGAATTAATAATTAACTGCATGGGATTTGGATGTTATTGAGTTTTATTCTATCCGATCTATAAATAGAATTAAACCATTCTGCATGACAGTTTATTTGAATGTAAGGACATAAAGGGAACGTAAAGGAATAAATTAAAATGAAATAATTTACTTAAGTATTTTCTCAGTTTATGGCGCCAGACCCAGGTCTGTTCATCATGTGGTACAAAATGTGAAACCATTAATCTTTTTGAGATTTTTGCACCAGAGTGGCAATAGTAAACAACACCATAATAAACAGCCACATGCAAGAATGTCATTTAAGAGACTAGTGAAACCAAAGTATAGATTTTGTGTCTGAAACCTTCCTTTAGGCACAATAGACAAAATTTGAATTGATTTTAATTATTGTTAATTTTTATCTTGGTCTTTCACTCTCATCACTTTCATTGCTATTTAACCCATCAGTCAGATTGTTGTTAACCTTCATCACTAGACGTGTTGACCTGTTCTTCACTTGCACTGTTGACATCTTCAATTGCTTCTTTGATCTTCATAAGATACTGCATTGACACTTATTCCCTTTTTTGTAGTCTTAGACATTTATTTCTTAAATCAGATGTTCTTAATTAATATATATATTGATTTCTGTTTGTTCCTCATAAGATGGTGCTCAAATCTAGTGGAGTGTAGAATTTAGTGATCAAGAGTCAAAATCCTAATATAATTTTTAAAGATGATTTTATACACTTTTGTATATTTACATCAGTACATGTACTTATATCTTCCAAATTTTCATAATTATTTTCAGATCAAAACATGTGTGGAATCTGGAAACATAAAATCACCACATTGATGAATGTCTGCATAGAACTTGAGTGATACAATACAGACAGGATGTTGCACCGCAAACCTTTTCCATTTCCTGTCCAAGAATACCTCTACTTGGTTATTGAAACATTATTAAGGCCTTGGTTGTGGAGCTTAGGAAGAGTTATCTCCCTATTCATAAAGACAACAGATGATGTTCAGCATTTTCAGAATTTAGCTTTGGTGCCAGTTTTTATTGTTATTTGTGTTGCCTGGACGATACCTGCTTTTTTCTGTTTTGTTCTGAGATGCATTTTACTTCAGTTTCGAATGCCATATTGCTATGTCTACAGCAAAGCCTCAACGAATGTTTCATCACTGACACAGCGTAATGACAGTAGAGAAGCACGACAATTTTCAGTTGCCACAGCTAATTTATGCCTCTTGCCTGAATTTTTATCAAAGTATAATAATTTGTCACAGTCTTCACGAAGAGCTAAGCAAGTTGGAGAAAGACTTATCATTGACCAGTTTTACTACCAAAATATGATGAAAATGAATAGCAACCAATCCCTTTTCAGTCGTAAATCTTCTGTCCAATCAAATCGGTGCATTGCTACTCATTTTCCTGGTATACATTTCTTATGTTTACAGGAAACATGGGACAGAGATTTAAGTAAGATATTAGTGAAAGAGCTTCAAAAAGTGTTTCCATGGATACTATATGATGTAGGAGAAACTAGTTTAAAAGCAAATGTATTTATGCTCAACAGTGGCCTTTTGTTTGCCAGTCAGTTTCCTATTCTAGAGGCTGATTTCAAGAGTTTTTCACATTCTTGTATGCAGTGTATATTTGCATCGAAAGGGCTTCTCATGGTAAAGGTATGCCTGCAATATAAATTCTTTAACAAATTTGAAATTGTAGAACAAAATGGGAAGCTGCATCTAGAATTTTGAATAATAGAACTTTTAAAGTAGGCTGTAATTAAATTATTGTGCTAATAAAGATGATAACTAGTGGTAAGTACAGTAGTTATGTAGCTGTATTTTCAATTTGTTTTATCATTTTTTATTTGTCCCGTTGGGACAGCTTTATTTTATTTTGTACATTTATACAACGTGATTTGCATTCATAAAATGAGCTTAACAACTTTAGTACTCAACATGCCGTATAACTCTCAGCTGATCCTTTAAATATTCGTTTATTTCAGGTAGATGTTTCCAAAGTCTTTGATGTAGGACCTCATGCAGTAGGATATGTGTTTAATGCAAATCTGCAGTCCTATCAAGGTACATAATGTAGCAGTTGCGATGATAATTGGCATGAGTAGAAGTTGCTGTTTGTTTATTTCTTGTTTCACAATACGCCAATGTTATTTCACCTATGTGGTAATGGCATCTGTCTTTATTAACCACACAACAGTTTCAGCCTATACAAAAGACCCATTCAGAGCAGTAGGGGATTGTTTATTTGCCAAAATTTATGAAACACAGAATCTTATTTTTTACTGTCTCCTCTGAAAAATAGGGCACTCAGATGAGCTGCCAATGGATTTGGATCTAACACCTCTTGGTTCAGAGCCGAGCACCTTACGGAATGAATTATGTCAGCTGATGTAAAACTGTGGTAAATATATTTTGATGTGTTGACTAGAATCTGTGAATTGGATTCTGCATACATGTATTTAAGGATTTGTGAAACATTTGCAGATTTTTGAGCTATATCAATAATTTCATAAGACTGACATCATTTGTAATATGAATATCTAAGAAGACATAGATGTGTCAAGAAACTTCAGAGTCATAGTGGGTTTTACCATTCCATGGTACCTAATTCTCATCATCCAATAAAACTGAAAAGGCTTTATCATTATGAAATGCACATACTTTTATGCCCCAGATTGATAGGGGCATATTGTTTTTGTCCTGTTGGTCTGTCGATTTGTTTTTCTATCGTCAACTTTAACCTTCACCATAACTATTGAACCGTTAGAGATAGAGACTTCATATTTGGCATGCATACTCCACTAATAAAGCTCTATCAAGTTACACCAATTTCAGTGACCTTGTGACCTTGTTTAACCTTGAAGTATAATTCCAATTAAAGACAATTCCGAAATACAAGCATGGACTATCTCAGTTTTAGTCATTCATTTTTGCTCTTTGTCTTTCTAGGAAAGTATAAGGTTTTGGACAAACAGTTGGATGAAATTTTGAAATGGACTGAAGAATTCCGTAGAAAAACAGAAGGAAGATCGGATATTGTCAAGTTTGATGTTTTGTGTGGTGATCTGAACTTTGATAATATGTCTCCAGGTCTGTATTTGTGTAATTTGAATTCAGAGACCATAAACTAAATTGGGGCAGACTTACTGTAGTAGTTAAGCACTTATCTTTCAGTGTAAGTGACCCATGTTCAGTTCCCAGATGGTACCACTATGTTTCAGAGGTTGGTTACCTTCTGATTTCATGTTTCTATATATCTGAACAAAAACTGCTAAAAGGGGTATGGCCGGATTGCAAAGCATTGACAATTATTTAAAGCAGAATGTGTTTTGAAACACTATGCCCACAGAAGCAACAGAGTACAATATAATCTATTTTAGTATAAAGGACAAATTTAATAGGTCATTTAACACCGTGACATCTGCAACAACTTCATTGGTTGAATAAACATGCATAGCTTGGAAAAACAGGGAACCTTTAAGGTGAAGGTCACAAAAGTCACTCAGGGATACAGCCCATCAAGGTCTATCTATGTGTGTGGTTTGAAAGATCTAATTCTCATGATTTTTCTGTAATTGAACTAAACCTTTAACTATGCTTTGAATCTTGAAAGTGGGAACTGTCAAGGTCAAGGTCACAAAAAAAGTCATCAGAAATAGTGTTCATCAAAGTCAATCTATGTGCAAGGTTTGAAAGACATAACTCTTGCAGTTTTCCTGTAATTGAACTAGAGTCAATTACACATTTGAACTTCAAACTGGGAAACGTCAAGGTCACAAATGTTTTGTAGTGGATAAAGCTCATCAAATCTAAATCTAAATCTACATGTGAAGTTTGAAAGACTTTTTGTTTATGGTCTTTCAGCTAAATTCAGTGACACATTTAATCTTGAAACCGTCAAGGTCACAAACAAAGGTTTTCAATGGATAGATCTCATCAAGGTCTATTTAAAATGTGAAGTTTAAAAGAAATAACTCTCATGGTCTTTCTGTAATTGAACTAAATTTGATTACACATTTGACCTTGAAACTGGGAACCTTCAAGGTTAAGGTCACAAACAATGGTTTCAATGGATAGAGCTTTGGCGGCCAGGTAGCGCAGTTGTTAACGCTCCCTTCTTACCAATGCAACCTGAGTTCAATTCCGGTGTGGTAAGCGAGATGGTGAGGATGTCACCAACCTGGCTTCATGAGTATTCTCCAGGTAATCCGGTTTCCTCTATGCCAAGATCAGTGCCAACGATCAAGATTTATATAAGTTGTTAACTTGTTTCTTAATCGTTGTAAAATAAATAAAATTTCATTTTCTTTTTTTGATAGATAGAATTTATCAAGGTCTGTCTACATGTAAAGTTTCAAAGAATTATTGTCAAGGGTTTTTCTGCAATGAATTTAAATGCAAGAGCTAAACCAAATTGTTGACAGGGACAGGCAGACCAATGGGTGGATGGATGACCAGACAGACGGACGTTTCCATTTCATAGAGCGGATCTTGCTTTGCAATCTGGCCAAACATTGTTGAAACAACATAAAACCCATATCAACCCAAGCCTTGATTAATGATGTAAGAATTTCTCAACTCAGTTTTCCTAATCCCAGAATGAATTCTTCAGACTTAAATCCATTCAGAATTTATATCCATGAATGATTCTTTTAAGAATTTTCATCACACAATCTCAACATTTACTACATGTACTAATTCCTATTTTGGTCGCTAGTGTAGGTGACAGTACTCAAAGTTTGTTTCCTTGAGATGCTCCCTCAGTTTCAACGTGTAGTTCCTGAATGAATATTTTTTTATTGCTAAATAAAAGCAATGTAATGTCTCAAAATATACACAATCAGTACCTATGAGTGGAAGTTACAAACTTAAATCCCTGATGAATGGTTCCATTGATAGCTAATCCTGGATAGAGTTTCTGTGTTTAAAATTCAAATTAATGATTTAACAGCGGACAAGGAGTTATCACAGCACAGATTATTCTCTGTTTATGAAGATATAGCAAGAGTGAAGAGTGGAGAGGACTGTGATTGGGCCATTGGTAAGCGTCTCTCTTTGATACCAGCCTTTGCATCCATACATAACACTTTCCTTTCGTCATTCAAGACAAGATGTTATTTGGGTTTTTTTTTTTAAAGTTTGGAATACAATCAGGTAAGAGATCAAGAGATTGATGTCTGATGAAAATCTTCATTTAGTGAGTATGAAGTGAGTATAAAGTGGAGTGGAGGTTGTCAGATACCTTGAATTTTTTACTGCTGGACATTTATTGTTAACTGTCAGTTTCACCACTTTTCATCATGTATATCTTAGAATAAAGATACTGTTTAAAAATCTTTGTTACATTTATTGCATAAAGTAAATTTTGTTCCATTTATAATTGCTTTATGTGACAGCACAAGGAATGAAAGTGTTAGAAACATTATAGAATACTGAAAGTTATTGCTCCTTATGTCCAGGAGTGACAATAATATATTAATATAAACATAATTCATTGTTTTAAAGTTTCAGTGGGATTGTCGATCTTTAAGAAAACTTTACATCTCTCCTCCCCACTGATATTTATTGGTACCAATATTTTATACTCGTAGGTACAGAAATGAGACAAAAATATCTCCATGACTCGAATATATCGACACCAGAAGGTCTATCTCAAGCATTACAAGATCCTCGTCTTAGGCAGCAGTACATAGTGGATGCTGATATAGAGGTCAGCACCATCTCCAATATCTGTGGATCGGAGCCTCAACGCGACCGTGAGGGTAATATCCTGCCAGATAACAATAAAACTGGAGGCCGCAGGAGAATAGACTATATCTTATTCAGGAAAAATATCCCATTGGTATGACACTATTTTTTAATATTTTTCTTAATCTTGACAGGTAAATATTGGTCCGTTCAATTTATTAAATAGCTAAGGCAGACGCAAACACCATATAGGTGAAATAAAAATCATTCTTTGTTATACTGCAAGTGCATTTATTTTCAGGCAAACAATTTTAGCAGAGAATGTGATATTTATTTGCATAATCTTGAATTAACACAATATTATCTTAATTACCATCCTTATTTATACATGTACATATATCTATAATTTAATTTTGTATGATTGCCTGTCATTTTCATTTAACACTCCAAACATTGGTTAGGTTCCTAAGACATGCCCACTTCTGGAAATATTTACATGATATGTTCTTCCACTTTCGTTGTTATGTTTAATTTACGTTTAAAAAAGACTTTATCTTAGAAAATTAATATCTGATCTAAATTATTTTCGTCTTGAATTAAATTATAAGGATAATCTTTAACAATTTTGCAATTTATTGAAAAATAATATAGGTTGCATTAGTGCACACATAGTTTAATCCTTAAATATCACTCAACATCTGTCTGTCTTGGTGTTTCATTTTATTGTTTAACTATTTTCATTTCAGGAAGTAACAAATTACCGCTTCATTACCAGATTGTCTGGACTCACAGATCATCTACCAGTCGTTATGGATTTTCAAACTGATTGAAGTCACGTTAGCGTATGTGAACAATCCCAGGGATCTTAATTCTGTGATGATTAACTATACCCAAAGAAATATTTACTAGTATTATAATATACCGTTACACTAGTATTACGTCAATGATCAAATCTAACTTATTTTTTAATTTTTCATTTTTTTTTTCTACAGATTGAAAGATATTGCTCAAATTTGTCATTAAAATATCTAATTTACAAAAGTTTTATTTCATTTTCAATATACAAGCATGTTGTAGAATGTATGGTTAGATGCCAATTTTATGCACTAAATTTTGCTGGTTGATAGGTTTACGAAAAGTGTAAATTTGTCCAACAAACAAAATTGTAGCCCTATTTAATAACTAAAACCTTGAAAGAACAGGGCCACTTCCAATGGCCAGAAATAGTGCATACCTATTTTTTCCGCAATTTTCATTAAGTTACCTGTTTATTCAGCTATTTTCTGGCATACTCAAGATTAGCATGATCGCACAGCACATGTACGTGGTTCATAACTGGAAAAACACAGGTTCAAATCTTCTCAGACTTGCGACACTCAGATAGGTGTGCATCCAATGATCTAGATGTCAAGTTGGAGATTGTATCAACGATAGTTTAAAAACATAAAGAGTGTGTCCCAGGTGCATTAACAGGTCAAAGATTAAATATACTGTACATATAATCAATTTAGCTCAGAGCAATTTTGACCAAAAAATTTTAGAAGTAGAGGTTTAGAATATATAAGAATAGGCATAAAATAGCATCACCTATTACTGTTCTTCTTTTTATTTTTGAATACGTTTGTATGGATATTTTCAAAACATGAAATAGTGTACAAAGACAAAGCTAGGATAGCTCAATTAATGAATTTTGCTTGAATACACATACTGTACTGGTATGTCACAACATATAGAGAAAAAGCTGGCTAACTTTGCTGAAGTCAGTGGTGCAAATTATTTAGCAAGCTTGGTTGGTAATTGGAAAGTCCAATATTCAAATCATGGCTATGTTGAAATATGAACCTAATGTACCGCGTATACATTGTGATGCTTCGTATGTCCTAGGCATGAAAGCTTTATCTGCCTATATGAGGCACCTTTTCAAGATATAGATTATGCAAGAGTAGTACTGTTTGAAAAAAGAATTAAAAAATTTTTGAATGTTGCATAAGCCAATATCAAAAACATCAGCTAGAGAATGTTTGTAAAACACATGCCCCATTGGCTAAACCTAGCAGTGGCAATTTTAAATACATGCATTTTGAAAAAATTTATAAAGATCTCGGATCGCATAAAGGTAGATACCACCAAAATGTTTATCTGACTTTTAAATATTCAACATAAGGTACAAATTGCTAAACTACCATCAACCATAGAAATCTCATCTATGTATTCACATTTCACCTATTGACCCAATTATTGATTGCCATTTCCCCTTTTGTAAGGATCAGTACTTCCAAATTTGGTTTTTATAAGATGCATGACACTTAATTTGTCACCTTAGTCCAGTGCCATAAACTGAGAAAATTCTTAAGTCATAATTTCATATTCTTCTGTTCAACAATGAATTAATAACTGGGATTTGGATTTTATTGAGTTTTATTCTATCGATAAATAGAAATAAATCATTCTGCATGATAGTTTATTTGAACTTTTGATAATGGAATAAATTAAGATTAAATAATTGACTTATGTATTTTCTCAGTTTATGGCACCTTACCCTGGAAACCAATAATTGCAATCCATTTACCAATAGTGACCTTGACCTTTCGACCCTTAAACGAATAAGCATCTTCCTTTTTGTTATGTATCCATATTTCCAAATTTGATTTGGATAGGATGCAAGGGAATTGAGTAAACTTTTGGAAACCACTTGTGGAATGAAATGAAAGACGGATGGAAGAACAAACAATACAAAACTTACTGTCCAGGCCATGCTTGTGGCTATGGCACAGAAATATTAAGAATCATATACCACTGGCCTGCATTTACTATATATCCATAATTGTACAAGTAATCAGAGATTGTTTTAAATTGTTTAATAAACATAATAATTATATAATAATATCTATAATTTTAAGATAGAAACAAACATCTCCCATAAAATATATGTCCTTCATGTTCACATTAAAATGCAATGTATCAAAAACAAACAGAAAGGATTGAAACAAAGGGATTTAATTAAATATACAGTATTACTGTATGAAAAAAATGAAATTTTTAAACTTTTAGTACATGCATAAAGATGTTGTTGCTATATTTCCATAAAGGCCACGTTTCCTTGTTGTACAATGTTGGGTTGGACCGAAGTAGTTGGTCCATTTTCTTGAGAATAGTCCCTGATACGTGAGCTGGTATTACTGACATGGTTTTGTGAGTCATAATTTCTAGTGCGAAAATTATCTTTGGTATAATTATTATGCCTATCTATCTGATGATTAGAAAGAGAAGTTAATGGTGTTTTTTGTTGACGATTACTGGGAGTGTAAGGAGTGTTCGATTGATTAAAAGGAGTGTTTGATTTGACTTGATCCTGCTGCCTCAGTCTTTGCATAGTATCTTGAGTGCGTGAGGGAGTATATTGCTGGGGTGTATTTGATGGGATTTCTGCATAGTTCCTCACTTGTGGAGCAGCTTGTTTTGTATAACGTTCAAATACGGAACTATTCGCTGCCTTCCTGAGTTGATCCTTATAACCCTCATCATTTTCACTGGTTTCTGTGTCCTGCCTGATGTGGAGAGAATTAAGTTTGTGTGGAACATCGGCCTGAGATGGTTTAGGTGGATATGATGGAGTGTGATTCAAACCCTGTATTGGTCTAGACTTTCGTGGCAACATATTTTGAGAAGGGTCTGGATAAGTGTTATGAGTATTCCTATTTTGAGAAGAATGTGATGAATTCAGAGTGCCACAATCTTGGTCTAGTCTCGGAGGTAAAGGTGGTGGATTTAAATCATCGTCATCAACCAAGGTCAAGGGTCGTTTCTCAGTAACTGGGGTCGAGGTCATGGCTATTTGTTTACTTTGGTTATACCGATCTCTCGTCGGTTCTTTGTATTTATCACCAGTGACCTCTTTAGGCTGTCTCTTGACTTCGAATCTATTGATAAGGGAAGAAATGTTTTGATCACGTTTTGTTTCTCGGTTCCTAGATTGTCCTATCAAATCTTCTTTTGAATTTGATAAACCATTTTCAACTGAACCAACTTGTAGTCTACCGGGATCATCCTTCAACTTTGTTTTGCCTCTGGGCGTTAAATCTGTCTCGATATTGTCTATGCTGTCTTTAGAAGCTGACAGACCATGTGTTTTAGATAAATCTCTGTATGCTGCAGCTCTTTGCATCTGAGGCGTACGCGGAGGTTTTTGGGGAGGTACATTTTTCAAGAAAGCTCTGTCTGTTTTTGGCATGATTTGACCACTGGGTAGCTGGTTTTGCTGCCTTTGATATGCTCGTCCAAGATTAAGAGGTTTTTGAGGTTGTTTTGAGGACAGCGGTGTATCTACTACTGTTCCTTTCTGCTGATCATCAAATTTGCCTTTCACCTCTGAAGTGTTATTAAGATGATGAGATTTGCTCACTGTCCTTTCAGGAATAGGTACAGACTCGCAATTAGCTACTTTTAATGCTGTTAACGAGGTATCTGTTGGCGTGGCAGGTTCAGGGACGTAAGGAGCTACAGGTTGTGCAACCTGCCGAGCAACTTGTGGTGCTTCTAAACGACCCTGATTTTCATAATTGTGAACAAGTTTCGATTTATATGTTGGCACAGTGTTTGGAGCTTGCATTTGAGCATTTGATTGCATGTTAGGGGTCCATCTTACCCCTTGTGAATGGTCATTACCATTGTTTATGTCATCCTTTTTATACACATCACTGATGCTTATGTTACTTCCCAAGGCTATCGGTGCACGAGTTCTATTCACATTTCGATCTACACTTCCTGTGCCTGATATACCCTTTTCATTGTTGTTTATGTCATTTTTTGGTGCAAAAGGTCCTATGACCTGTGGCGATGCATATCCATCTTTATCTATTGACGTTGTAAATGGGGGAGTATGATAAAGACCAGCATATTCTGTTGATATGTCCGAACCATTTCGCGTTTTTGCCACTTTACGGCTGACTGCCCATCTATTCTCCCTCTCTAGGTTACGACGCTCTGCAGAACTTGTGTGAAAATGTAATGGATATGCTGCATTTTCATTTTGAGAAGCATTACTGCGACCTAAACTTGTCACATATGGATCAATAGTCTCATTGTCTGTTATGATTTTAAGAGGAGTGAATGAAGGTGTTACATCCAAAGGTTTTGCCTCAGAACCTTGACCAACATTTAACTGGTTAGGTCGTTTTGCATTTGACCCTGTTCCTGTGAACTTCTGCACCACAGTGTTTCGAAGTTTGCTAAATGTGGTACCACTACCAGGTCTCTTCTGAAGTGTATCTGGTTCATTACCAACAGTTTTACTTTCAGATGCTCCCTTAGAATCGCCACTATTTTTCCTTGCACCAGGTTCACGGGTAAACCAAGTTTTAAAGGAGAAATGTTTGTCAGGGGATTTGACAGTTGGTGCTTCAAAAGGCAGAGGCATAGGTGGCCTATCACTATCTGGTACCTTTCCATCAGCATGGGCCTCGGAAGAAAGAGCAGTAGACATATCAGCATGATTTTCATAATTCTTATGGGCAGTATTTCCATTGGCAGTAAGGGCTTGAGGTTTATGAAGACTTGAGGGTGGTTCTGATGTCAGTGGTTTTGGTGATGGGGACTTGTTGTGCTCCACATGTGGTGCAAGTGTGGTATCACAGTGTTGAGGACTAAAATTTGTAGCTTTGAAGGTGGCATCTTTGTGAGGTAGTGGAGGTACTTGGGGTCTCTCCTCCCCTTGGCCTGCAGAATCAGTCACATCAACCCACTGACCAACTTGTCGTGATGGAGCAGGGCTACTAATGTTGTCAGGAAGACTTCTAATGGCAGCTAGGCGCCGTAACATACTGGCACGGAAACTGTCGTAGCCATGTGCTGAATTAACAGACTGCAATGAAAGAAATAAGGGTAGTACTTATTGATTATATAGAATTTTTATTACTTATATATATATATTACTGCCCTTGTTTATGTTTGGTTTTTATAATACACCCGTCATAAGGTGGGATGTATTATGTTATGGTGTTGTCTGTCTTTGCGTTCATTGGAGGTCATGTTTTCCGGACTTTTTTCTTCAGACTTTCAGGGTATTACATCGAAACTTAGATTATAACTTTATATCAATATGGGTAGGTACCAGTTCGCATTTTGGTATGATTGACCTGGTTTTGCCAGAGTTATAGCCCTTGAAAATTTCAAGGATTTTATCATGCTTACATGTATGTGCAAGTTTGTTTTGTTAATCATTGCACTGATTTGAACAATATTTCACATAATTGTTGGCAAAAGGGGAATGTTTCCATACTTTCAAAGTCATCTCTTCAAATTAAGCAAAGGGCTTATTATGCCGCGCTAGGCGTTGCTCTTGTCAAAGCTTCTTAATGTAATTGATATAAATCTACATTACATAGCTTAAACAAGAGTGTAATGTTAACTTAATAATAAATATATTGAAAGGTATATTAAATAGTGAAATACAAGTACTGTACATTTAATTCACCGATAAAACATGATGAAACTTACTATTTGACCTTTGTATTTGAATTCAAATTCGAATCGTTCTTTGGCAATTTTTCGATGTGCAAGTTTCCAATAGTATTTACAGTCATGTAGAAATACAGCCCAGATTTGAAAGAATTCCTGAGGGGGACACTACAAAATAGAAAATATTTGTAAAGTTGTTTTTGAAAACTTGAAAAAGGAGTTTTTACCTCTTCTGCGGTCAACTTATGAGAATATTATCATCTGTGTTATGAATTACTATTAATTTTTGAAATATCACTTACAATATAACGGAAATAGCTTGAAAAATCTCAGATAAGCATCAGAGACATACAACACATGTTGTATGTCTCTGTAAGCATTTAGCCTTTATTACAAATTTTGCTCTTAATTGAGCATCCAGCATGCAAAATATGTATTTATTGTGACACAAATTCCTGCGTAGTATGGACTATCATACCTCTGGATCATCGAGCATAAAATAGGCTTTGGTTTTACTGAATGTATCCTGGGTTTCCCTGAGCAGTTTTTCTTCATCTGAGATTACTTCCAGAGCTAAAATTATAAGTATTGTCAGTTTATTCTGCTATTACTCAACCAAAGTTATATAAATATAAACACTTTTATATAAATACAAACACTTTCATTTAAAATTTATGTGGTTGTATTGATAAAGTTACTGGTAAATGTATCAAAAATAAAAGTTTGAAATCTCAAGGACGAGGTAAACAAGGTAAGGTAAATCAAGTTTATTTGGAGATACAATATGACATATTGAGGTTTGAAATACAATCGAAAAAAGAACCTGCTTATAGCAAGGCATATACAAGATACGACCATGAACAATATTGTATGCCCTTATTCTGGGTTGAGAATACAGAATTCCATAATTATGACCACCTTTGGATCTGTGGTCATTGTGGTTCTGAATTCAAAATAAGATATAAAAGCAATTGTTTCTAAACATTCCATTGATTGGTTGGTCATTTCTCTTATTTTAATGAACACAGAAATGTATGGGTGTTTTTTCAAATTTTTTCTAAATTTTTCTTCAATAGGTTAGTCCTAATTTTTGTATTGAAAACTTAATAGATTGGTTTATTTTTAAAATTTCCTTTAGTCTGCATAAGTTTTGATTATCCAAAGCCTTTGGAAAGATACCTGAAATGTTTTCGGTATGAAATGTTGTCAATGACGTATAACATACCTGAAGTAAAGAAGTTTTCCGCTGTGGTCCTGAATGACGTGACAGACTGGTTACCTTCGATATTTCCAACCTCCTCCATCAACTACAAGTACAAATTTATAGAATATACATATTTGAATACATTCTCTTCAATTTTATGCCTTTACAATTCATCCATGATGGAAAGAAAAACACTTTACACACATACAGTCTAAGCTGAATCTTTATTCCTCCACATCTGTGCAGCAAACATGACTTATTAAACTACATTTTTCCTATTTTCCAATGGACAAACCAACATTTTCAATTATATAGCAGTAAAATAATTCCAGAGTATGGGAGAATTTTATATTTATACATATTTTTAATTTTTTATCTTTTACAAGATACTATCCTGTCATTTAGAGATGTTTCTGTGTTGTCATGGCAACACTTTGTCCAAGTCTTACCTTATCCCTCGAGTTCCTTAGCTCTCCTAGGAGATTTCCCAAAGATTCTTGGATGGAATCAAAGGACACCTAAAAACAATGCAACATTTAACATATTAAATCTTATCAATGGTTTGTAGAAGTTTAAGATAGTAGTATCAATATCCAAAATGTCTACATTCAAAATTTTTTATTTCTGAAAAAAACATTTGTTTTATAATACAGATTTAATTTAGGAAAATGATTCATATACTAGTTAGACCTTAATTAAGATCATGATTGTGTTTCTTTTGCATGACAAGGGTGTGCCCTGTTCAGTTTTTAAGAGGAGAGGTTAGTGAAAACCAAACCATTATTTTTGAAAAACTTTTATATTAACTGCCAAACTCATGTTGACATGAACAAAACATGACCCCTAGAGTTTTCATACCCCTAGTTCTTTTTAATAGCTTTACTATATTTCATATAAAATGTATTAAAGGTTTTTGTAGAGAAATACAATTCAAAAATTCATTAAAAATAATAACTCATAAATAATTTCATTCATGACTGGTCTGTTTTTTTTTTCTTTGCTATAGGCATATTGTAATGGCAATTAAATGGAACATAATTTAGCTACAGATTAAAGATGAGTTTTTTTTTCTTTATTCACCTGAGCTGCATGCCGCATATTGGAGGGTTCAGGAAGCTTGAAGCGTGTTGGACAACCAATATCAATTTCTACTTCGTAAAACTGGCAGTACATCTTCATCACAAATTCCAGCAAGTTTCCCTTGTTATCCTTAAAATACATTATCACATTTCAGTATTGCTTGATTCTGATCTCATCATAAATTTTTATCTCTTAATAAAAAAAAAGTTTAAGAGAGAGGGGTGTCTTATATAAAGAACTGAGTAAGCAACTGACTTTCTGTTATGGTTTGATAGATTCTTTTTCTCTTTTTCAATAACTACTGCATTCATTCACGAATATCTCAGAGTAATGTTTGTTAGAAAGTTCAAATTTACGATTTATCTGTACTAAAACTTGCTCTGTACTTTCAGGTAGGCCCGGAAACTGGTTAACCACACTAAGTGAGTAGCTATCGTTATTTCGATTGCCTGTCCTAAGTCGGTAGCTTTATTCCAATTGACCGTCCCAAGTCGGTGGCTAAACTGCATTCCAACTGAATTTTTGTGATGTCTTTCTATGTCTTTATTGTTTGCATTTTTGTCTGTAATGACTTTTGTCATACGACTGTGTCAGATGTCGACTTAATGCTTTCTTTTTCATAGTATATGTAGTGTTCAGCATGAATATAGACATGACTCTATATTGTGTATAAATATCTATAAATACACATACTTTGTCCTGAGTATCCTTCAGTTTGTTGAGTATGTCAAGGCCATAGCCGTCCGCTTGACCACTGGGCGTCGCACCATTGAGGTAGTTCCCCACTGCCAGTATAGTCTCCAACAAATTCTTCAGAGCCAAGCTGTAAACACATTATCATACATATACAGTGCTCCTCTTACAAACAGTATACCATGCACATACATGGCCGTGTCGTAAATAATAATAATGTCTATGAATTACCGGTACTTAATATCGTGTCTGTTTTTAACAAGAACTTCCCTTTAAGTCCGTGGTTTTAAGAAAGAAAAATACATGTACACACCAAACAAAAAATATACATGTAAATGCACATGACTACACAACCATTTGAACATAAAAATTACTTTTAAAATTTAGAGAGAGAGAAAAAAATTATATAGCGTAATAGTAAATTCAACAATTGTTTATTCAGGGGGCGATAACTCTTACATACCTGTTTGTAATTTCGTCACAAGCCGTATGAAGTTCTCGCAGTTGTTGATCTGTTAAAGTACACTATTTGTAATTAATATGCAAACTTACAAAAGAGAGTATTGTATTCTGTGCAAAGTGATGTTTGTGTGTGTGAATACCCAAGAATAATCATAATGGCAGAGGAAGCAGGAAAGCGGTAGGAAGTAAAAAGTGAAGACCCTATATTACTTAATTCCGATGGCTATTAGAGTGGAGGTCAATTTTTAATAAGACAGTATCGGTCAAAAGTACGATGGAACGCCACCCCCCCCCCTAACATTACCCGCTTTCTACAATTTTCAGTCTTTATCTAGCACATTCCATGGTAGCAACTCTTAACCAGCCCCTGACACAATGCAAATCAACATGACAAAGTGCCCCCCCCCCCTTCACTCTCTTTCCAAAACTTAAAAATGCTTCTGATGTTGTGTCACGAAATGTATGCCGTATACATATTT
This sequence comes from Pteria penguin, assembly GCA_035048485.1. NCBI lineage: Eukaryota > Metazoa > Mollusca > Bivalvia > Pterioida > Pteriidae > Pteria > Pteria penguin. The sequence continues at coordinate 26,714,902 of CM068582.1, read as the reverse complement.
ACATTTATGTAAATAACAAACAAAGATTACAGATATTTTCTGATTCGGGAGAGCGGGAACTTCATCCTCACATAGAATTTAATATGATAGAGTTTTAAAAACTAAATGATTATTGTTTGTAAGTTCTTACATCAAAAGTCGATAAAACGCGCCTATTTTACCATCGATTCTTTAATCGTGACTAATGCAGACATACATTATTAAAATTTACGATATATCATGAAAATGAATTAGCGCGCATCAAATAATTTTATTCCGATAACGCCAATTCTTAAATATTTACCAATTTCAAAGAGTTGCCACTGCATTCTGTATCGGAAACGCAAGAAGTCTACACGTGACCGGAAGTACTCCATTTTGGATAATTCCAACAGCAAATACTCTGGATGGTCTAAATGTCCTAAAGAAAATATGGCGAACCACATCTCTATCAAAACGATCAACATACAAATGAAGTCTGTCAAATATAAAAATTTTAATAGCGAGAAAAACGTATTTCCGTATTGACATATTAAACGATTTTTTTCAGATAACTTTCTTTTGTCAATTAACTAAAACTAACGGTAAAATTGTCAAAAGGAAACAATTTTAAAAAGCAATATCATGCACACTAGTTTTACCTGGAGATTTCCTTTTTACGTAATTGTTTATTTTGTCTACATCCTCCTTTGCGCCAAATAATTCCATGAGTTCAGCGAACCTGTCAAAAATCAGCAAGACTTCACTGATATTTAAAATACATGTATTTGCAAGTTTTCTCTCTTATTTTTTCATGAAAGTAAAAAACTCTTGAAAATTGTAAAATGAAATCGTTTTATTAAAATACATGTATGTAGATGGAGGAGAACTGACCAAATCTCGCACACACACCTATCTGAGTTAATGGTGGTGACTTCCAGTGTAGACACAGCATTAACCAAATCGGAAAGACTGCATGGCAACGCTTTCATTGTGTAAGCAACCCGACCAGCTTTCTCTCTCTCGATTACCGTAACGAGCTAAAAATTAGAAAGAACGATCAATTTAATCTGCTGTAAATCTCTTTAATTTAAAATTTTATTTCTGCGAAATCGTAAGAAGAACATAAATTCTTTTGTTGCAGACGACAGGACAATGCAGACGACACATGCTGTGCAGAGCAAGATAAAGGTGATATAGAAACAAACAGCGTAGCCCATTATTGAAGATCTGGCTTAAACAATCCATCTTACTTCTAACATCCTTGGAAATCCGTCCAAGTCATGTACAAAAAGAAAAGCATATCGATCAACCAATTTTTCAAGATAATAATGTCCGAAAATAGAAAAAGCTAATCTCTTTCATTGCCTGCATGGATGATTTTGCATCGCCCATAACTCGAACATACCACAATGGCACGTGTTCAGGAAACTGGACGTTTTATAGCGGGCAGATTTTCCAGGAAATTTCATTGTGGCGCCGACCATCATCAGTATAAAATATCCGTTTGTTAAAAGAACAATTAGTTCCAGACAGTAATTATGCCGTGATGATTTGTGGTTACTAGAACATTATAGAAAATATTTACAGGGCCAGGCGGTTTTCCAGTTTTGTTCTCTTTGTTTCCCTTTGTTCTTTTTATGTTAAAACCTTTTAAAGTTTTATTCATTATTCATAATAAAAAAGATATATATATATATATATATATATATATATATATATATATATATATATATATATATTATATATATATATATATTATATAAGTAGTTTTGTAAAGAAATTTAATCAAGTACCTGCGGTCTTGTTCTTCCTCGTTTTGAAATTACGTCATCGTACAACGTCACCGGCTCCGAGCCTCTAGCTTCTAGTGATTTAAACAACCTGTTGGAAACAAAAGCAAAACTTTTAACTTTATAAACATTTTGTCATTGATATGATTTGTCTATCAGACAACGAGAGTTTAAGTACTGACAAAGAAATATAGCATTATAAGGTACTCAAATCACAGTAAACGTAGGTCTAGCGATGAGTGAGCACTGCCCTGTCTGAGAGTGGTTACTCGAGTTTTACAGAAATATAAAGAAAAAACCAATAACGTCAATCAAAAAGAAATTTTCAAAGGATAAAGGTACCAGTAACTGATGGTCGATTTCCAATGTCGACATATCTGGGACTTTTATTTTTATACACTTTTAAGAATTTCAATATTTACATTTGTTTGTATTTTCAAGTCCTTTTAATCGTAGAAATGGCATCTTTTGTTTTCATTGTTTTGATCTTCATCATTGGGGTACTATCCAGTCGATTGACACTAGGTAGCGCCTATTATTCTACTTCCTTCTAGTCAGTGATTAGCTTGTGTCCATTACATTAGTGTAAAGGTGCTAGTGAAGACTCTAGCAGTGTCGTTACTATACACCGTTCCACTTTCGTCAAAAGTCAAGCACTTTAGCGCAAAATCTGACTATGATGACGTCATGCAAGGTTGGACAAGTCCGACATTTGATTATGACGTCATAAGTATAACAATCAAAAATCCGCTAAACATCGCTTTCTATGCTGAAAAGTGGAACGGTGTATTAGGATGAAATGTTGCTTAAGGCTCAAATAATTCTCAATAAACAAACCTAAGAAATGAGAGATTTTTTTTTTTAAATATGCCATATTTGGTACCGACCTTTCTACTTCATCAGTGTCGATTTTTGGTTCCAACATGGTGTGCCATATCGTGGTAACATTGCACTGGCTCCCTAAACAAAAGTAAAAAATATATTGAAATCTGTCTTTTATTATTTGCATTCATCATGTATTTGTACTGGTTCGTAAAACCAAAGTAAAGAAGCAAAATCATTATCTATTGCTGGAATACACCCCCCCCTCCCCCTCCCATACACACTCCTTCCCACCAAGACCACAGAAAATTAACAAAATTAAAAATTTGTTAATGAAATTGTTATTACACTGGCTCTTTAAACAAGGAAGACAAGAGGAAAATACTTTAAATCAATAAAGGTATTGCAATGCTTTCTTAAACCAAAGTAAAGGAGCAAAATAATCTAATATTTTATCGCACGAGTACGTACCGCACTGGTTTCTTTAACATCAAAAAAGAATCAAAGTTCACAATATTTGCCTTGATAAACTAACCAAGCATTGCATTGCCTCTATAAACGAAATGATACAGAAGGAAATATACCTTGAACATATTGATAACATAAATTAAGTTATGCATTGCTTTAATTTCGATATAAAGGTTCAAAGCAGTCCATGCCTTTCTTGTAAAAATCAAATATTGCATTCGCTTCTCAGGAATATTTATAAATCCACATTCATGTATACGAGAATTCGCTGTTAAAAAACTGCACACCAGAAAATTAAAAAAAATCCTTTTTAGAACATTTTCAGACGAACAAATAAGCAAATCCGAATATATTTTATTGCACCTATAAGCATAAGCACTTTTCCATCATTTTTGCGCATATAATGATAACCTATCCCAATGCAGTTATTACGGTTGCCTCTATACATCCTAATTAGGGGGGTTAGTTTAGATCATTTCTGTACAATAGTAATAAAGCACACCTGATCCCTACCGTGCTCTCAACAATTGGCACATGAATAAGATGGAAAACAAAATTTAATGAGTCAAACATCTTATTAACTAATTACTTCCCCTTTTATTTCTTTACTCACGATTTCTCTGGTAATGTGATAGTTTTATCGAGTCCAAACATTCATGAACTGCCTACCGCATCATTGACTACGGAGGGTCAACTTTCCTCCCGTCATAGTGGAAATATGTTCCGAACTCCACAAAATGATTTAGAAGGTTTGAAAACGCACAGGAATTTCTACTTTTGTATTAAAGCTCTCATCATAACAAGGGATTAAATCAGCGAGGCGCGAGAATATGCGCTTTTGAACGACAATAATAAATGTGACATATATTAAGTAAGATGGTATGTCGACATCATTCTCGATGTGAGGGGAGCCTAAAACCACCTAAATATGACTGATGAACCAGCCTTCAGACATTCCAGAAATATCGGGAGTCATAAGGTACAGGTGAATTTTTCACGCATTCATTTCAATTAAATAGTGTTACATGACAATGAAAGAGAAATTTGGCATCTTTACCTTTTTAACCGGAGAATGTATTGTTGATTACGTTTTAATTATGGATACCGTGAGACAGTTGTGTAAGTTTTGTAAGATGGCACGTAAGCAAGTATTTATGCGCATTCCGATAAAGGATGTAAATTCTCATAATTGTGAATTTGTAGACAACAATGGGTACCATCATGAATGTCTACGTAATTCTGCTGAGTATTGCCCTATGAAACAATACACCCCTCTCCCCCCGAAAACTTTATTGAAATATTAATTATGAATATTTTCGGATATTTCAATTTGATCTACGTTTTCATGAATTGCATTAATATCATAGGACATTATATTCATTCCAATACTTTCGGATGTTTCTGTAAAATTGCAAATGGAACTCAAAGTCGCAAAATGCAAAATTTCATATTTTAGACGCTCCAGGAATTTGTACATAGGACTCTTTGCACAATGACATAAAACAACGTAACAACGTACCTGTTTCTTTAAGAATAATCCTAGCCCAATCAAGTGGTTTCATCTTCAAGGAAGGTCGTACTATAGGTTTATTCGGATACACTTTATTGCCCCTTCCCGGTCGTGGTGGAAGGGGAGGGGGAACAACTCCCTCTGTTCCAAATCCAAACGCCGCAGCACTGTCTTGCGTCTGATCGTGATCAAATTTGGCACCTGTACATGTAAAAAAAATCACTTTTAAAAAACTTTCATACTGTCATTTTGCGAGCCTGTAAATATCACCCACAATTTTTTGCACGCAAATTTCGCATTGTGTACTACTTTACAAAAGAAACAGTTTCTGGTCAAATATCCGTGTATCATTCTGAAATAACTAGGTATGTCGAGCAGATCCCGTGTTACACGAGATCTAAAATGTCATACTTCTAGATGCATGAACATATAATTTTCTCCTAAACGTTTAAAAGATACATGTTGCTTTACGGTTTCATATACAAAGATGTATGTTAAATGATTACTGAAATTTATTTCCAGTGGGGCAAATTTCCTCAGGATGCAAAATGAGGTCGGTATATAAATGTTTTGACCTTTTCTACGTCGGCCAATTTATCATTGTTAATGACCCAATAAAAATCCTGAAACGCAAAAGAGAGGTAATTATGCCCTGTAAGCAAACTGATGCATTTTACACGTACGTTGTGTATAAGATTCTAGAGTAATTCTTCGGAAATGTATGTCATTAAGATCAAATGCATGTGTGACAATTACACAAAAATATATACACTGATGCAGCGCCAATGTTCTCTGAACACACCAGTGTCCCATCAAATGAAGTCCGGTGTAGCCCAGTGGATAAGATGCTCAGATCGTGACAAAGGTGTCCCGGTTCGACTTCGGGCGCACCAGTGTTCTGTCTTTCGGATGAGACTGTCAAAACCGAGGTTCCGTGTCATGGTAGGCGTAGCACATAAAAGATTCCTCACTACTCCGGATGGGTCCGTTGCAAAGGTATGAACTTCTATGCTATGCATCAGGAAAGTGCCGTCATCATACACATGAAATAATCGTGGAGTGGCGTAAAACATTAATGAATCAATCAGATCAAATGCACCACTGACCCATCAAAGCAACGTACAGTATACCATTGATTTGTCACCGTTTGATTACCGCCATTTTGTAATATAAACTTACATACATATATATATATAATATAATACCAATGACCTATCAAATGACCACCTGCAGCATCAATATTCAATATACCAACGACCAATCAAATGCAGCATCAATATTCAATGCACCATTGACCATTTAAGGCATTGTACAATACACCAGTGGTCAATCAAATGCAGCATCTATGTCCAATTTCAATAAATTTTAAACCTATTGGACACAGCATGAGTATTTATTCGATACTGTCCATTTAGTTTTATTCTTAACCAATGAAATACCAAAGGGTTTAGGAAGAGTTGCGAAGACAAGGTATCTAAATCCAAGGGTCGTAACTCCCGTACAGGTTTTTGGACAGCATTTCCCTTCCAATGTGCACATTTACATATAGTGTTCTTTCTTTGTACCAAAGTTCATCAAAATCACCTAAGGATCTAAGAGGAGTATTTAAGACATAGTAGGAGGGTCATACGGGCAGACGGAAGGAAGCGGTATAGCTTAATGCGCCAACATTTTTATAAAATAAAAAGGGTAGTTGTTCTTATTTGACATCTGAAGCGAGTGAAAACTGTCATTACATTTGTAAAATGTCAGAAAGCATACTTCCAGTGACCGTCCTAAGTCGGCGTCGCGACTACAGTACGACCACATATATATTTTTTACGGTGCCGTATTTTATCTTATCCTACATTTTGTTCTGGATGTCCGTGACAGTGTTTGTCATACAGCCTGACATCTGAGTCAGATCTTTTTTAAATGTGAAATAAACATACAATCTTGTCATAATTCAAGCGACAAATCGTCTGACCAAGTTTCACTAAAATCGGTCAAACACAAACACTTAAAGATATCAGATACATCTAAAAGTAATTCCCTTTGTGGTTTCTTCGTGGACATTTATTGTATGCCTTGTAGTAAACGGTCATGTACCAGTAATCAAAAACCAACCCTCAACAACGTACAGAAGGTAAACATGGACGTTTTATCCCTCAAAATGAGGAAAGTTTGCCAGAAGCCAGACTTCTATTCAACTTGTATATAAAGAAGCGCTTTTTGTCCAACCAAGCGCTTCCAAAATGCCTTACGATATCACTTTAAAGGAGTTTCAGATAGCCGTTGTATATAAAGGGGTAAAACGTAGAAACCCCGAAAGAAACGATTTTATCTACAAGTCTCTTATGCTAAAGAAAAATAAAATATGTTTGATTTCCTAGTCATGGTGTCTTATATTCTGTAATATGACCATATCAAGTTCGTTTATGGATCTTCATCCTCGCTCGCCTTTCCTCTGACGACACGATTCAGTTTTGTTTATTCTCGAATTGTTGTACTAAAAATGTAAATACACGGTTTTCGTGCGAGTCTGAATCCGAATTAAGCACAAGGCCACGCCAGACTTCGTCGTAGTTTAACGTAACATTTCCAAAAAGATTTGAGGAACGACACACACAAACAAATGCATTTAATATCCATCAATCCGTGATGGTTTGGAATGTTTTGATCTAGAGCTTTATCTACGGTTCTTAAAAATAAATGAAATCATTTCACTCTCCCCACTTGTTTTCTAGACAGGTGATTGAAAATCTATAATTTCATTTGAAGCGGCCTAATGTACACATCTACCTGTACATTTTTCGCGGTTGTACTGTGACTTTATTGTTATATGTTAGCATTTTCACCTATTTTGTGACAGCGCTATATTCTCATTTTACTTCTTTATGGATCAGATTGTAATCCCCCCTCCTCTCTCTCTGCCCTAAAGTATATGTATGTAAAGACAAATATGCACAATGCATCTGAAATCAATTTATGATTGTTAAATATAGATATCTGCTGTGAATGTTAAACAATTTCAAACTCGAAGATAATGATGAAAGATATTGTTAATCATTCCGATGTAGGGTTGGAGCGCGTAACAAGAAAGCTATAATTTGATTTTTTTTTATCCATAGTCATTTTAATCTCTCTCACAACAATGGGGAATTCTTATGAATTTTAAAAGTTTCAGATAAATCCTTTAATGCCAGAATTGCATATTTGTGAATCCCTTATTGTGCATTGTGAGTGTGTTGGATTGCGTGATAAATTTAAATGATGCGTTCATAACAAAAGCAGTTTCTTTGAGAATATGAGATAACTACCACCTTTATTATTTCCTTTCTTCAGAGAAGGTAGGGGAGATCGTGAGAAATGCAAAACATCTTTGTGTACTAACTTTGATTACTTATCTGAAACCCAAAAGAATTTCAAAAGTGTATATACATGTACAAATTTATCAACAGAGGACGAATTGAATTTCCTTGTTGTTCGGAGAATAAGAGAACAATCTTTGACAAAGCTTGAATCTTTACCGTATAACTGTCATAAAATAATTCTGCGTTGTCGTAAAACATGCGTTTGTAGAAATCTATACTTTTCGAACACTCCATGAAAAAGAATTCAGAGAATGAATATTCACTCAGCAAATTTATACTCATCTGATCAATAATGTAAAGAAAGAAGACACCAGTTGCAACGGTCTACCTTAATTATGCAAAATTCCTTGAAATGGAGAGAGACCAAACATCATATATGCCTATAGATTATTCCAACTAAGAATACAAATTCACTCACAAAAATATAGATTCATTCTAAACTATTTTTTGAAATGTTTTTTAAAAAAAAAGTTATTCTCACCTATGAGACTGAGTATTGAATTCTTTGGTAGGACCCCATAAGGAGAAGACTTCGTACTGGAATTCTCCAACATTTCAGCAATACCCCGTAGTTCATGCATTTTTGTCATCAGCTTATTCACACGGTCTTCATACCCCTTGACAATTTCCTGATGATCTCTTTTCAATCGTTTCATTTCTTCTATCAGCTGTTTTTCATTGTCCGAATAACAGTGTTGTGAATCGTGCCATCTTCGTACATTTTCGGACGTTCTCTGAAGATTTGAACCAAGTTCGAATTCTAACGAATTTCCCTCAAGTCTTTCGATGGAAGATTCTTCGGGTATCGCTTCATGTTCTCTGGATGAAGTCGCCATATTTATGGAATAGTTCGTTTTGGACACACTGGTTTTATCTTTGTATTTTGGGTAGCTATGAGTAATGGTGTCGGCCGAGCTGTCGCTAGATGCCGTACTCGCTCGCTGTATAGTCCACGGGGTCAACGTAGCGTAATGTCCCGACTTCTCCAGAGAACGCGCACTATCCGGAAAGTCTTCTTCCAGTTCTTTGAAGAAGGCATTCACCAATGACTGCTTCTCTGGCGTCTCAAATTGTTGAAACCTGGCTTGTGATTGGTCAGTTGGTAAGTGGTCGACATGATCTATCCCGCGATTGGTCGATGCAGATGAAGTCATATTTCGCGGGAGATTCTTCGAGACTTTCTCATCCTGCCATACATAGAGCTGATCAGAATCCTCGAAAGCCGATGATCTGAAGACACCTTTGATGGTACCTTCCCGAAATAGATTCTGCGCAAACTCTAATGCTAAAATTCGGTTCCTAAACCGCACAGGATTCTGGGATATGAGTGTGGTAATCAATGCCGAGCCTCTAAATGGAGTTGTGTTCCTATCCTCTGTTCTTTGTTTGTCCCACTTATTGACCTATATTGAAAAATAAAATCTCGATAAAATATTGCAATCAAGATGTGATTACCAATTCGTAATTTTGAAACATTGCAAAACCCTACCTGTTTGAGCAAAACTTAATGGCATTTAAATTATGAAAATGACATTCGAACATTGTTTGACAAATAATAATTTAAGTACTTATATACATGTATACATCTAGATAAGCATTTAACTATCTATAAAAGTATATATAATTGAGAGCCAGACAAATGTTTGAACACATTAGTGATACTCCCTCTTAAATACAAGACACGATAGATTTCCTGCTATTTAAATGATGTATAGTCATAGGTGCTTAACAAAGCTGCAACCGATTACGTCTCCGAAATGGCAGGTTTCAAATTTTATCTTTGCGTGCAAAATTTGTTTGGTTCAAAGGTCAGAGGCAATGAAGAAATACCAACAAGTACAATAGTGCAAACTCTCGTCAAGTAAGAAAATACCTTGTGTTTAGGTAGCATCACGATCATTGGAGCGAGATGTCTTAATTCGACTCGTCTTTTGATATTTTAAATGTAGTTAACAGAGTTACGAAATTTGTATCATTGTATAGAATGATCTATTGAACTAAAAGCATCATATTTTCCATTACATAACAGGTGTTCTGTTTGATATATACTTATTTTATGGTCATTAATTACATAGAACATCTTTTCATCTAAATCATTGATGCAGACACTCCCTCATTCCCTTTTCATAAAATACAATTCTCATTTCGGATCATTCACAGACCATGTACTGTATGAATCTGTATTCGTTAATTATTTCACGTTCTTAACTATGTACCCGATGCTACCCGAATATCAAACTACATTCTATAGGCACTGGGTACCACGCTTATGACCTACGCAAAAATTTTAATCGCACATTCTCGGGCTTTTCCGGCGAGCTCGGTATTGTTGGTTTTTCCAAGTTCACGCCGGAAAGGCCTGCAGTGCCCGATTGGCAAAAATTTCAAAAGCCCCTCGACTTTCACCATTACTCAAATGAAAGGAATAGTGATTTCCGAATTACCCACGCTATTTCAAACAATGGAGATAGATGCGCGCAATGTCAATTGAGTTTTGAGACAATCAGTTGTATAATAGGTTAAACTGATATCGATATTTGGCGGAAGTCTTCGAAATCCAACAATGCAGCCTGTGAAGCGACACCGTTGTACATGTATGCCATGTCGTCATCACGACTGTCCGTATAGATGGGAAATCTTCACTACCCGTCACACAACGTGAAGGAAATTGAGACACCATATATCTAAATTTAATTTAATTTGAGAACTAAATGGTAGACACAAAAGAAACTGTTATAGATGAAATGCATCATGCGACATTGCCGTTGATTAGTTCTGGTTGTTTTCTTTTTCAAACTTCATCTAAAAAATGGTTCATTTATAGCATTAGGAAAAAGTTCACCATATCAAAAAAAAAAACCCAACAAAAACAAAAACGACAAAAACAAAAACAAAAAAAGCAAAAAAAAAAAAAAACCCCAAACAAACAATAAAAAACCCCAAACAAAAAACAAAGAGGTATATAAAGAGGATTGAGCCCGAACTACATCCATTGCAAGTCAGGCACTGATGTGCTATATCAGGTATGCATGCCCATGCCATCATGGCAAACTGTAAATAATTTCGAAACAAAATTGCGATTTTTAAAACCCACGCAAAAGGATATAACCCTGCAGAACGTCAAGAATTCCAAATAATTAAGATGAAAGCATTAAATACAGTAGCTAAGTCGCTGAAAACATGCGGTATGATAGGAACAAATAGGTTTCATTGAGGAGAAAATGAGACTCGCCGTCAGGTGGCGTGAAATCCGAGAGAGGTCATGACAAAGGTAAACGACCAATCCTTTATGTTTAGTTTGATGCGATCTGAGGCTGCCACTTTCCATCTGATTGAAGTGAAAAACAAGCAGATGGTCGACAGCTCTCGAACAACATTAATATTGACCCATGTTTAGACAGTTTTTAAAACGGAGTCAAAATATTTCACTGCGTATCCGATTGTTTACGTGGAGGGACAAAGATGGTGTGGTTTAAATATGCTATTATTTTGCTTGACAGGCGATTTGAATTGCGCCACTATATTTAAGAGGTTAGTAATATCCTTCTCATTGAAAGCGAGTAAGCTGAAACGTCGTTGAAATGAAAAAAAATTCATTATAAACTGGTTGCCTTGGGCATCCCACCACAGAATATGTTTGTCAATAATACCCAAGGTAGTGGACATAAACACAAAACATTTCTTGGTCGAAAGGCTATACAACGGATGCCTCTCATAAGCGGCGAATCCAGGAGTTCAGAAATGGGGTGGCCATAGATAGTCAAGGTACCAAAATATCAAAATATGATACATGTATGAAAATGCTGTAGACTAAGAGACTGAGGGGCGTTCTTGAAACCGTCACTGTTAGTAAAAGGAAAAGGGACAAGGATGATGTTCTGACCGTATTAAGGGAAACTGATTTAGAAATAATAAAAGTCGACACAAATGATGTGAAGATGTCAGTCGTATAAGGGTAACAAAATCCTACTTAAGGGGCTCTCATTTAAAAAAGTCACGAATGATACTTGAAATTTACAAATATATACAACATAGAAATATGAGAAAGCGATTTGTCATTTAGTGCAACAGACGTCCAAGGTATAATGCCACAATGACGCAAAGTTTCAAGGATATAGAAAAAATGACGCATGACCTAAAAATATGAAGACATGAACACGAATAACCTTTTTGTAAAAGGCAAATCATCTCCAACACGAAAGGACATAAATTCGCACCACTTCCAAGTTATTAGCCATGTGGTGCACCATATCTATATGAAGACATACGGACGCGCCACTGCTAAGACAGAGACACCATATGCAAGTTCTTCTACAACCCCCCCCCCCCCCCCTTTGTTTGGCTACTTACATTCACTCGGTCATATTGTCGTATAGCTACTTTTCAATATGTTAGCGATAGCATTGGTCTCGTATACCACTCTTATTAATCTGAAGCCCAGACCAAGAAACTTTTGACAGGGGTTTGGGGTGGGGGATTCCCATAGATTTTTAAAATACTACTTTATGGTACATACTTTGAAAATTCAAGTGTGGGGATCAGGACCCCCTTATCCCCCCCCCCCCTCACCTTGATCCATCTACGGTGAAAAATTCTTGATTTTCGATTTAACAAGTGCATTCTTTACATGAATTTAAACAAGCAAGCAATCACCATGGACAATCGAAGCCTCCAATGGGCACAATTCCACCAGGTTTTATATGAAAGAAAGAATTTTCTACGTGCAATACTAAGTTGCATTTAATAACGTTACCTGTCGTTGTGTCGGCGTCTTCGAGACCTGTTGATTAGGCCTACTGAAGGCGCTATAAGACCCGACATGTCGGTAATTCTCCTTATCCCGTCGATGTTCCGAACTCGCGCGAGAGATTTCGAACTCTCTTCGCAATTTCACGTCTTTTTTCTTCTCATTAGTTCTTACGTCGCTGTAGCCTTCATGCGATCTTCCGTCATTTCGATATTCAGCCGTTCTTGCGTCCCTGTGATATTTATCCGACCTTACTGCATTTTGATATCCATAATTCCTGACGTCATTCTTGTCTGATCTCACGTCATTGTGATATCCAGAATTCCGATCACTATTTCCACCCACGTTATAATAATTGGCATACAAGGATTGGCGTGCTTTCTTTTCGTATTCATTGTTGTATGAGAATGTATACATCTTCCTCAAGTCACCATCTAACTTTAACTAACTCTTATTTCCTCAGAAATGTTCCTTTTCTGTTTGTAAGATTAAAGTTATTATATCGTGTCTGTCTTGCGGAACGGCTCCACTTCATTGTCACTATGAATAACCGTTGACATTTTTGTTTCTTTTCTTGTCATAGTCGCGTTTTTTCAAAATGAATTATGGATGTAAATGAATTTTCAAACGGTCTGTGCATAGCCCTGTAACGGTCTGTAGACCGCATAGTAGCTACAGTCCCCCTATCGCATGATCCGTCACCGTATTACCACACTTCCGTAAGCATTGTCTCGTGAACGTGCACTCGTGAGAATGTTCCCCTATTCTCTTATCATTTTGTAGATATAGTTTACGTTAGTTCTTCACGACCGGCAGTTCAGGAACGCAACCACCAAGTGGGTGTCCCAAGATTACATTCTTTTCTCACCATACGAAGGTAAAACACACAACTCCCTGAGCTACTTGTGTTAAATCCCTATATACAAAGCAAATACACGAAATTGCAAGCTACATAGCAAAGCACTCAAGTAACGATTTTTGCGATATATAGCGGTCATATGTAAAATCCAAATCAATCAATCGTACAGGAAACGCCCAGGAACAGAGTTTCGGTTTTTTGTGAAATACGATATTTTACAGAACCAGCTCATACTTGGATTTTATACGTGGATTATCTCGAAGTCTTATTCTCGACTGGAATGATCACCAGCAATAAATCTTTCACCTCAGTTGAATAGAATATTTAACTCTTCATTATTCTTTTGTTACCTATCTGAGCAATACGATTTTTTAAAACGTTTCCTTAATCCTTGAAAAAATGTCTAACTCCCTCTGTCCTTTAGAGTTGAAAAACACATCCCTAAATCCGTATAATGACCGACAGTATCAACACAGGAGATGTTCCGTCAAAAAAGAGTTGCAAACGCACCCTAATCCTTTCACAACAAAAACCATCTTAAATCAAGTCGTCTGCTCCGTTGAATGACGTCAGTATCTTTCTCTAATACTGCAATGACCAAGAGCGTCATAGACCACTAACGAAGCTATCTCTTACAAGTTTTCCGCACTGGCCTTCGTGCTAGCGACCGCCCCGCTAAGTTAGGTGTCGATTTACCCTCTTTCTCTTGTTACTGCCTACCCGACCTTAACTTTCCTCAGAGTGCACACCATTTTTATTCAAGCATTTAAATTAAATTACAAAGGTTCTTTAAGGGATGAGAGAGTATGCAAATATTTGTCTACTTGGCATTTCTATGTGACGTTAAAGATGGCACTGTGTTCTTTGTATATATACATTTTATAAGTTAAAATTGAATTACATATTGATTTTCGTTATTTCTAATTTGCTAAAACCAGTATTTAACCGTTTGACTAAGAAGACGAAAAACATTAATATGCAAATATAGGATACGAGGGTTAGGGGAGATACTGGAATCATCAGTGTAGAAAATAGGATCATTGACATATGCTTTTAGCTATAAGTTTGATATACCTGGCGTTCTGAATTAGAATAAAATAATACGAGTCACGGGGGAGGTCACAGATACGTAAGAGAAGAAAGATCAGAAAATTGCGCCTTATTTAAAATTCGCTAATGAAACGGTACATATGGACAGGTAATGAAATGTGTTTAACACAGCAATTCGAAACCTTTAAGTTACATTTAAGCACGACTTTGAGTTCGTTTCGCTAACTCCATCAGACACCAATGAGCAAATATTGTCACCCCACAATAAATAAATAAATAAATAAATATATGAAAATTAGATAAATAGATAGGCAAATTAATAAAATCTGTGCAATATTTATCTCTCTCGTATCTATTTTCATATATATATCCCTGAGCCTCTCAAAGACGGTGGCTGAAACGGTAGGGTACTTGGCTCAAAACGCAAGGTCCCGTGTTCGAGCTCTCAGGTGGCTGGCTGGTCGGATAAGACGATGAAAACCGAGCTCATATGTCGTGGTATAGACGTGACACGTGAAATTTCCCTCACTGTTTTGGGTGGGTCCGTTGCATATGTCTAAGTATCGTTGCGATGTAAGCCGGTGTGGCCTAGTGGATAAGGTGCTCTGCTCCTGATCGACAGGTCCTGGGTTCGACTTCTGCCCAAGGCACACCGGTGTTCTGTCTTTTAGATGAGACCGTAAAAACCGAAATCACGTGTCACGGTAGGTGTGGCACGTAAAAGATCCCTCACTGCTTCGGGTGGGTCCGATGCAAAGGTCTAAATTTGTATGCAAAGCATCAGGTAGATGATATGCCGTCACCATATACGTGAAATAATCGTGGAGTGACGTAAAACAATATTCAATCAATCATTGCGATGTATCAGGCGGGTGCCGTCACCATTATAGTGAAAGAAACTTGGTGTGACGTAAAATAAGAATTTACTTTTCTTTTTAAATCAAAAACAAAATCAAGGAATATGTAGTTTGATACGATTTTCACACTAACTAGCGGCTACACGTTGCGGTTCCCCGAAAAAGTTAATACATACAGACATACTGTCTTTTAGCCTTTGACATGGAATGCTTAATAATGTTTATACTTAATTAGATTGAGTAACTGTAAAATGACGCACTGAAGAGGTGCAGTTAATTTAATGTTGTCCCACTTACTTCACAGATGTGCACCTTCATAATATACATTATTTTAAGATGTACGTGTACCTTGACTGTATGTAAAGGTATTTTTGTCTACTGTGTACCGACAACGTCTCGCATACACACATGAAAAGAAGTTTAAACCCCAGTGCTATTGACACACAATTTACAGATTTTTGTGGTGAAGTTTGAACAAAAAATGTAAATTTTCCTTTTAGCGTTCTGATAATTTCCCCTTCCCTTCGTGATATTTTTTATTGTTATCGAACGAGAATGTCGCTGAAAAAGCTTTCATATAATAGTTTTAACACTGATATTGTTCAAGAATTTAGATGAAATGGATCATTAAACTGAAAATTATATGCGACAAATTTTACAACTGAAGTTTACATTTCTTTATGAATAAAAAATGCATTTAAAAGCAATTTTTAATGACTCCTAAAGCTATTTGTATAATTTTTTATGCACAGCCACGCATCTCAGATCACCTTTATATAGAACTGGTATCCTTTGTCGGGGGAGGGGCGAAGCGTAAAAGTCTAAGACGGTGTCTGGCTACACTGCAGGTCAAAATGATTAAAGATACAAGAGTAAACAAAACAGAAAAGAACCTACTATATGTAGGCAACTTAAAGTACAAATGGAATTCTTTTCATTAGCGAATGACCTAGAATCTTTGATAAGCATTAGATAATGGACCGGTAAGAAAGATAACTCCCATACTGAAACATTCTTGAAATATGTGAAGTAAGATAGTAAATGCAATGTCACTGTGACACAAAAATGTACCAATTTAAGGTGGATATATTCATGATCCCCGAAATCCGCAGTAAAGAACAGGTGCTCAGGTGTAAGCGTCTCCTGTTTGGCTAACCACGCCCTCCATGACTGTCAAAACATACCGACTACTGTTCAACACGGCATAAATGAGGTTTTCAACAAACGCTAGAGAGAGAGAGAGAGAGAGAGAGAGAGAGAGAGAGAGAGAGATATGTCACAGCTACTTAACATCAGAAAAAAGGTACAGAACAACTTTTACACTCCTCAAAGAAGAAGTCTAAAAACCTTAGGTAACAGGGTCTGCAAATCTGAATTTAATATCTGACATTACTAATAGTATAGAGAGAGATTCAATACGTTCATGTGAAACATCACTTTGTGGCCGGAACAACCGTTACTTTTATGGTTATTAGATTATATTTTCATATGATAAGAAGATGAGAAATTACGAATTTAGTTCATTTACCTGAAAAACGTCAACTTTGATATGCGTAGAAATACTATTATCACAACAAAAGTAATAAAACGGCTCAGGAAAATAAAATAATAGTAACGAAACAGCTTTGCTTGCTACTTTGGTCGGTTTAGTTTTTTTCTAAGGACTTATGTTTTCAAAATTATGTAAATCGTTTTAAGAAATTATTAATTGATTTAATTGCTTTTGATACTTTTCCCATTTATTCATTTTATTTTATTTCTATAATATTGTTTGTTATCAAAAGTGAAAGAACCTACTTTTACAGACATGCATTAAGTTTTGATAGCTCAAAAATATATAAAAGCTAGAAAATTACATCAGCATTAGGACCCGTCTATATATCTCACTCCTTTACTGGAAGTATAAGTGCCAATTCGTGATGAATTCGGTGCGGATAATACATACTAAATATATTAAATTTTGAAGAAAAAATTATCCACGCCTACTTTTGCACTTACCCCTGTAAACCACATCTCTTCACATCGGAAATCAATACGCAAATAAAATTAATCCGCAACAACGAAAGAACATTTTTATTATCAGAGTAAGAATGAACACTGTTCATACGAACAACTTCAAAGCTAACCGTCAATCAGTATTTTACTACACATTCTTGCATTATGACATAGTTCTATGACTGTTTTAAAGCTATTTCTAATTATCATTTTTAAATGGTTAATGAGTTTTAAAATTTAAAATTCTTGACTGAGTAATTTCAAAGAACAATGAAAAATACTCGACTGGGGATCTCATTATTTAGCTGCGAATACACAACACACCACATAACATAAATGGAATGTCCATTGAATCTGCCGTAATGTGCTTATGTACACTTCAAACCGTTAGGAATTAATTGGCGGTGTCTTTAATAGGAGATTTGGAAGTCTACCAACACTAAATAAAGACGTCGTAATGCCAATTTAAACATGATTAGTGATGCCTGGTCGGTCATTGGCCGAGTTCCGGTTTTACGTCACTTTGATGTACAGGTGCGAGTGACGTCACTGAGATTCTATATGGCTATCAATTAGGTGTTGGATACATCCTAATAGAACAATAGAAATATTTGAATTAAATGTATATCTAAAGTTTAAGTCTGTAAGTGGTTATTATTATTATTATTATTATTATTATTATTATCATTATTATTATTTATATCGCTCTGCTCAGCTAAGGGTCAACAAGCTAGGGGTAATACCGCTATACCGTACTACATGTAGGTTCACTCCCGGCTGTTTACCGGTTAGGCTACATTTCTTCGGAATAGACAGTAAAACAAGTCCGGTGTGATGGTACACTCACGCCAGTATTAAATTATTTCGGTGTAAAGATAATTAAGATAAATTCTATATGGATTGATTCACATATAAAATAAATAGGATACTCTTGCCAACCTTATACCCCCCCTCCCCAAGATATGGCCATAAATCATACTCGCTATTTGCCAAAATACATTATACTTAGGAAAAGCTACTACATACAAATTGAGCACTGGATACGCCCCTAATTCAATATGTTCTTCAATATCTAAAAGTAAGTTACATGCTCCAGTAATGCTGATTATATGTATTTATATAAAATAACTACCTTAAGATGCAGTGTATCGATAAACGATTATCTTTTGCTTTTAATAGAAACCAGCAATGCATTTTGTTGCGTGGTCGATATTTCTTCACATCACAAAAGCTCTAAAGAACTACAATGGAGATACATTTTGTATCCAAACCTCACATGCAAATCACATAGGTCTGCACGCCACCTTTAAAGGCTTGATTCAATATGACAGAGCACATGCTCTCACGAAAAAGTAAGGTTTAAAATTGCAGTTTCCCACAAAGAAAAAATTTCAAAAATATGCGCGCATGAATCACAGAAACCGCAAGTCCTTCGTGTTGGCGCTTCTATAAACAGATGCGTCACAGGAAAGAACCAAGTCATAAATCTCAAATTTAATGCCTAACTTAATCTCTGAGCAATTTTATCGAGCTTTTGGCATAGGTATATGTTGATTCAACAATCAGTACGGAAGTCTTTCTTATTGAAGATTGAAATTAAAGGCATATCTATCATAATGTGAAGTATTGTAAGCTTAAATGTTTCGATAACGAGACAAAATAAACAAATTCTGACGACCATGGCTTTGTCTAGTAAGAAGAAATATTATTCATAAAGGGAGATAACTAGGCATATTTTGCCTCTTTCACTGTATGAAATGTAAATAGTTCTGTCGTTAGTATACTGGTATTATGTAGTGGAAAATTAAATTATGAAATTAAAATGTACTCCCTCCCCCACTCCCAAAAATGCAGAGTCAGCAATTCTGGTTCTCATTCAAAGAGATACAATTCAAAAAAGGAAATAACTGATTTCGTTCGATATCAAACTTTTTTTTTATTATATATGCGAAGCAGTGAATACTAACGTATTCTTAATACACATTTAAATAAATAATGATCAGATGAAATGATATCGTTAAATACGTGTATATATTGATGTATTTTTATTGCTAAAATTCCTGTAAGATATTTTCTGATGATGGAAATAACAAAAACTTTGAACGATATATATGTATGTAATACTTACACTCTATAGAATTAATAAAATGATATGAGGAAAACTCTTAAATTCATGTTAAAGTTAAATACAAAAGATATCGATAAATTCAAAAATAAAATGTAAAAAAATCAATAGATTGTGCATGAAAATGCAATTGAAAAGTAAATGTCTGGTTTTCGTTCTTTCTTTCTTTATTATTTCAAAGCACAATGTAACCGTTTATTCGAGCCAAATCGATTTCTAAAAACCAAAATCCCAAAAGAACTGGAGATAATGAACAGCAATGTATCAAAACCATTATATACCTCCATATAACGCTACAAATGATGAAAAAGGTCAAAGATTATTAAAACAAACCAAACACCGCTTTAGCCGTGCGAACAGAGGTAATAAGTCTAAAACCATTCAGCCCAGAACACATTGATTATAGGGGGAATTTGTTGCATTTTCATTGAAACACAACACTAATCAATAAATGCATCTCTTATTTCAATAGGTAATTGTCAACGTTTTCCCCAGGGACGTTTTTATTGGTAAATTGAGTAGATGACCTGACATTAGTAATGCATACGGTATGGAACTTTAATAGGATCTCTTGAGTGGTCGCCGAATTTAAAGGTATACACCCGAGAACCCGTTACACAAAATATCCTTAAGGAAATTTTTAATGCGGACAGAATATGCTCAAAGCGAAATCATCAGGTGTTTATCAAGGAAACGGATCATTGGTATTTTTATCTTGTCAAAGTCTAATAAATATGATATTCTCACGAATGAACGAGCATTGCCTGTTAAGTAGTGATACGTATAGAGGTGATTTGCTGTCAGCTATCTTTTATGGTGGGGTTTCAAACTTAAATTGTTCATTATATGACCATTTCTGACCCAGAAATATTTCAAGCAAATTATCTGATCATTTATGATATATTATATCAAGAACTCATACTTTGCATACTGAAGTATATATGGGTTATTGAGAACACGGTAAATCTTCATATTTTGTATTTCTCTACTGTTAAAACATTATTCCTTTTAAAAAGCAGGGTGTTAAGGGACACCGAGAAGTGTATATGAAAAACGAATGCCAAACGGCAACAAAGTCCAAAATAAAGCAAATTTTGAAATGTAGGTCAAAGGTCATATTCAAGGTCACGAGTTCGGCTGTATTAGTGAAGTATGCATATGACAAAAATGAAGTCTCTATCTCTCATTGTTCAAAAGTTATGCCGAAGGTCAAAGTTGACAACAAACAGAGAGACAGGTATAAAACAACATGATCCAGGGCATAAAAATGCTATCTCGATTTCAGTGCAACAACTTAGAAATCCTCACTGTCCTTCCATACTTTCGATGAACTAGTGAGACCTTGCTTCCATCATTTGGTTAATATTTTGGTTTAAACTTTCTGCAAAGATTTGATAACTTGCCTTACTGATAAGGTACTCGAACAATGCATCTGTGGTTTTTATTGTAAATATATAAGAAAGAACAGAAATACATTCTTTTTCCGAAATTTCTCGTGGTATAGCGGAGTGTGCCCATTATCCATAGGATCAGCGAGTTTTATTTCACTAAAAGTCGAAACGGTTCGGATTCCTATTACTAAATTGAAATTCAATATCTTTAAAATTCGTAATCATTAATTTTAGAAGAAAAAAGGGGGAGGGATTTAAAATCATAATTACAATAATTACCTTCACGGACATCTTCGCTCCGAAACATATGTCCCTTCTCATTTTGGAAATCTGACGGAACAATACACGATTCTAAGTCAACCACACACCACTGTAATACGTTACGTCACGGGATTTTTCCCTCTCACATTTTGTAAGTATAAAAATCTTCGAATATCATCGTCTTGCCTGTGACAAATAGATACCTTCCAGTCATGTAGTACTCATTGTTAGTAAATCGATGTATTTAATCACCAGCTATTTGTTACATATTCATCGTCTGTTTGCAGTGATTTCTCATTGGCTAGCCGAGGAGTTACGATCGTCTGCTTCAGCAGCACGCAAGACATATTCAACAACTCCCGGAGCAGTTACACGTCGGAAAATCCGATACCAAATCATGCTCGGCATACCAGTGTTAAGATGTCGCAGACGTAGGTAGGTCGTGAAAACAATGTCACCTTAAGCTATCAAAATTCCTCCAAGAAACAAAACTTCACTGTTGTAATCGACTTTTAGAGTTGATTGACAAGGTTTCAGTGAAACTATCTGATAAAAATCGACGATTTGTTTCACTGTTTCCTATTCATTCTTTTGGTGTGTTGGCAAATTAGTCCACTTTCTCAACTTTTTTGCTTTAAAACTCTAACGTTGAAAGCGCTTGAGCGATAATATTATTAAAAAGAGACCGGAAGTTAGGCGCGTGTGTAATAATAGTGAAATCATTATTTACTTTTTACCTGCGAAATGTTTAGATATCGTAACCCTCTGTCTCTAAGCAGGTCTGCATTAGAATTCATAAGAGGAAACTTTAGATCTTCTATTTATAGAATGCTTTAAGATTTCTAAGGTTAATTTATTCTTGAAGTTATACACAACTATTCATACACTACAAAAATTTATATTTTGCGGAACTTTCTCCATGTGTCATTTATTATCAATAAAAGTTGGGTTTTGCTGCAGTACTGTAACCTTCAGTTTTTTAATCTAAACGGATGTTAATACCTTAAGGTCACCTTTCTTGGTAGAAAACGAAGAAGTACCGAAGGGTAAACCATATCTCATAGTCCATGGAATAAAGGGGACAATATCGTGTTTAGTGCCATATTCAGACAAGTGCGAACCCCAATAAAATCGAGGTGAGACCAGGTGCCCGGGAGGAGTAAAGCGCCCCTTCGTAAGATGTCGCAGACGTAGGTAGGTCGTGAAAACAATGTCACCTTAAGCTATCAAAATTCTTAAGCTATCAAAGATCATTATGACGATACTGCTTTAAAATGCACGATGACGATACTGTTTTAATAGACTAAGACTCTTTCTCATTCCCCCGTAGTACTCGCAAACTAAAGTTCCGTTTACGCAATCATGTGCATTTCAATACAAATGTATCTGAATAAACGACACAAGCATTACGGCACACTGACATAGTCCCACCCTCGTTTCTTTGGTTGTTATGGAACAAGCCTAAATTTGAATGGGCTCATTGCAAATCACGCTTAAAATCAGTTTACGGTAATTAATATTTAAATGTGAAAAGCCACTGAACTTAGGCAGACATCCTGGTGCATCTTCCGATATTATTCCACTGAAGAGAAAAGAGGTATTCGGAACAACACTGGTATTTTTCTTTCGAAACATGGATCATAAAACTACATTACAATTTTCAATGTTAACAAACCAATGTACATCACACAGGCACGAATCCAGAAATTCTATTAAGAAGGATCCAGACACGATAACAATATCGGGGGGGGGGGGGGGGGGGGGGCGGGGGTTGGTTAAATGTGCCTTTTTTATAATAAAAAGTAGCAAAGAAGAGGTAATTCTACCCAACAGCAGGGTGTATTAAGACTCTCGGTCCCCGTCCCTGGTATCAACATGAACAGTAAATTTTTGTGATTCTTATCCAAAGAGGTAAGATAATACATACTAATTTAGTCGGTCGTGATTTATTGTTTTCTTTTAAGACCTACACCATATGTTACCAGCGGAGGACACCATTGCTGTAAAAAAAACATAAAGAGTTCCCCATCGATTACTATAAACATCTGATCGATTACTATGTATTCTTTCTACTTCGTTAACATATTTACGTGACTGATTATTTTTATCATTGAAAAAAAGAATCATGTGTAGCTATGCAAACATATGGAGTAGGTAGTTGTAGATACATGTAAACCTTTTGTTACGAATGTATTTTGTTTGTAATCCTTCATTTTAATGTTTCTGAGGTATCCAAATTATAAAAATGAGTAATTACCGCACCGTCTACCCATAATGATACTTTCGGCTTTCATTTTGGTAGTAGGGGCAGGCGTGGTGTAGTGGTTAAGCGCTTGGCTTGCGGCGCTGACGATCCGGGTTCGATTCCCGGGTTGCGCCACTATGTTTAAGAGGTTGGTAACCTCCTGCTTCCATGTCGCGATATAACTGAAATACTGTTGAAAGCGACGTAAAACACCAATCAACCAACCAATCATTTTGGTAGTGATTCAGTCCATTTTACAAACACAAAGTCATCAGGTCGACTCTCCTCAGTATATCTCATTTCTGTGCGTTTACTTCCAATTACATAGTTCAGAGGCGCATCCAGCAATAATTTCAAGAACGGGGTGACTCAACATCAGCTACCTCCCTTCTGGACCCGCCTGTGTAATTTATGTATGAGACATAACCCAATATTTTTGAAGTTTATTCATGTTGTAGAAATCTAATAAAGAACTATTTTGATATAAGGCCACAAATTGTAAATCAGTGCGCGTCAGGATTTGAACTCTGGATCGACAGGACGAAGCTCGGTTCATCTTTCAGCTCAAAATGCTACTTATATCAGGTCATATTATTAACTTTATTTAGTTTTTTTTCCAAACAAAAAAAATACATACTTTTATTTTTCTGATAGCAATTCAGCATGGACCAAAAACGTCCCGATGGTTCCAGTCATTGTACAATGTATATAACTATTTTGTCGGAGAAATTTGTGGTTAATTAATTTCCCCCGAATTTCAGGTCCATTCCGCTGACGTAATAATGACCTATTTCCCTTGCGTATTTTCTGCACAAAACATCTGGAAACCTACGACTATCTGCGCTACCATCGCATACATATTTCATTTATATATTTTCATTTGTGTGTAAGTTTTGAATTATATGAATTACTAAACATCAAAGACAGGGCCCATAACCGTCATCGGAAGACGCAAAATGCTGATATGATTAAAAGCAAACGAGAAATTTGCGTGACACACTTGATTAAGTTCGGTCCGTGTACTCATTCAGTCGAGACCACCGATATAATGGATATTTTGTGCTGACACAAAGTCAGATACATTAGATAGATCTGCGCTATAAATATTACCTACACTTCATATCTACACTGTAATACATATCGCAGTTTGCTATCTCTGAGTCTCGTTTTGTTTTACAAAACTGTGCACTACTGGTTAATCATTTAAATTAGAGTTATCTCCCGCCACAATCTTTCTCTCCATTATCGTAATCATAAATAACACATACTTGACACAGGTACTTGCAGATAAGTACGATTACGGGGTGATTTCAAAAACATCCTCTTAATATCAAACGAAATATTTTGCTTATTTTGCTTTTCATAAGATGTTCAATAATAATAATAATAATAATAATAATAATAATAATAATAATAATAATAATAATAATAATAATAATGATAATAATAATAATATGTATAATATAACCCGCCCCCGCAACCCCCAATCCAAATAAGCAAACACTCCCACCCCCTTTGAAAAAAGAAAAAAAAAACCCAAACAAACAAAACAAAGCAAAATAAAAAAAAAACCTAAAGAAGATGACAAATTAAGAAAAAGAATAATTTACATCATATTTTACTTTACATTCATCATTTATTTGTGTAGCTTTGCCCGAACAAAATGAGGCTGTCATTTGAGAATTTGTTCGTGATGTAGATTCAGAAAAAGCTTTCAAAAATCCATTAAACAGAACAATACACTTCAGGCCAAAACAATACATGTTTATCTATGATATCTAGACCATATCATTTCTAGCGCGGATCATAAAGGGAGTGTTTTTTAAATCATTTCTATCTAACAATTTATAAGATTTTCTATACATCTTTTGTAAAAATAATATTTCATTAAAAAATCATACTTTACTTTTTTATCTGTAATCCTAAACAATTTGTCCTTATATTGCTAAAAAGGTATGCAGTAACCTCGGAATGGAAAAGAGGGAAAGCTCTCATTAAAATATTTCGGAAGTTAACTTTCCGACATTCTGAAGTAGATCTTGAATTTCCTTGTCGTAATAAGGAACATGCAGTCTTAAAGAACTAAAGAAATTGGAGGGTTTTTCATCTATTCTGCAACAATGCGTTGTTTCATTTTCTATTGCTAAATATGGGGGTTTAAGAACGTTGTCTTCTCTTTCAATCGACTTTCACATACCACAGCAAAATGAAATACACATAACAGCTAATCTTTTGCATTATTTTAATGGAATATTTTTCATTGAATTTTGGAATGTATGAACGACAAGTGCAAGCAACGAACATTTTCAATGTATTAGATTCAATATTAATTACCGGTAGGAATTTGATCTCGTTGTAAATGAAAAAACAAAAACCCTCAAAACAAAAAACTGGACATACCTATAAAAGAGAAAGCCCTTCTCGTCCAGGGTTCGTCTCTCTAACTGTAAAACGAAAAGGATATCTGAGTAACAATGCACACAAAATTGGTGTGGGAAACAGGTAATGACGGTGGTAGTTTTTACACAGTTGACCGCTGACTTTTTACGATCTGTCGGACCATATCAGCTGAAAACAGTCCTGCTAAATGACAATCTTGGCGATGCTTGAGTGAAGACGGACCTAAGATTTGCCCTCGCTCGTATTTTGCGATCTTTCTGGATAATTTAACTCTGTCTAATGGGAAAAACTTTAGAATGTTCGAATTCGATATTTAAAAAAAAATTGCTTAAATAGCGAATTGAGTAGAATGATTATAGATCTATGTCATTAAGGTAATTGGTTTAGACATTAAATCTTTATGCTTTGTTGTTAGAGGTATGTGTGTATACTATAGAACAGAAGTGGAATTATTGTGTGAATAAACAAGTATATTCTCGTTTTTATCGGATTGTTACGGAATTTGTTTCGTGTTATATAGTTTTTGAATAAACTTGGGTGTGGTGAATACAAGTCAAACGGTTCATTCTCTCATAAAAGTAAAAAACCTAAATAATGATGATGATGATGACGACGACGACGACGACGATGATAATGATGATGATGATGATGATGATTCTTTGTACAAATCATTCTTGTATTTTTGTTCCGAAATCAGTAATTTTTCCTCTATGTGTTTTTTCCCTCAAAAGTAATCACATGTTCACATTTGAAAAATAGCAAAAGTTATTAAAAGACATTTACATAGTTAAAGAATACGTGTACATCTATCGTGCATAAATATTTTTTTTATTTGTAAATACAAAATATGTTATTATGCTTTACTTTATGTATCGAAGCGCCCCCCCTTTTTTCCCCCACACAATTGTGACATGTTCATGACTACTGACATTTTTGGAAGTGTTACCAACTACAGTATTGAAAACAAAAACACTTTGTGTGACACAGCAACTCAATCAAAATAAAACTCCAAGGGGAAATAATTGTGGTCATATAAATCAATCTCTTTATTCCTACACACTGATAGCGGTGTATTGACAGTAGGTGAAAAGAGGCACTTCCACCTGAAATACACATTCTGATCTACACATAAAGATATATGTTTATAGCCAGCAGGTATAGGACAGCCGCTAAGTGCTATTTAAAATGGAAATTTACATATTATATATCATCAAGAGGCAATAGGATTGAGTGCATTGACGAATGTGAAGATAGGATACGTGCATGCCAAGTTTGAACAAAATCGCATAAGGCGTAAAACCAGGACTCTTGAAACGCAGGGAAAAGAAACATGTCGTATAGAAAAGGAGGGCGATAAATGAAAGCGATAAATATATATATATATATATATATATATATATATATATATATATATATATATATATATATATATATATATATATATATATATATATATATATATATATATATATATAAAGAGAAAAGTTCTTACATTCTTTAGTATGATTGGGACAGAGATTAAAATTACTGTCAAATATTTATCTGACAGAAAACTAACATGAATAGACGTTTTAATTTTCTTGCCTGAAAAAGTGTGAATTAGGCGGACACTTGATTTTTATTTTTTTTTTTACTGAAAATCAAATCGAATTAAGAAAGAAGAAATGCCCCAAAACGTTTGATTCCTCAGTTTTGCACTGAAAGTTAAAATATGCAAATACGGTTACCAATCGGTGATGCGGCAGTCGGAAAAAGTTTCTGGTTTTGTTTGTTTGTTTGTTTTTGGGGGGATGGAGGTGGGGGGGGGGACAATTTTATGGCCGACTTGTGAGCTCACCTAGAGCGCATTATATAACAAAACATTGATAAGAAGGAGAAAACTTGTAGTTAATGTATATACAAATGTAACAGTGAGTCGAGGAATCACAACAATGATATCATCGTTAATCATATGTTAGTCTTACGTCAACATTCCCATTATAAAAACAATTTTTCCTTGCCGGTAAAGACATCATAGCGAAATTGTTATCGCGAAGGATGGATTGCGTCTCTTGTTACGTCACACAAAATTACTTTTTTGGCCGAAAGTGGCTTAATCGCCTTAGCAAAGTCAATATTTGTGTTACCAATTGTCCAGTAGGCTTTAATGTGAATAATGTCGGAGCGCTTGACCATGTCCTGTGAGAAGAAAGTGTCATTTACGGACTTTGAGTCAGAGTGACCATCGTAACATCCCCTACGGTGCCGGACACACTGGTGTAACATGGCTACGTACGTAAGGTGATTATACGTGCATGTTTACACCGCTAATTGATTATAAACTTCCACTATGGCACGTAAACTCATGCCTTGGCGAGTAGGTCATGCAAGGATTTTTTTTTAATTTAAAGGCGGATTCAGAAACATTCTTGTCCATAGCTAGATTTCAGGCCTTTTTCATGTTGTTATTGGCCAAATGCGTTATGAATGGAATCGGTTTTTTTTCAGATTGTTTGTAAAAATTGTTTTTATAATTCATAATACAAAACACAATCCTACCACCTTGCTACTCACCCCTTTTTTTCTGAGATTTCATACAATGAATGTCTTTGAAAGAAGAGTATGCAAATTCCGCAGAGACTGGCGTTGATTTGTCTTTTACATAACGCATTTTGAGGTCATTGGTGAGCCATTGGGGCTCTTGGTCATCATGTCGGACATTCAGCAAACGACGGCGGTCACTTGACCATCAAGAAACATTTTAAATACGACCAAATGCACAAAGCAAATCAGTCGCTACATCCGCTACTAGCCCCTCTAAGTGATTGGCAAAAAAGTTTAATGATATTGTAGATATTTAAAATAAACATACACACGAAAGATATCTGTGTAGGTATGTCCTGCAAACAATCAAACAAAATAAGTTTCCCATGACTGTTTAGATTCATTGGTTGAATTTAATATAAAAATACAGACAATATATTGCTTTACCTTAAACATAGACGCATCACGACCTCTGATCCACCAAAGATCGTGAGATTATAAAGATTTACCCAGAATGTGTAAGCACGACCTGTTTTAGAGTCTTTGTCACATTTTAAGAACTATGGCTTCATTTAATCCATAGAACTTGTAAATGAAAACCCAAAAAGACAAAACTGTAAAAATTCCAACATATCAATTTACAAGATCTAACCATCGGTGCTTTAAGTCCGGGTCAAAAAAGACAAAAACCTACAAAGCTGCTTACAAAAGATGGATGTATTTTGTTTGAAAGCTGTAGGAAGATTTAAACGCTTAGATTAAATCAAATGATTATGAATTATCTTTAACCCTAAGGGGTCCAGAATAAGGCTTCAAAAATTGTCAATAATAAAAGATGTTATTCTACTATTGTATTATTCTGTGTGAATTATGTGACATTTAATTTTCGAGGGAAGAACACAAGTTATATACCCCCCTTCCCCCTTTGCATATGTCAAAAGTTTTACATAAGCAAGACCTTGTCTTATCAGTATAATAAAACTGATCCACCCATGAACAAATTACTATGATATACGTATGCACATTGTACATCTATTCATAATATATTATATATACATATACATGAAGATTCCATATATATTATAACATTACTCACCTCTTTCACTTCCCGAAGTTCTAACAGTAATTGCCACCTATTGCGAATGTCCCAGGAAAATATACGAAGAGTTTATAGTATACCCTCACGGAATGAATGCAGTACACTAGACGTCAACGATTCTCGTACGACAACCAAATGGTTTGTGTGCGATCCAGTAACTGGGCCCTAATTCACTTTCCTAACACTACAAGGGTCCACTCGTGTACTTTGTACACTATATACCGCTAAACAAGTATTCGCACTACTCCGAATGTTTCAATGACCATGTACCAGTGCCTCGGAACACATCGTAAAAACCATAATACCATATACTTACTTTAAATGCTCTATCCTTTGTCACACACTATTAGGTCCGCTTGTCAAAGTGTATGAATGAACGTGTTTTCTGTCGTAGGTCGCGCAGGAATTCCAGCTATCTTTTAACGATTCGGATAGGTATGCGGGCACCTCGATTAAGCGAAGCGAGATGCCCTCGGGTTCAAAATCGCATAAAGTCTTTTTCAGAATATGCCGTTATTGTTATGATTAAAGATAAGTCAATTGGGGTAGCACTAATTCTGAATGAAAATAAACATGTAATGAAATTTTGGAGGATTTTTTTCATACATCTTTAATTTAACCTGGGGAATGTCCTTTTGTTTTGATGGATAAGTATGGATTTGTAAGGAATTCGAGTGACATATTTAATGGGATAATCGTTACTGATTGATTGAAGCAATAACAATCGTATTCACAAATAAGTCAATCTTCAGAGAAAATATTTTTTGCATTTTAAGAAATAATGGAAGGTATTCTTTGTGACTTTTTTCTCCCATTATATAGCCGAGTATACATGGGCACTTTTAAAAACAAATGTACACGAATAAATAGCACTAGAAGTTTACTCAGAGACATATAGACTCATATATGAATGTAGTCTATGTCTCTGGTTTACTGAATTCTTATAAGGGAGCAACCATTTGATTTTTAGGGGGAGGGGAGGAAGACTTTGCAAAAAAAGTCCAGCTCAAATTTTGGGGGGAAAAAATAATCCGACACGAAGGGCCGGCAACCCCCCCCCCCCCAATAATTGTGAATAAATAAATAAAAAAATAATCCGGCTCTGAAATTTGGCAAAAAAAAATATTCAGGCCGGGGAAAGTCTTCCTCCCCCCCCCCCCCCGCCCATAAAAATCAAATGGTGCTCCCTGTCTTAAACTCAAATTCGAGATGTCCAGATTGTCAGAATTCGGACAGATCTTGGTGTATTTTTTTTTTCTGCGAACTCGAAATCAATTTTGCTCGACTGACTTGGAATCTCGTTGTCTGCATGATACGTTGTCAAGTTCTGTATGCCAAAGGCATAGGCTACTTTAAAAATAATGAAAGTAACGTTAGTCTGTCTCTGTGTATGCGAATCATAACAATATACACGGATCTTTCTGTTCATCGGTTATTCGAAGTTTTAACCAGTGCGGGTTAAATTTACCTCATCATTTTATTAGAATATAACAACTTTTAGTACAGTTATGTTATTTACACTGATTTATTTAGGGCCGTAGAAGACGTTTCAAATGGGTGGGGGAAACCTTGAATTTAGTTTCGTTTCGTTACATGATAGAAAAAAACTAGTCTGTGATCGACCAAAATAGGGGGCCTACCCCGGGCCCTAGTTCCCATTGGCCCGGTGCGTATAGCAAGTGTAATCAGTAAATGAATGCAATTTATACATTTAATCAAGCAGCGCACTGGCGGATTAAAAAGGGGTTGCAAAACTACCCACCCATTTTTGGTCGGAAAATTTTACCAAAAAAGGTCATTTTCGACCAATTTTAGGGCTGCAATACCCCTTTCCAGATCAAATAGTGCAAAACATTAGTCATGGGAGACTGCAACCCCGCCCCCTTTCAAAAATTGTCATTCAAAATTTAACCATTGATTATAGTTTGGAAATGAATGGACCTACTTAAATTTCTGTTTGACCTATTATCGTAGACCTGTGTATGTCTTTTTCTGAACACTCGGCTTTATTGTACACAAATCTTGCGTCCGCTTCCAAGCTGAAGTTAATGATAACGGCTGAGATCTAACATAGTAGAATTAAAACTGATAAGCATTAGTAGTGAGGAAAAGGTGTTAATCTCGCTGGTAGAACAAGGACCGTTGTCATCTGTCGAGGGACGAACATGCATTATGTCGGCTCACTTTTTCACAGGCACAGCTGCTGTCAGATCTTTCCACAGAGACTCGGAGTCCTATATATTCTCTTTACATCCTTGTCATCCATTTTATTTACTTTCATTTCCTTTTATATAATAATGTTATTAATTTAAAGCAAAATTATGCAAATATATACTGATGTAAACGCTTTCATATTATAATATAAGGTTGCTTGTTGTTTCATGATAAATTTCGGCGAAAAGGGTAATGAAGCCTTGCATCGCCTTTCTTACTTCGAGCGGCATGCATTGTCTAGTTTTATTTCATCAAGTTATCTATTGGAGACATTGCTGTACTGTAAAATATATTTTTAAAAGTATTGTTTTAAATTGATCTCTAAAATGCATGTTTTGTTTTCTGTAGCTCATCGATATCAAAATTATTATATATAACATTTTTCTTATTCCCTTTATATGGGTAGATCTATATTGTATATTTCAGAGACTAAATTTCCTATGTATAAGATTACTTTGAAAATCATTTTAAAAGGAGGACAGCATTTTGACTAACACAGACAGTTCTATATATTTTTGATTGTGTGGGCAGTAATAATTGAGTAATTACGAAATTTCCAACATGACTTGATGAATCAAAGAAAGATAACTCATACCATATCCTCATTGAGAAAGTTCTGCTTTTATAAATTGTACGCGTTATTTACACGTATACTTACATATTCAGTTCAAAATATGAGAAATTAGAAATTTAAAAAGTATATAGACCTATGTATGTAAATTTAAATATACCTTGATATATAATCGTATATTTAGAAATAATGAAAAAAAAAATTGAAGAAAAAATCAATAAAATGGAGGTAACTCGTGTAGATCTCCTAAATCTAACTGTCATATTTCCATCTTGTCAAGTACCAGCAGAGTGGCGCAGTGGAAGCGTGCTGGGCCCATAACCCAGAGGTCCGTGGATCGAAACCACGCTCTGCTAATATTTTCTTCTCTGCTAAATTTTTTTTCTTTCCAAATATCAAGTGTTTGTTTAAAAATTTAAGACATTTGTTCATTCCTTGATTTTTATAAAAGATAATACTAACACACAGATAGCACCGATCAACTGGTGCTTCAGCAAAAGAGATTATTTTGTCTACAAGTTTTAAAAGTTTACCTCAGAGACCTATGCCTCTGCTTAAGTATATATGCTTCATTCCGTTAAATTTTGAAAATAAATTACAGATAATGTTTCAACACCCCCCCCCCCCCCCCCCCCAACCAAATTGGGGCATTGTTGAATGCATTGCACATAATACGCCCACATTTTATTATCCTAGGTGTCATACAAACTAGAATAAGATATCTAATCTAATTGTGGTAAATGTAGATTACATCTTTGATACTGGTAAAATGGTTAAGTTTTCTTCAACTGATTGTAGGTGAACTGATTCATGCATCCATCATTTCCCATGTTGACACCCAACCCCCTCCTTTTTATAAATACAGTGACTAAAATTGTATTAAATATTGAGATGTGAAAATTACTGTTTACTATACACATCTTCATAATATGATCTTTATTTGTATATGTACCAAGCTTCATCAAAATCCACCAAGGGGTTTAGGAGATTTTGTGAAGACAAGGTATTTTGCATAGAAAAGTATATGTCCAAGGGTCATAACTTCTGTAAACGTTTTAATTTGGACAGAATTCTCCTTCTAATATGCACATTTTCATATAGTGTTCTTTCTTTGTACCATGTTTCATCAAAATCCACCAAAGGATTTATGAGGAGTTGAAAGACAAAATATTTTGCAAAGAAAAATCTTTTGCATAGAAAAATCTAAGAAACTAACTCCAAGGGCCATAACTCTTGTATTTTTTTGGACAGCATTCTCCTTCCAATACCCACGTTTTCATATGGTGTTCTTTGTAGAGTTTCATCTTAATCCCCCAAGGGTTTAGGAGGAGTTGCATAGACAAAATAAATATCTTTTAAAAAATCTAAGTCTAAGAGCCATAACTCCTGTAATTTCGTTTTGGACAGCATTACCCTTTTAATATGCCCACCTCAATGTGGTGTTCTTTCATTTTACCAAGTTTCATCAAAATCCCCCTAAGGGTTAAGGAGGATTTGCAAAGACAAGATAGGTGGGGCAGATAGACAGATGCCTGGTGTATAGCGAAATACGCCCACATTTTATGCAGAAGTATAAAAAAAACTCAAAACCTATACAACTCATTTCCTTTGAAGTACATTTTAAGCCTAGGCATAGTACTGTAGTTCTCAATATATCACATTAGCATAATTTTCGAGGGGAGGTGGGGCACATATCAGTACATGTAATACTTTCAAAAGGGGCACAAGTGGATTACCGAGAACCACATCAAGATTATCTCACTTATATGGTGACAGTGCTTGCCTAATGCAGCGCCAAGTAGTTTTGATTTTTTCATACGCAATTCGCTTATGACCCTCACAAGCAATTTTTCCCTCATGATATTGTTTTAGCACAACTGAATCATTCTAGTAAGTTTTTTGCTAACTATGATGTCATACATATATATTCAGGTATACTTCTGGTAGTGTTTTGAGGGGTTTTTTTTCCCCACTTGTTTTGTTTGTTTCAGTTTTTGCATTTCTTTTTTTGACACTAATAAAAGATTATCAGATCAAGAGAGAAATAAAAACTCTGTTACATTTACATGAAATTTCGGGAAAATGAATAGCTTAAAATCACCTGCAAAGTAATTTTTTTCATTTACCCTTCTTTAATTCCACATCAGGATTTTTTTGCTCACAACGTTTCCCCCTACTATGCAACAGAACTTATACCAAAAACAGTGAAGGATCATATAAGTTCCATGTACATGTATATCATGATACAGGACCTCAGCTTTTTACACCCTCATTCTAAGGACTTACATGAAGGCAGGTGATAAATCACTGTGGGGAATTCATTATGATAATAATAATCCAAAGCCATCATCAGTTTTCAAAATCTAGCGAAAATACTACACATATAAACCTGCCACTAAGTATGAAGGAATATAACTACGATATCAAGATATTCCATCATCATATGAAACATACATCTAAGGAAATTTTACGAAAAAAGACAGGAGACTCCAAGTCAACATAGAGAAAGAAGCATATATTACACCACTGTAATACAAGTAGTAAGCCTGTGTGTTGGACACACACAAGAAAATTAATATTGGCAAAATCATTGCACAGATCATTTGTAAATCTTACACAATAAAAGATTGGTGAAATAGTCTTGGTTGTTTGGTATTTTATGTCGCTTTTAACAATTTTTCGGTTAAATCGTGACATGTAAGTAGAAGGTAATAAACCTCTTAAACATAATCCTGGAATCGTACCTGGTTCGAAAATGATTAAGGTTGAATTATTTTTACATTTTTTTTTAAATGACTTACTTAACATAATGAGTGCTGTAAAACATTTAAAAAAAAACTTGGTGTATAATGAACTATTTTGCCTTTGGGGGGATTGAAATGCCTCCCTCCAGCAAGCCAGAACTGGTATATATCAAAATTAGAAAAAAAGTCATAAATATCAAGGAAACTTAATTTTGATATGAAACTTTAAAAAAAAACCCTTTAAATATATTTTCTAATAAATTTTGGCAAATAAATGCGTAATTGCTTCTCTGTATAAATTGAATAAATCAAGGAAATGACACAAAAATGTGTAAATAAGATTAATTATACAATTTTTTTTTCTAATATGATTTTTGAGTGTTGGCAACACTAAAAACACTTATGTAAAATTGAAATGAAAAGTTGTTTCGTCTCCAATGGGGTTTGAACTAGTAACGTTCAGCATGCATGAACTAGCCTACTACAAAACATTTTTAAAAATCATATAAAAATCCAGAAAACAAAGTTTTCACATGACACTTTCAAATAATCCTTGAAATACATATTTTTAATAATCAACAACAATTCTTAAGTTAAGACACTCTTTTAGATCCTTCTGATCCATTAGTATGATGATCTATGCAGCCAGTCTGAAAAAGTAAGTCAAAAGAGGGTACCCTCAGATGGCTATGTCATCCTGCCCTGGATCCACCCTGGACAGATCTGGTAAAAAATAGCAACATTTGTTGGGGACCTTGAACACTCATACCTACCAAGTTTCATCAAAATTATTTTACAAATTCTTTTTATATTCCATTTCTGTCCTGTTTACATTTACTACAATAAAATCAATACAAATACACAAAATCAATGTATTATAAGCAACAATTACAAGGAGGAAATTTTTAAAATAGGCAAAATTGGGAAAATATCTTATTGTGCCTATATTGCCCCACCTTGGATGCATCTCTTAACAAATCTGGTTGAAAACAGCACCATTTGTTGGAGGCCTTGAATACTTCATCCCTTCCAAGTTTAATCTTACAAAATAGCTCTTCTGAAGAACAGAATTTCAAAGAATGGTTCCTCTTTGTGTGTACTTTTTTCAATTCGACCATTTTGTTACACAGAGTTACTGGTACTTCCAATTTGGGACAGCATCTGACATAAAACAATTATGACATCATTAAATTCTATGGAAACCGATCTAAAATACAGAGAAACAGTGGTCCACAAATGACATTTTTATAAGAATTTGATGACATCATAATTGTTTCATGTCAGGAACCCTCCAAAATGGGAAATAACTCAGTTTAATGAAAAAACTCAATAGTGGCATCACCTGTTGACAGATCTAATTAAAAAATACAAACTTTGTAGACATTCACTAGTACTACAAATATACTAAGTTTCATCAAAATCTGTCTGGCAGTTAAGGAGGATTACTTGAAAAGTTTGTGGACTGACAACAGAGGCTGAGCAGAAGGATGCTGTGCTCAGACGAGCTGAAAATTGGATTGAAAATACATTTCTTCCAAAGTGTAATGCCAAAAATTAACAAAATTGGATAACAAGAGCAACACCTAGCGTGGCATAATACGCCCGTCACTTACTCTGGACAGGATCAATATGAACGTATGGTTTTATTACCCCCAAATATGGGTCTCTTTGGTAATACTTTTATGAAATACCCAAAAGAGGGATCCAAGTCTCATAACTCTGTCATGACAAAATGGAATTTGCTCAAAACTGAAAAGTGGCTTCCCCTACACCATTTAAGCATTCTGTATAAGTTTCATGAAAAACAACTGAGGTTTACTTGAGTTATCACGTAACATAACATCTCGATAGCATCTTATCATAATAACAAAGTTTTATTCACTTTACATGATGTGACCTTGACCTTTGACCTTGAGTCAAGGTCATGACACACCCATGGGTCCTAAGTAACAATTATGTGAAATATTATTGAAATCCATGCACAGGGGAAGAAGTTATGGCCTGGACAAGGTTTTACTCATTTTGCATGTTGTGACCATGACCTTTGATATATGACCTTGGGTCAAAGTCATAACACACCTTTGGATCCTAAGTAACAATTCTGTGAAATATTATTGAACTCCATGCACAGGGCAAGAAGAAATGGTCTGGACAAGGTTTTACTTACTTCGCATGTTGTGACCTTGACCTTTGATCTATGGTCATGACACACCTTTGGGTCCTAAGTTACAATTCTGTGAAATATTATTGAAATCCATGCACAGGGGAAGAAGTAATAGTCCCAGACAAGGTTTTACTCCCTTT
The DNA here is from genome assembly GCA_035048485.1 of Pteria penguin. Taxonomy (NCBI): domain Eukaryota; kingdom Metazoa; phylum Mollusca; class Bivalvia; order Pterioida; family Pteriidae; genus Pteria; species Pteria penguin. The sequence goes on along the minus strand of CM068582.1, from coordinate 26,677,613 downwards.
GCATGTTGTGACCATGACCTTTGACATATGACCTTGGGCCAAGGTCATGACACACCCATGGGCCCTATGTAACAATTCTGTGAAATATTATTGAAATCCATGCACAGGGGAAGAAGTTATGGCCCGTACAAGGTTTTACTCACTTTGCATGTTGTGACCATGACCTTTGACCTATGACCTTGGTTCAAAGTCATGACACACCTTTGAGTCCTAAGTAACAATTCTGTGAAATATTATTGAAATCCATGCACAGGGCAAGAAGTAATGGCTTGGACTTTGCATGTTGTGACCTTGACCTTTGACCTTGGGTCATAACACACCCTTGAGTCCTAAGTAACAATTCTGTGAAATATTATTGAAATCCATGCAAAGGGGAAGAAGTTATGGCCCGGACAAGGTTTTACTCACTTTGCATGTTGTGGACCTTGACCTTTGACATATGACCTTGGGTCAAGATCATGACACACTCTTGGGTCCTAAGTAAGAATTCTGTGAAATATTATTGAATCCATGCACAGGGGAAGAAGTTATGGCCCGGACAAGGTTTTACTCACTTTGCATGTTGTGACCTTGACCTTTAACCTATGACCTTGGGTGAAGATCATGACACACCCTTGGTTCCTAAGTAACAATTCTGTGAAATATTATTGAAATCCATGCACAGGAGAAGAAGTTATGGCCTGGACAACGTTTTAATCACTTTGCATGCTGTGACCTTGACCTTTGAGCTATGAACTTGGTTCGAGGTCATGACACACCCTTGGTTCCTAAGCAACAATTCTGTGAAATATTATTGAAATCCATGCGCAGGGGAAGAAGTAATAGCCCAGACAAGCTTACTCCAGACCCCGGACGGACAATGTCATAACATAAGACGGGCGTATAAAAACAGAAAAATAAGTAAAATTCTTTAAATTACTGCATCTTTAATCAAATCAAGATAAATACATTTCATTCTGAGCTCATACAACAATGTCTGTGAATAATTTACAAATACTAAGTTCATTTTTTTTTAAAGGAATTTTCATTTTTCTTCTGAGAATGTTTGTTTTTCTTCCATCTTTTTCTTTAATCTTTTTCTGCCTGCAGCAGTGTTCATTTCTCTCTTGTAAAGTCTCTGTAGGAAAATTCAAAATAAAACTATGAAACATTTCTTATTTGTGTAATGTTTAAATGTTGTTAATGTTACGAGGCCTCCAAAGTGAAGTGAGAATAAAATATTAACAAAACATTCTTTGTCCACAAATTTTGGGCCCTTTGGCCTTTATCAAGTGGAAATAAATTCAATGAAGAAATCTAAATTATGTGAAATCCATTACAGCCAGTAACATAACACAGCGCCAATTTTTGTACTGAGCCATGTTATCAGCAGTTATGGACTTCACATAGATTTCTTTATTGAGTTTGTTACCACTTGATAAAGGCCAAGGGGCTGAAAATTTGCAGAGAAAGAAAGTTTTGTTATTATTAAGTGCTGTTAGTTTGATGTCATATTGCTGGCATTTTATATTCATGATCAGGTTACTCCCAGAAGATTTATGTCTTCATAATGCCCTTTTTTTCATTTCACAATTTTACATGTGTATCGCATTTATAAATTCTGTAAAGACAGAATGCTTGAAAATAAAAAAAAGCGGTAAGAGGTTAATATTGCCTCTGATGTATAATTTGCATAAAACTTGGATAATAAGAAGCGTTCATCCTGACAATGAACCATTTCAGAAAGGTGACTTACCTACCCTTGTTTACTATTTGACATTTTTTATGTCACTCCACAATTATTTCACATATAAGGTGATGACATTGCCTAGAAATTAATACCTTTGCAATGAACCCACCAGAAGCAGTGAGAGATCTTTTACGGCCACGTCTACCATGACAAAGGAACTCGGTTTTGATGGTCTCATCAGAAAGACAGAACATCCATGTGCCCACAACCAAAGTCAAGATTCTTGTAAAACTGGGAAAAATCCCATTTAATGGTTTAAGTGACTTACACAGTGTACCAAATGTAAAGCTATTCTATTAATAGGTTAATTGATGTTTAAAATCTTTTAAACTATTAAATGGGATTTAATAGAAAGCGGAGAGTAGTGTAGTGCCCGTCTTCGCTAGCCAAGGTCTCGATGGGAAAAAAGAGAAGTTAATTGAGACCTTGGCTAGTGAAGATGCATAGTGCCCTCTGTCTGAAAGAATGATGAAGAAAAGGAGAGAATTCTCATCAAAGGTAGACAACTCCTCTCACTGAATTACTGAATAGTTAAAATTACATGTGTAATGACATGATAGACATTCTATATTTAATAAGGATGCTGCACTAGGGAGACCTTTTCAAATCAGGTCAATGTTGGTGACCTTTACATCTTAAGTGACCATGACCTATCAAAATGATTTGGGGTAACCTTTGTCCAAAAGCCCATATTTTGAGCTACAATTGTTTGAAGTATGATCAAATTCTGATGAACAGTTCTAGAATTATGAAATCAGACAGACCAATGGATGGACAGACACAAGAAGCATAGAAAGTTGGGGTTGCATGCATCCATAATATAAAGTATGAACATAAACTGGTGAAAAATTGATAATATATAAGCCTATTTATAGTATTTTACATTCAAGTTCCTGAGTGACGTTAACTTCTCATAAATGAATTGAAAGCCCATATCATGAGTGTTATTAGCATTTGTATGGAGTATAATCATGAACAAAACTTACCTCTTGTTTAAAGCAATTCAGAACTTCATTGTACAAACTAGTACAACTGCCTAAATATCTAAGGGCGGGATGCTAAAAATGAAGTGATTATATTTGTTTAGTTATTGTATGCAAAGGCATTCTTACAGAGAATTACTTATTAGTTATTGCTATAAACAAATCTCACAGATTTAATAGCAAAGAATAGCCATAATATGGTAAATAATAATCAGAAGGAAACAAGAGGCCAAAAAGGGCCTATATTGCTCATCTCATTATCTTGAGCAAAAGAGAGACTTTGAGGGTGTCAGTAAGATCCCAAATGAGAGTATTAATTTTCAAAATCAGAACTGAACCGAAGACACATTTTTCTAAAACACTCTCATATGTTTAGAATTCCAGACCATGTGACCCATTAAAAATTTTTCTCTGCAAAAGCGGGTACCTTATTGGACCTACTTTGTCACATCATGACCTAACCCCCGGGCATATCCAGCCAAAACCCCAAAGTACTTGTAGGACATTCAGTTATACTTCTAATCATCCAAGTCTTCCATTTTTTCAGAAGTTTGTCAAAGCAGTGTATAATAGATAACCCCCCTCTGATACCTTTCCTGTTTTAATATTAAAAAACAATTCATATTCTTTAAAATCACAATTATTTCCTTAAAATTATTTAAAATTCCTTAAATTAATGCATTATTATAAGCAACCAACAAGGAGAAAGTAAAAGAAATTACAAAAATGAACATGAAAATGTAAAAAAGTGACAGTCAGAGAAAATGTATAAAAACATCAAAAATGGAATGAAACCACAAACAAGAACACTAAGTGTTGAATCATCTATACCACATTCTTAAAACATTTAAATACTAAAAATAAATCATACAAAAGTGAATGCATGTGCATGATTCAAATCTAGCTATTCTTTAAGTTGTAAAACCATACCTCTTACTGGCCTTTCTATAATTTTGTTTGGTCAACAACACAACACAAAGGGGAAGGCAATAAAAGTTACAGATCTTGAATGAGTTTTGTTTTTGCCAGACCATAGTACAACTAAACAAGGAGGTAAAGGCCATACTTCAAACCAAAGTTTGCATCTTTTAAATTCAACTGTTTAGTGGATGAAACTCCATCAAAATCTTGGGAACAAAATAATGTTTCTACTCTTATTAACATCAAACTTCAAATTAAGCCCACACTCAAATTAAATTATAGAGCTTTTCAAGTACAGGGAATATAATGACAATACACCCCCAAATACATGTACATGGGGTATATGGCCGTCAACCTGGCAGAGCACCTCATGTTATGCATTTTTCATCAATGGAATTATTTCATATCATATACCAGCTAAAAAAGAGATATATTAATTTCCGTGAGAATACATAATTAATAAATAATCGGCATATACATTTTATCTTAACTGAAAATTTTAAGCTCTGGTTTATTATAGTGAGGGCTAAACAGTGCTTTTGTGGGTCAAGGCAGTTTGCAATTATCCAACCAATTCAACATATGATGCCATGTTGAGAAGTCCTATATTTGCAGATCTTGGTCTGGAAATAATACTTTTTTATCACATGATATAATGGTTATTGAGCCTCATAATTCTGTTTCATAACTTCATTTCATGATACTCATGCAATAATGCCTCTCTTGCTGTCTCATGTACAAAATTTTTTTTGACATCACATTTACAAATTTTGTTATGTAAGAGTAAACATTTTCCTGAAAGTTATCACAAAATAGACATTTTCGATGCCTAATATCATGCGACAAATAGAACCTCATATACTTGTCTATTTCTTCACTATGTTTTGATGAGACTCAAGGATATCAAAACACACAACTTGTTTCATAAAACTTTGTATGAAATGAAAATTAATTTGAGCTCCACTATGTACCTAGTAAGCATAGAATATCCCCATTAACTTTTCTATAAGTTTCAACTGAAGCAAACAAAACTTACGTCTTCGCAACACTTTTGGTATGCACTCACTATTAAATTACAGTGATCGGAGTGAAGATGAGGTGATAATCTTGAATGCATTCTCACTTTGATGAGTAATTACCTGAAAATATTTCATATCAGTAATTACAATGTAAATGATTTCAGTGTACTGAATGAATTTAGCTAGATTTTCTTTGATAAGAAATAAGCCACTTTCCTAAGGTGAGTTATCTGCTCTTGTTTAATTAGGTAGTCTGTGTTAGTGGAAAAGGAATGGTATAACAAGCTTGTGTATCACTAATGCCCCTGGCGGCAACAAAGTCCAGAAAGTTATTTTTAGGGTGAGGGTCATTGTCAAGGTCAAATGTGTCATTTAAAAGGGCTTCATTAGTTGAGTACCAATGTCAAATATGAAGTCTCTATCCCTCATGGTTCAAAAGTTATGGCCAAGATTAAAGTTGACAACAAACAAACAAACAACAATACAAACAAACAGACAGACAGGACAAAAACAATATGCTCCCGATCTATCGATCCGGAGGCATAAATAACAATAACTTTATTCAAGTTATTCTTGTTTGTATGGTCAGTTGACCATGGTAAGATATGGTCAGTCAACAGGGTTCTTTTCAATGGTAGAAACAATCTAATTGAAATTGTACCTATACACGCTCCTGTTTTCTGATATACCGCAACATATTAGAAAACAGGAGAGCGTGTAGATCTGATTTCAATTAGATTGTGGTAGACCCTAATAAAACCACCTATAACAGCTATAGTATTGGAGTTAAAAGATTTGGGATAAAGATTTCAATACCTCAAATTAAAACAGTGTAACAATGGGACAGCAAAACTGAGTATTTCATGCAGAGAACACAAGATTTATTTTGCAGAAAAAACACTTTTTTGAATGAATCTATGCTATCAGAATTAGAAAATATATCATTTATATTTCATGCAGAGCACTCAAGATTGATTTAGTAATAACTGATCTTGTGAGGGTTTCATGTGAAAAATGCAACAAAACAAAATAACAGTAAACCTTAATCAGGTTGAAATACATTTCCGCCAATACCCAGATTGGGAGAAAATATCCTGACTGAAATCATCTTTTTTTTCTATAACAGTTATTTCTGGTTTATTTCTTTGAAAAATATTTGTAGGTTTCATTTGTAAAAATAAAAATGCAACTGTAAACATGGTAAATGCCCAAAAATAATTCATGTCCAAATCTTTGCTAAACTTGATATGAAAGTCACGAAAATTTTGTTAAGAATAAGAGCATATCTTATGACTTTGTTGTAGTTCTTTTCATGTATAACAAAAACCTATTCTAATTTCTTCAAATAATGAAAAAAAAAAATTGAAAACAAAAATGAATTTTGTTCAGAGAAATGTGATAAAAGTATTTTCATCAAGGTATAATGGTAAATACTTGGATCATATGACAAATTCAGTCTTATAAAACTGTATTGGACTACAGAAAACAATTCAAATTATGTGGTGTACACTGAAAATTTAAAAATAAGTTTTAATTATAGTTATTCATACTAAATAAACAAGAACAAAGTGTATGAATCTCAGCGAGGTCCCTATCACGCTACTGCATTATAATAGCTATTTGATGCTATCACACAATCAACCAGTGTCATACTGAAACTGCCAATAGATGCTTAATAGTTACAGAGCTTATTTTGGACAATTATTGACATGATCAGATAGCTAAAGGATTACTATATTGAATATATATTTACACAATATGTATTAATTTCTGACAAGTACACATTATATAACTAGGACTAATACGAAACATGTATGATCTTAATTGTTCGAACAGCAAAATCTTTGAGTCACTCCTTTTTACCAAAATTGTTTTAGAAATATGCATTGCTCATTATGATTAAGTTCCATGCTTTCTTCACAAGTTCAGATAGGCGTACCTACATATAACTGAAGACCTACGGATAAATGAAGAGGTCTACATTTATCTACCGTATTTACTCGAATATAATATGCACCCGAGTATAATACGCACCCCTAAAAATGACCTCGAAAATCATGAGAAAACGTCTAACTCCGTGTATAATATGCAGGGGAAAAATCCAAAACAAGATATACATCATCGTGTGATATCAACGCTTTTCTCTATTTCATTTCATTTACAATCAAACTCGCATTAAGACTCCAAATGTCTTAACTAGTACCCTCGTGCCAAACGATCGCTTCATTTTTTTCTCTCTTATTAAAATGAACATGCGTGTCTACTATACTACCTGAACTTTAATTACGCGGAGATCGCAAATGTTTGTGAAGACAAAATATATAAAGAATGAATGAATTAGTGTTATCAAAACTGTCGATGCTCGCGCCGTTACCGTCGAGTAGTTTCACCTGTTGCGTAACTATCGATTAACCAATTACAGATAAATCATTATATCACCCGTAAAATCTGCTAAATAACACAACGCAAGTATTGTATTGTGTTCATGGAATGCACACTGTAGACATTACTCCTGTTATCACCTTGGGCATTTACTACGGGAAGCAGACAGTATACAGACAATAGATATATCTCACACCTCGTGGGTTTGATTGACGGCTTTAGGTACTTTAACGGACACGCGCACCCCTCTAAATTCGCCACTGAAGCTTAAAAGCGTGGAAAAAAAGTTTCAGATTTTTAACCCTATGTATAATACGCAGTGAAAAAATGAGGGGTCAAATTGGCAAAAAAGAGTGCGTATTATATTCGAGTAAATACGGTAGACATTATTATTTAAAACTGTTCTTAGAAATGCATTCCTTATTATCAAAAAAGACAATATAGATATGTAGTTCTGTAATTTTGATAATTTATACAGCATTTTTGACCAAGAAATGTCTCTCGAAACAGATTTTCGGCTGTACTGAAGCCTCTAGAGACTTTCCCCATCATAAATAGGTATTCCAAACCTGTGGAAACTATTTTCCAAACTCCACTTCGTATGACACACACACTCCAAATTTAGTCAATAAAATGAAAAAATATTTCCTTGTTATTTTTCTTTATGTATAATACAGAAGGTGTGTTGTATAAAAGAACAACAGCAAGGAAATATTTTTCAATGTTATTGAGAAAACATTGAGTGTCTGTGTTCCATGACATTGAAGCGGAAATATGGGAGGCAAAATGAGTAAACAGAACAGCAAAGCTACTCCAGTTCGAATCTAAGATGGCCCTAGTCAGTGAACATGGGAGATACAAAATATACAATTTGTTTAAGTCCAATTTATATTTAGGATTATTTACACCATGTTTATGATATTTCAATCGGGTATCACCACATGTCGCACCTGCTAGAAGTTGTCAGAACCTGTATCAGTACCTCTCGTACGTAAAGCCTAATCGACTTACACCATTTTTAAAAAGCAACCATTGTTGTTGACCAGTTTACGTAATATTTGAATGCCGACTTGTCTTTTACAAATTTGAGGACAACTAAAGCATAATAATTTCGATCTTTTATATTTCAAATTCGCATTTTCTACTACTTTCATTCATTTTATCTATTTATATAGAAAAAGAAGGTATACTCATAAAGATGGTACGCGTTATTTCTAATAAAGCATTCTACATTTAGAGTAATTTCTATTGAAACGGTTTGGCTCAAGTATGAACCAAACCGTTTCAACAGAAATTACATTTTGAGACGAATTAAGAACAAGGTAAATGAGAAACAGGTATAGATGATTCTGAACCAGATATCATCATAAGGACAGATTCTTGGCTTTATAATAGGATATTTCTTATGCAGAAGTTTTATCTACCAACTTCCAGGTCTTTAGAAATGATCGCCAGGACTCACATGGGGGTGTATTTATTGCCATGCGCAATGAAATTACATATTCACTAGTTCTCACAAGTCAAGCGGTTGGACCACAGGGCTTTCGGCTCGTCGCCCCCCCCCACTCAATTATACCAATGTTATTATATTGGTATAATTAAGAGGAGGGGGGGGGGGGGCAACGAGCCGAAAGCCCTGTGGTTCGACAGACTGCAAATAAACAGAGTGAAATTCATTTCAGCTTTTTTCTTTTATATATTTAGACCTCCTAATACCACTCATGACGTGTACACACAGGCTTCAGTAATCGAGCTTTACAAGCTACGTACAGAGCATCCAAATGTGATTTCTGGGTTGGTGGTGACTTTAGTCTGCCAGACAATGACTGGTCAAACCGTGCCACTTGATATGTCAGGGATGTATATTAAACAGGTATTGTCGAGCACTGCAGTGTGGAGCAGCTAAACAGCTAGTATAACTTCCTACTAGGGGTTCAAGGCGTTGGACATATTTCAGTTTGGATTGGTAGCCCAAGTCTAACTGGCCGCTGCAAATCACTATATACGCGGGATTGCCGACCATGACGTTATCCTTGTAGATACCGTCATCAAGACAAGACCTGACGAGCTTAATCGTAGAACCATGTACCATACAAACTAACACGAGACCTGACGAGCCAAATCGTAGAACCATGCACCATACAAACTAACACGACCTGACGAGCCAAATCGTAGAACCATGTACCATACAAACTAACACGAGACCTGACGAGCCAAATCGTAGAACCATGTACCATACAAACTAACACGACATGACGAGCCAAATTGTAGAACCATGTACTATACGAACTAACACGAGACCTGACGAGCCAAATCGTAGAACCATGTACCGTACAAACTAACACGAGACCTGACGAGCTAAATCGTAGAACCATGTACCATACAAACTAACACGAGACCTGACGAGCTAAATCGTAGAACCATGTACCATACAAACTAACACGAGACCTGACGAGCCAAATCGTAGAACCATGTACCATACAAACTAACACGAGACCTGACGAGCCAAATCGTAGAACCATGTACCATACAAACTAACACGAGACCTGACGAGCCAAATCGTAGAACCATGTACCATACAAACTAACTCGAGATCTCTATGGAGGGTATTCGTTGTCAAAAATCCAGACATGTAGAGATGTAAATGTACGTTGAAGATGTATCGTTTACACATGTACTTTGTACAAAGCATTATTTACATTTGTACTAATCGCAGTTGTATGTTTTACATATGCACTTTCATGGGCAATTCTAACTGTGCAAAACCACTCCGGTGAAACATTAAGTTTGTATTCATGCATATTTGAATGTACATTCTACTATAACACAAGCGTAGTTTGCAGTTCTAGATACTTCCATTTAACGCTTTGCAGAATAGACACATTACAATTCTACATCTGTAAAGTGTACGTGTTTGAAGCATTGCACTTACCATATTTGGAAAATCACCGAGTTGCAACATAATATTTTGTATGCAAATCTATAAATGAAATTACTAACTACACAGTTTCTTTTTCCGCCAGTAAATATACATTCACTAGTAAGGTTCAGTCGACTTAACTCAGTAGTGCGCTGGATTCCCGGTTCGAGTCCTACCAGTGGGCTCGTTGGGGAGGCAGTGAAAGCAGAGATCCCTATCAAGGTAGAGGTCGGCACATACGACCCCTTGTTGTTTCCAGTAAATCCGTTCGTGTCCCGTCTGTCACGTGAGACAACGAAAGCAGAGATCCCTATCAAGGTAGAGGTCGGCACATACGACCCTTGCTGTTTCCAGTGAATCCGTTAGTGTCCCGTCTGTCACGTGAGACAACGAAGCAGAGATCCCTATCAAGGTAGAGGTCGGCACATATGATTCTCGTTGTTTCAAGTGAATTGGTTGGTGTCACGTCGGCACATAGGACTCCTCGCTGTTTCGGGTGGGTCCTTACCTTAAGTATGAATATTAGGCGAATGTTATTGATGTGATGTAAAGCAAGACATACACAAAACAATTTCATTACAAAAACAAGAGTATCAGTGAAACTGATGGATGCTCCCCGAACGGCAGTTATACTTATAATGCGGAAAATTGATGACTCAATTCATATACAAAAAAAAAAAATTCAGTAAAACTGATGGATGCTCCAAGAAGCACAGCAATAATGAAGGAAATGAATGACTCAGTATATAGGAAATCATTGTATTAATTGATGACGATTTCAAATCTCAATGTATCATATGGATATCGAATTGAGTCTACTGTAGAACAAGTGATCACAGTATCTTAAACTAAAATGAGTAAGCTTGATCTTTATTAGTAATGAAATAAAACTTTTTATCGTGACCTTGGCCTCTCAGAAATGACCTTGAGTGACCTTTGTCCAAAGGCATTTAATTTGAGTAACATTTTGGTGAAGCATGATCAAATTCTGATGAAAGGTGTAGGAGATATAAGTATTTCATGGTATTTTAAGTCATAGCTAACAAGTGACCTTGACCTTTCAGAAATGACCTTGAGTGACCTTTGTCCAAAAGCCATTAATCTAAATAACATTTTGGTATGATCAAATTCTGATAAAAGGTATAGGAGATATGAGCTCGGACGGACGGACAGACACAATTACACGACAGCGACTATATGCTCCCCCGAAAAATTTTCATGGAGTATAATACTAAGGAATGCCTTGTTTATCATCTTTATACTATTATGAAAAGTACATTAACCTACCTTTGCATAAGATAATTTGACTATAAATATCCGGAAAGGGGGCTGGTTTGTTCAGTTGTAATGCAGTGGCGGATTTAAAACGGGCGCCCAACCTCTTTCGACACATATTGACAATTAAAGCTCCACATTTTGCACACATAATGGACGAGTAGTTTGGCCAATACTTGTGGCTTTAACATGTGCTCTGGATCGACTTTATTACATCAAGATTTTATCATTAAACTTATAATAGTAATTTATTATATAATCTACTTTTTGTAGGTTTTAATGCGCTTTCTGTGTAGAAGGGATAGATGCCTCCCACACTTTTTTGGTTGACTTTAGAATTAATAAATAACATACATGTATGCTCTAGCCACAACAAATAGACAATAAAGTTTTTGCCCCCCCCCTTTTCCCTTTTTCATTTTTTCTGTCAAATTTGTCATTTATTTTTTACCTAGAGGAAAACACAGACCATTTCCCACCCCACCCCATGAATTAAATCGTAGAATAGGAAGTTAGCCTTGCGTAGTAAAATCTTTGGCATTATAGTACACCTGGTTGATATTGTACTCACTTGTGACTTCGGGTGAGTACGTGTTCACGGTATTTGATCTCTGACGTTCATTTAGTCAGTGATTTTAGAAGATGGCGCCATGTTTGAAAAATCATTGAAGACTGATACTTCATCGCTGCATTTGCTTGGTAAGTATATGTATTACACTACAAATATGTTCATAGTAAATGTACAATGTAGACTGGATCAATGGTGACTGCAGTTGATCTAGATTTTTTGCGTCCGTTTTTAAAGTTTTCAAAATCTGAAGACACAAGAAAACATCAAAGGCGTCGGAAGTGGAGTTGTAGTCCCAAAATTTTGTTTTAGGGTTAGTAATAATACTGATAATATTAAAGAAGTAACATAAAATTAAGTTCAACTACTAGCTCTTGATACCAGAAATAGAAAATACAGGTTTTCACCCCCCCCCCCCTTTTCTCTCTCTCTTTCTCCACTTAAGATTTGTTTCCTACGGATTGGAATGTTTACTATTGAAATCACCATGACAATTGACTGCATAACTATTAAAATTCAATTCCTACTGGCTTAATTAGTACCGTTGAGGACTACCTATCCCCTCACCTTTACCCAACCTAACACTTAAAAGTTCCAGGTTAGATTCCCGCAAGTTACTTTTTTTTTAATTAAAAATGATTTTCATCAGTAACTTTGTATCATTTATATATAATCTATAATATTGTTCCAATATCTTGTATAATATAACATACATGGGTCTTTAATATTATCATGAATATGTTTGTGATAATAAATATCACCCATCTTATAATATTATTCTATCGCGATACTTACCATCTTTTAAAAATTAGAGATCGCTGACTTTTTCTTTTTCACGATACGGTCCGATTTCTCTCTATATAATCAAAACGAATCATGAAACATTACAGCCGGCGTAGCTCAATCGGTTAGATGCTTGGGTTCGAGTCCCACCAGTTTTCTGTCTTTCGGATTTTAAAAACAGTAAAAACCGTAGTCACGTGTCACGATAGACCGGCTCCGGGTTAGAATATTTGTCTTTTTTTATGTATGCTAGTATCTGAAAAGAATAATTTTAAAAGGATTTTTTTATTCATTTTTGTCGAGACACTGGGGTATGCTTGCAGTCGGTCTTGGAAAAAAATCTCTGCAGCAAGAAGCAGCTAGAAATTGATAATAGTTCTCGATTCAACTTCTGTTTTCTAAAAACGCCAGTGTTTAACTTTCATATTTTATCCGGTTCTGAAAAATTACATTATTTGTCACAATTTTATGAGCAGAAGAAAAGGTGATCCCAGAATGATATTATACATGAACGTATTCTTTCGCAGTGATTGGGCACCGCAAAGTGATTGTTGGGAATTATGTAAAACTAAATATAATGAAACTGAATCTTACGAAAACTACATCTGAAATGCATAAAAGAAATTTTGGGTTTACATTATACAGTTTCTACTGACCCTTGTTGTGTTGAGCTCAACTGCTTACCCCTGAGAAATGTTATTTTACAGTCTTCTATTAAATTCCTAGATCACATAAATCTCATGACGAGTCTTTAGTAAAGGCAATTTATCTAGCTACTGAATCATCTAATCCATGGGCAAAACACCTATGTAGATGAGTTTATATAATTTAGGATTTTCTTCAATGGCTAGTGGCCTAGTGGTATCGCGCTGGACTCCGGGGTTCGATTCCCGCTCTGGTCATGCCGGTGTCTTGTCTTTCGGATGAGACAGTAAAAACCGAGGCCCCGTGTCGTGGTATGCATGACACGTTAAAGATCCCTCACTGCTTCAGGAGGGTCCGTTGCAAAGGTCAAAATTTGTATGCCCCGCATCAGGCAGATGCCGTTACCATATACGTGAAATATTCGTGGTGTGACGTTAAGCAAAAATCAATCAATGGTTAGTATATAATGATACTGATGTAAAACCTTATATCAACTCTATATTATAAAGAATTACTGATTAGTTCTTACAAATGCAAAGTGGCAATGCAAATATCATAAGCTCTGAAAAATTATTATTTTTCAATAAACTACATGTAATAGATAGACAACCAGACTATGTTGATATATTAACTAATAGAACTGATAGGTCAATGATTTCTAAAATTCAATTGAGCGCTCATGAGCTTGCAAAAGAAAAAGGCAGATTTTCGAACATTTAAAGATCTGAAAGTGTTTGTAATGCCTGCAGAGCAAAGTTCATTGAAGATGAAGAACATCTTTTTGTAACATTGTACAGTTAATACTGAAATAAGGGATAATTTATAAGTGCATGTTTCCTATTACACATGTACATCTGTTTTAAAAATAAGGTCGGTTGGTAGTCGTCTTTTCCTTAATTTGCAGATTTACGTATTCTCTTACTTAAGGTGTTTTTGACAGATTAAGACCATTAACTTGTCAAACTTCTTTGGTCCGAAAACTCCTACTTGCACTTCATTCTTACAAAGTTTGATCAAAATTTCATGAATAGCTATTGAAAAGTTGAAAATATGGATCGTTTACGGAAGACAGTTAAAAAGCAATTTAAATAGTCACTTGAGCAAAAAGTTCGAATGACCAAACTTAATATTTGATTTGTGTAACCAGTAGAGTTCATTTGTTTCTATTATCTGATGACTTTTAATTCTTCCCCCACCCTTAAATTATGATTGAGATTTAACAAGCAAATTCAGAGAATTGTGGTCCCCCGCTTTGGGGTTCTATCAGTAAGGGCGCAGTGATCTGTGGCATACAGTCACTGTTGTGCATGCAGACACAAATGCCAAATATGAAGGCCCTACGTCTTACGGTTAAAAAGTTACATTGAAGTAGGTCAAAGGTCACGGTCAAGGTCACATGATGAAAAATTCTGGTACCAATGGAAGGGCATTGAATTAGGGACACACATGCCAAATATGAAGGCCCTATGTCGTATGGTTAAAAAGTTACATTGAAGTAGGTTAATAGTCACATGATAAAAATTTTGGTACCAATGGAAAGGTATTGCAATTAGGGACACACATGTCAAATATGAAGGCCGTAAGTTTTACGGTTAAAAAGTTATGGCCAAGGTTAAAGTTTTTATGATAGACGTACGGACAGAGACACAGACGAATGAGATTTAATGTCCTCATGCTTTCGTTAAAAGCGGGGGACAATAACATACTTTCACATTCTTATTAGCCAAATTGCAAAGCCAATACAGTCTATAGATTGGGAATGTCTGTCTGTCTGTACGTTAACATTCTGGTTGAAGCAAAATCTCAGTAACTAAGAGAAGTATAAACATAATACTTCACACATAGGTTCTTTATGACCAGAGCTTTCAAAGTATGCCATGACATTTGACCTAGTGACCTTCACCTACTTTTTAAAAACTTAAACTTTGGCTATGTCTTTTGAATCAATAGGGATAAGGCTTTGATACTTCACACATAGTTGTTTATAACAAGTGCTTTAAATTGATACCATAACTTTTGACCTGGTGACCTTCATCTTGTTTCAAATTTGCTTTGAAATCTGGCCATACGGTTTCTAACGGTTTCTTGTAAAACCTACTACATGAAAGCATATTATTACATGTATGATAATTATATACAATTGAATAGTTTTATCCCATGTCAATTTCACTGAATAAAAAACTTAGAAAATACTATATTACTTCTGATGAAACAACACATAGCATTCTAACTTGACTTAACCCATATATATGTTAATAATGCCCAATTTACATGTATGTATTAGACTGTGTGTAGAATATCCAAAATACAATAAAACTGAGAGTGTATTTTAAGCATTAAATTTATTAATTTCATTAATATGTGCTACTTTTAGTGGGATTAGTTGACTTCTGATAAACATTCCAATGTAAATGTAAGGAGTCTCAAGGTCACCATATTAATACACAATAAGAGCAAATATACATGTACATGTACCAGTATGATGAAACAAACTCATTTCAATTCTGAATTTTAACCACCATTCATTGCTTCACTTTTCGTATCATAAACTTTTCTCAATTTTAAAGCCATTTAGCAACAAATTTCAAATAACTAAATAAATGGTCTTATTTATATATGTACATGTGCAGTAGCTAGAATGACAGTTTTAGAGACTGAGTATTCCTTTTTAATACTCATTCCAGTAATTCACACAAAAACCTCCTCCTCTTACTACTTCATGCTGTTGCAAGACATGTTAACTTCTCTCAGATCACAAGATCCTGGAGAACTATCAATGCTATTGCTCTCTTTCTATATCCAAGTCCCATATTATGCATGATTTTCAATTTTTAAATTCAGTTGGTTGGTTGGTTGATTGGTGTTTTACGTCGCTTTCAACAATATTTCAGTTATATCGCGACATGGAAGCAGGAGGTTACCAACCTCTTTAACATAGTGGCGCAACCCGGGAATCGAACCCGGATCGTCAGCGCCGCAAGCCAAGCGCTTAACCACTACACCAAGCCTGCCCCTTTTAAATTCAGTATTATATATATATATATATATATATATATATATATATATATTATACTGTACATTTTAGTAATGTTTTATTTTGTTCAAGCAAATTCTAATTAATGTGTAACATGTGTAAGTAACATTATTCATCTTTATTTTCCTAATAGATATTTAAAAAAAACACCCAAACAAGTTGTGTTTGTGAAATACTAATGCCCCAGGCAGCACGAGGTCCAAAAAATTATTTTTAGCATGAAGGTTATTGTCAAGGTCAAAAGGTCATCGACTTGACCTTGGTGTCATTTGAAATGGCTTCACAAGTTGAGTACACATGCAAATATGAAGTCTTCATCCTTCATGGTTCAAAAATTATTGCCAAGGTTAAAGTTGACAACAGACAAACAAGACAAAACAATGTGCCCCCCGATATACAAATAATTAGTATATATGTATATCTGTAAAATAATTTGATAAACCACATATCCCAGGACAGTGCACATTTTCCTTCAAACACACCTTTATAACCTTTTTATTTCTAACCTTCTTACATTTGATTTACAAAATTCATTACTTTCAGTAAAGAGAAACATAAACAAGCAAATTCAAATTGTGGTCCCCTGCTTTCTGCCACGTCTTACAGTTAAAAAGTTACATTGAAGTCGGTCAAAGGTAATGGTCAAGGTTACATGATAAAAATTTTGGTACCAACGGAAAGGTATTGCAATTAGGGACACATATGCCAATTATGAAGGCCCTAAGTCTTACGGATAAAAAGTTCTGATCAAGTTTAAAGTTTTTGTGACAGACAGACAGACGGATTGACAGACGAATGAGATTTAATGTCCCCGCACTTTCCCAAAAAGCGGGGAACGAAAAGATGTACATGTATAAATTTTCATGGACTTAAGTTAAAATTTTTAATAACACATCACAACTTTTCCAATGTGTTTCACAGAGCTTCAGGGAAATTACACAAACCTTGACACAAAACATTTAAATAATTATACTGTTTAGCAATGATAAGATGTGTTTGTGAAACACTATGCCACCAATGGCAACAAAGTCAAAAAGTTATTTATAGCATCAAGGTCATTGTCAAGGTCAAAAGGTCATCAACCTTGGTGTCATTTGAAAGGGCTTCATTATTTGAGTATGCATGTCAAATATGAAGTCACTATCCCTCAGGGTTCAAAAGTTATAGTAAGCAGGTGTAGCCTAGTGGTATTGTGCTCGCCACCTGATCGGGAGGCTGGGGTTCGAGTCCCGCTCTTGTAAAGCCGGTGTCCTGTCTTTCAAATGAGAGTAAAAACCGAGGCTCCATGTTGTGGTATGCATGGCACATTCAAGATTCCTCACTGCTTCGGCTGGGTTCGTTGCAAAGGTCAAAATTTGTATGCCCTGCATCAGGCAGATGCCATCACCATATACGTGAAATATTCATGGTGTGATGTTAAACATAAATAAATCAAAAGTTAAAGCCAAGGTTATAGCTGACAATAGACAAACAGACATACAGAAAGGACAAAAAAGGTCATTGACCTTGGTGTTATTTCAAAGGGCTTCATTAGTTGAGTATGCATGTGAAATAGAAGTCTCTGACCCTCATGGTTCAAATGTTATAGCCAAGGTTAAAGTTGTCAGACAGCCAGACAAACAAACAGACAGGACAAAAACAATATGCCCCAGATCTGTTGATCAGGGGGGAGGCATAAAATTTCTTCGATGGGCAGTGTGAATTAAAAAAATAACAAGAAATACTCAATGTCCACAAATTTTTGGTCACTAAGTCTTTGTCAAGTGGAAACAAAAACCTGTTAAATCAGCTCAGCACAGATAACAGACAAAATGATCTCCATGTTGCGCTATTGCCAATCTTAAGGCAAGTGTTTAAAAGAACAGACAGACAGAAATCAGAAGACAACAAAGTGATACTTTAGTGTTGCAATTTTTTGCAACACTAAAGAATCACTTGGTTCAAAGGGAGATTCATATGGGAGGTTAGGTGTAATGTCAATACAGTTATAGTCTGGAAATCATTTTCACTATGACCTTTACCTTTGACCCCCAAATCAATAGGACACATCCTCGGTTCATGGGGAATAAATACGTGTAGCTTCGTAAACAACAGGTGAAATTATTGTAAACAGTCATAGTCTGGAAACCATATTCACTCATTAAGGTTTTATGACCTTGATCTTTGACCTTTTGATCCATAAATCAATAGAGCACATCCATGACTCATGGGGAGCATGTGTGTGAAGTTTCATTACTACACCTAAATAATTATAGGAGTACATGTAGTTTGGAGACCAATTACTGATGTCCGCCTTACACCAAATACAAGCAGAGTTTTGCGACTCGCCTGAAAATTTCTACAGATATAGGACATATGCTACCCATCACACCTCATTCTGTAATATTCTGTTAAAAAATGAAACACATATACTATAAACCAATTCTGAAAACTGGCACCTTTGTTTTCATCACTTTACAAAATAGTTTTTGGGTCGAGATGGAGTCAATAATGATACCATAATATAACAATATGTTAAAAAGTATAAAATGAAAAAGTTTATTCGGCACTAAATGACAGATGCAAGACAGACTGCTATGACTTTAAAGTTTGATTTAGGCGAACTGCCAATAATGCATGATGTTACAAGAAAAACTCATGATTATATCAAACCCACCACTTTTACTTTGACAGCTGTTGTGTATACACGTTGAATAAAGCTTCTTTTTCTGACTAACCTGAAGTGTTAAAAGCAATGTTATCACTACCATGTGAAATACCAAAGCCACATCACTACTTACTGTTTGGAAGTTCTATTTAGTTTTTAAACTTACTGTCATACAACGATCAATATTGTCCACGAATGTTTTATTCTACTATCCAAAAATGATCTTGTTTTTGTAAGACGGGTGATCATCATAATTTTATTACAAGTACCTCTTCCGTTAGCCAGACATAAGCCTGTTGCCCCTCACTCACCACGGGGAGGTGGAAGTAGGATTTTGAGCAAGATGTTTTTTGTTATCTAGAACACTGACAAAGTCAGAAAAGGCCCCGCTGAAAGGCTTTAAAAGCAAACAGAAACATTTTTTCTCATAATATTCAATTCAATTTATCTTACATTAAATAAATGTTTGTTCAGGATCACTGTCGGTGTTGTACATGTTGGGCGATATGTTCTAAACAAAGATGATTCTAAGAGCTGTTTTCCTCTTATGATAGCATAAAAGCAATTATATAAAGTTTTTAAAAACTCGATTTCTGTCTTGAATCTTTTGACATCTTTTTTTTGGGATACAAAATCCACTTTGATTGATTGACTGATTTACAATATTTCAAGATTATTTCCCTTAAACAGTGATACTACACACAAATTTCAACTTATTCAACAACCCACCTGAACAAACGACATTGCCAATAAGGGACCTTTTCTGTACAAATGTCAACCATAACACCATGTTTTGGTTCATTCAATACACAAATACCAATAAATGGTTGGTTTCTTTGATTGTATTGCTTTTGTAACGAGTGGGAAGGTTAACCCATAAACTAGTTAATCACACTGATTGAGTGACTACTGTTCTTTCAACTGACCATCCTTACTACCATGCTGAGTTACAATGAAATATTTTTGTATTTTCTGTATGTCCATTGGTGACTTTTCTCATACAGCCAGGTCGACTCCTTCCTTTTATTTGGGACTTAAACCTGGGACCATTTGGCCTTAATGCTAGCAAACTATCAACAGAGTTTTAACAGCTTGGTGGCAAAGTCAGAACTGTATTGCATATTTGAATATATTAGTTCAATTGATTATTGTTTTATGTCACTCCATGATCATTTCAAGTATATAGTGATGGCATCTACCTGATGCATTACACAGAAATTCATACTTTTACAACAGACCCATCTGAAGCAGTGAGGGATCTTTGACGTGCCCCACTTAATGTGATACGGAACCTTGGTTTTTACTGTCTCATCTAAAAGACAGGACATTGGTATGCTCTCGACAGGAATTGAACCTAGGATCTCTAGTTCACAATCCCAGCACCTCATCCACTGAGCCACACTGCCTTAATTTTAGTTCAAACTTGACAGCTTTGTTTAGTGACAATATGTCTACAAACTTCACTAAATGTTCTTTCTGTTTTCTCTGGCTGTTAATGAAATAAATACAAAATTACAACTTGTTTGAAACAAGAAGTTAACAAGATGAAAATGGCACCTGTCAATTCAAACATTATGATTTACAAGGCAATGTTTTCTCTCATAGACTTACCTTATGGATATATGTATATCTAAAATTCTTTTGCAGTGGTATGGTTCCTACTCTTATGGTTAGGGAACATTGTGTTAGTTTCATATGACCTGCAAACAATAAACATTTATCAAAAATTAAGGCTTTTTATAAATCTATTAAAGTTATGTCTGCCATAACAGTCACCTATATAGAGGTCACCTGACTGTGATTAATTGATTGACTGATTATTGTTTTACATCACTCCACGATTATTTCTCGTATATGGTGATGGCATCTGCCTGATGCAGGGCATACAAATTTATTACTTTGCAACGGACCCATCCGAAGAAGTGAAAAATCTTCTATGTGCCATGCCTACCGTGAAACAAGGCCTTGGTTTTTACTGTCTCATCCATTGATGTGCCCACGTCAGGAGTCGAACTCGGGATCTTTCGGTCATGAGCCGAACACCTATCCAAACCACATCGGCTTCACCTGATTGTAAAAGAGGCTTTTTAATTCCATACGTATTTAATAATCTTGAAAAATAAACCTTTGTTTAAAATTCCTCTCCATTTAAAGGTCAATTTAAAATCTTCCTTTAGATGAGTATATGTGCAAGACTGTGTGATATTACTGTATCACCATGTTATTTTGTGAAATAACTTTGAAGTGAAGTTAATATAAATGCATTAAATGCCTCAAACAAAATGTGCTAACCAGAGGCACAAGAGTGCACATTGTCTCTCTCATCCTGATCTCCATGAAAACACGACAGAAAATTCAAACCAAACATCTAAAAGAAGTTATCTAAACATAAGTTAAGGAAAGAAGTCCCTTTCTTCATGTATCAGTGTATTTCCTGCAAGGTACAAAAAGAAAGGATACATCCTGAACACCAGAGATTAGAGTTATTTTTAAAATCTAAAAATCATCTTCCTTATCAGAGACAGCCAGCATGGCGTAGTGGTATCGTGCTCGCCTCCTGATCGGGAGGCCAGTTTTTGAGTCCCGCTCTGGTCATGCCGGTGTCCTGTCTTTTGGATGAGACAGTAAATACCGAGGCCACTTGTCGTGGTATGCATGGCACGTTAAAGATCCCTCACTGCTTCGGGTGGGTCCCTTGCAAAGTAATAAATTTGTATGCCCCACATCAAGCAGATGCTGTCACCACATACGTGAATTATTTGTGGTGTGACGTTAAACAAAAATCAATCAATCACCTTATCAGAGACATACATAATTTTAATTTTTTGATACAATTGGTTCATAATGCTTTTATGACTTTTTATTTATACTTATTTTTTGTTTCACTTGATAGTTCCATGGTCTAGACTGAAGATTGGTAGAGGAATCATAAGGAGGGTCATCAGTGAAGATGAACTTTGAAAGAAATCCATGAACGCATCAAAAATAAAACATCTACACTAAGGTAAGGAATATCAGTCTCTTCTCATCAATACATTTTGTTGTAAAATATAAAATGGCATGATGAAAAATCATACTATTTTATTTATTCTCTAAGTTATTATAACATTATTGAGGGCAGACTTAATGTAGTGGTTTTGTTGAAAGCTACTTATAAGCCAAACAACTATCATTACATTATCTCTTCTTCCAGAGACCTATTGTACCATTCCAATGAGTGTCATGAATGACTTAAATATCAGCTATTTATGGCTTATTTCTTATTTATCCTGTGATGTATCCATACATCATTATATGTATTTAGCCTTCTAAATTTCTATTTTGTGTTCTTCATATACCTTTTATTATTGTTGTGTTGACCTCTACAATTGCTACATCCTACAGAGAGCCATTATGGCTAAAAATAGTGAGGCGCTTGGCCTATGACAAGAGATTCGGGGTTCGACTCCTACCAAAAAGCCTGTTACTAGTACTGTCCCATCTTTCAGATAAGACAGTAAATATGGAGGTCCTGTGTCAAAGCAGAAATGGCATAGTGAAAGATCCTCACTTTTTTTAGGACTCACTGGTCAAATGCAAAGATTTCAATTTCTGTGCATGACATTGAGCAAATATGCTATAAAAGTTTGACAATCCTGGTGTGATGTGAAACGAAATCAAAATATCAAAATTTGATATTTATTTCATATTTTCAGAGGATTATGATTATTATGGTCAAATACTATCAGCAGTGAAGAGGACTACTGGGAAGATATATCTACACACAGACCAGGAAAGTCTATCTTTACTTTTTACACAAGTTTAAGTATGTGAGAAAACCTCAGGCCCACAGTATGGAAGACGTGTGAATGATGTGTGTATGTTTGTATGATTTTTTTAAGAAGTAAGAAATAAAATCGAAACGTAACTGAAATCTTGTGAACATATTGCCATGATTTCTACACTTGTTTCTAGTTTCCTTTACAGATCCATCGTGAGAGGAGTAGATAATAGGGCCAGTCAAGGAGTATCATCAGTGAAGAGGACCTGCCATGAAGATACCCACCACAGACAAGGAAAGTTAATCTCTACTACTAGGTTTCAGTGTGCAAGTAAATCCCAGGCCAGCAGTGTGGAAGATGTGTGAATGAAATGTGAAAGCGCTAATGACATTTTCAATTTAATG
The DNA here is from genome assembly GCA_035048485.1 of Pteria penguin. Classification (NCBI taxonomy): domain Eukaryota; kingdom Metazoa; phylum Mollusca; class Bivalvia; order Pterioida; family Pteriidae; genus Pteria; species Pteria penguin. Next base: position 26,654,542 of record CM068582.1, on the reverse strand, counting down.
TAAAGAACTAGAAAAAGGAAGATCAATAGTCAACATACTAATCAATTTTTAAATATTTATTGCTTATGTTTTCTACACTTGTTTCTTGTTTCCTTCACAGGTCCATCCATAGAAGAGCAGACAATTAAGAAGAGGACCAGTTAAGGAGAATTGTCAATGAAGAGGACCTGCCAGAGAGATACCCATTATATACAAAGGACAGTACAACTTTACTTTTTACACAACTTCAAGTGTGTGAGCAAATCCCAGGCCAGCAGTGTGAAAGATGTGTGAATGAAATGTGAAAGCGCTAATGATATTTTCGATATTTTAAGGTAAAGAACTAGAAAAAGGAAGATCAATAGTCAACATTCTAATCATTTTTTAAATATTTATTGCTTATGTTTTCTACACTTGTTTCTTTCACAGGTCCATCCTTAGAAAAGCAGACAATTAAGAAGAGGACCAGTTAAGGAGTATTGTCGATGAAGAGGACGTGCCAGAGAGATACCCATCACAGACAAAGGACAGTACATCTTTACTTTTTACACAAGTTCAAGTGTGTGAGCAAATGCCAGGCCAGCAGTGTGGAAGATGTGTGAATGAACTGTGAATGATAATTCAATTTTTCAAGTTAAAAGATAAGCAATAAAAACAACTGTTAACATATAATTCCTTGCTAGTTTATGGACTGCCAGATGTTTTCTACATTTCTTTCTAATTTCATTTACAGTCCATCCATACAGGAGCAGATAAGAAGAGGGCCAATCAAGGAGTATCATCAGTGAAGAGGACCTGCCATGGAGATATATAATTACCAACATGGAAAAGGAAAGTACACCTTTACCTTTTTACAAAAATTCAAGTATGTGACTGTGTGAAAACCTCAGGCCCGCAGTGTGGAGGATGTATGAATGATGTGTGAATGTTTTTATAATTTTTCATGATAAAAGAATAAGAAATAAGAAAAAGTAACAATCAAAATAGAATTCAAATCTAGTTAATGTATTGGCATAGTTTCTACACTTGTTTCTAGTTTCCTTTACAGATCCATCATGAGAGGAGCAGATAAGAGGGCCAGTCAAGGAGTATCATCAGTGAAGAGGACCTGCCACGGAGATACCCACCACAGACAAGGGAAGTTAATCTCTACTACTAAGTTCAAGTGCGTGAGTAAATCCCAGGCCAGCAGTGTGGAAGATGTGTGAATGAAATGTGAAGGTGTTAATGATATTTTCGATTTTTTAAGGTAAAGAACTAGAAAAAGGGAAGATCAATAGTCAACATTCCAATCATTTTGAAATATTTATTGCTTATGTTTTCTACACTGGTTTCTTATTTCTTTCACAGGTCCATCCTTAGAAGAGCAGACAATTAAGAAGAGGACCAGTTAAGGAGTATTGTCAATGAAGAGGACCTGCCAGAGAGATACTTATTATATACAAAGGACAGTACAACTTTACTTTTTGCACAAGTTCAAGTGTGTGAGCAAATCCCAGGCCAGCAGTGTGAAAGATGTGTGAATGAAATGTGAAAGCACTAATAATATTTTCGATTTTTTAAGGTAAAGAACTAGAAAAAGGGAAGATCAATAGTCAACATTCTAATCATTTTGAAATATTTATTGCTTATGTTTTCTACACTGGTTTCTTATTTCTTTCACAGGTCCATCCTTAGAAGAGCAGACAATTAAGAAGAGGACCAGTTAAGGAGTATTGTCAATGAAGAGGACCTGCCAGAGAGATACCCATTATATACAAAGGACAGTACAACTTTACTTTTTATACAACTTCAAGTGTGTGAGCAAATCCCAGGCCAGCAGTGTGAAAGATGTGTGAATGAAATGTGAAAGCACTAATGATATTTTCGATTTTTTAAGGTAAAGAACTAGAAAAAGGGAAGATCAATAGTCAACATTCTAATCATTTTGAAATATTTATTGCTTATGTTTTCTACACTGGTTTCTTATTTCTTTCACAGGTCCATCCTTAGAAGAGCAGACAATTAAGAAGAGGACCAGTTAAGGAGTATTGTCAATGAAGAGGACCTGCCAGAGAGATACCCATTATATACAAAGGACAGTACAACTTTACTTTTTATACAACTTCAAGTGTGTGAGCAAATCCCAGGCCAGCAGTGTGAAAGATGTGTGAATGAAATGTGAAAGCGCTAATGATATTTTCGATTTTTTAAGGTAAAGAACTAGAAAAAGGGAAGATCAATAGTCAACATTCTAATCATTTTGAAATATTTATTGCTTATGTTTTCTACACTGGTTTCTTATTTCTTTCACAGGTCCATCCTTAGAAGAGCAGACAATTAAGAAGAGGACCAGTTAAGGAGTATTGTCAATGAAGAGGACCTGCCAGAGAGATACCCATTATATACAAAGGACAGTACAACTTTACTTTTTACACAACTTCAAGTGTGTGAGCAAATCCCAGGCCAGCAGTGTGAAAGATGTGTGAATGAAATGTGAAAGCGCTAATGATATTTTTGATTTGTTACGGTAAAGAACTAGAAAAAGGAAGATCAATAGTCAACATTCTAATCATTTTTTAAATATTTATTGCTTATGTTTTCTACATTTGTTTCTTGTTTCCTTCACAGGTCCATCCTCAGAAGAGCAGACAATTAAGAAGAGGACCAGTTAAGGAGTATTGTCAATGAAGAGGACCTGCCAGAGAGATACCCATTATATACAAAGGACAGTACAACTTTACTTTTTGCACAAGTTCAAGTGTGTGAGCAAATCCCAGGCCAGCAGTGTGAAAGATGTGTGAATGAACTGTGAATGATTTAATGATAATTCAATTTTTCAAGTTAAAAGATAAGCAATAAAAACAACTGTTAAGATATAATTCCTTGCTAGTTTATTGATTGCCAAATGTTTTCTACACTTCTTTCTAATTTCATTTACAAGTCCATCCATACAGGAGCAGATAAGAAGAGGGCCAATCAAGGAGTATCATCAGTGAATTCAAGTACGTGACTGTGTGAAAACCTCAGGCCCGCAGTGTGGAGGATGTGTGAATGATGTGTGAATGTTTTTATAATTTTTCATGATAAAAGAATAAGAAATAAGAAAAGTAACAGCCACAATAGATATCAAATCTAGTTATGTATTGGCATAGTTTCTACACTTGTTTCTAATTTCCTTTACAGATCCATCATGAGAGGAGTAGATAAGAGGGCCAGTCAAGGAGTATCATCAGTGAAGAGGACCTGCCATGGAGATACCCACCACAGACAAGGAAAGTTAATCTCTACTACTAAGTTCAAGTGCGTGAGTAAATCCCAGGCCAGCAGTGTGGAAGATGTGTGAATGAAATGTGAAGGTGTTAATGATATTTTCAATTTTTAAAAGTAAAGAATCAGGAATAGGAAAATCGATAGTCAAAATATTATTCAATTTTTGTATATTTATTGCCTTGTGCTTTCTACACCTGTTTCTAACTTCAATTACAGGTCAATCATTAGAGGAAAAGATGAAAAGAGGGCCAGTCAAAGAGTATCATCAATGAAGATGACCTGCCAGTGAGATACCTAATCACATACAAGGAAAGTACATCTTTACTTTCAAGTTCAAGCGTGTAAGCAAATCCCAGGCCACAGTGTGGAAGATATGTGAATGAACCGTGAATGTGTTAATGATAATTCAATTTTTCAAGTCAAAGGATAAGCAATAGAAACAAATGTTAACATATAATTTCTTGCTAGTTTATTGACTGCCAAATGTATTCTACACTTCTTTCCAATTTCATTTACAGGTCCATCCATACAGGAGCAGATAAGAAGAGGGCCAGTTTCGGAGTATCAACAGTGAAGAGGACCTGTCATGGAGATACCTAATCACAAACAAGGAAAAGGAAAGTACATTTTTACTTTTTTGTAGACAAATTAAGTATGTGAGCAAATCTCAGGCCCGCAGTGTGGAAGATGTATAAATGGAGCATGAATGTGTTAATGATAATTCAGTTTTTCAGGGTAAAGAAAAAACAATAAAAGCAATGCAACAGTTAACATATAATTAATTTCTATTAGTTAATTGATTGTCATACCTTTTCTACACTTGTTTCTAGTTTCGTTTACAGATCTATCCTTAAAGGATTCAGAAGTGGACCACCAAGAGTTACCAGTGGAGAGGACTTGCCATGGAGATAGCTACTTTTGGACTCTTCAGAGGACCACACAGAGTTATCAGTGGAGAAGACTTGCCATGGAGATAGCTACTTTAGTATTCAGAAGAGGACCACAGAGTTACAGTGGAGAGGACTTGCTGTGGAGAAAGCTACTTTGGGACCCTTCAGAAGGCCACACAGAATTATCAGTGGAGAGGACTTGCCATGGAGATAGCTCCTTTAGGATTCAGAAGTGGACCACAGAGTTACAGTGGAGAAGACTTACCATGGAGATAGCTACTTAAGGATTCTGAAGTGGACCACCAAGAGTCAGTGGAGAAGACTTACCATGGAGATAGCTACTTTAGGAATCAACAGAAGATCAAAGAAAGACCTGCAAAGCTGATTTAATTGCATTTACAGACTTGGTAAGTCTTTTCGCACTAATTATCAAAATATCAATGTCATTTAGGAATGAGTTGATTATAGATTTTTTTTACGCGATTTTCAAGAAAACAATGCCCGCATGCATCATATCAGTGGCAGATCCACAATTTCTGAAAAGGGGGGGCCCCACATGTGTAATAGCCAAACTACTTGGCCATACTGGAGCTGATACAAAGAAGGCCAATCAAGGAGTATCATCAGTGAAGAGGACCTGTCATGGAGAATCTGATCACAAACAAGGAAAAGGAAAGTACATCTTTACCTTTTTTTAGACAAATTCAAGTATGTGAGCAAATCTCAGGCCCATAGTAAAGAAGATGTATAAATGGAGTATGAATGTGTTAATGATAATTCAATTTTTCAAGGTAAAAAATAAACAATAAAAGCAATGCAACAGTTAACATATAATTCATTTCTATAAGTTAATTGATTGTCATACCTTTTCTACACTTGTTTCTAGTTTCGTTTACAGATCTATCCTTAGAGGAGCTGAAGAGGACCACCAAGAGTTATCAGTGGAGAGGGCTTACCATGGAGATAGCTACTTTAGGATTTAGAAGTGGACTACACAGAGTTACAGTTTAGAAGACTTACTATGGAGATAGCTTCTTCAGGATTCGGAAGTGGACCACCAAGAGTTATCAATGGAGAGGACTTGCCGTGGAGATAGCTACTTAAGGATTCAGAAGTGGACTACCAAGAGTCACAGTGGAGAAGACTTTCCATGGAGATAGCTACTTTAGGATTCAACAGAAGGTCAAAGAAAGACCTGCAAAGCTGATTTAATTCCATTTACAGACTTGGTAAGTCTTTTCGCACTAATTATTTAGACAACAGGAATTCTATCACAGATGCAAATTGTCAAAGTATCACTGTCATTAAGGAAGGAGTTTATTAACTGATTATAGATTTCCGCGATTTTCATTAAAAAAATGCCTGCACGCATCATATTGACAGTGTTACGTTGACTGCTTTTTCCGTCATTGTTTCCGCATTTCATCTGTACATTGGGCATCATTCAAGAAAAAGAAATGATATTGCAGAGGAGAAATAAAAGCTTACTGTCATCGAAACTGAAAAATAATAATTAAGAATAGGATCTATGAAACTTCTGCAATAGAAATTAAATCAATGTACCTTGATCATCAAGCACATTATATGATACAGACTGTTACAGACATGAAAATTCTCTTCTAAAATTATAAAAGCATTCCACTGCGACATAATGTCATACTTTGACAAGAGAAATATCGAAATTTCCAGATCAAAAAGATAAATTTGCATGTCTTTCATTTTGGAGGCAATGAAACTGCTTCACGTAAACCATAGAAAGGAAGGTACATTATCATGTTTGTCGTATGAGAATGTTACCAACGATGCATCCATGCTGACATAAACAAGGGGTGACGGCAAGTTATGGGTAATTTTTCAAGTTTACTAGGACATGATTGTTTCCTATAGACGGTAGAAATATTTAACATATTAGCAATCCCAACATGGTGTTAAGCTAAACATAAAACACAAGAGAGTTCTAGTTTCAGTTCATTTGGACATCCAAGTTCCAAAATATCAAAGGTTATTGCCAAGCATAGACTTGCATGTCTTTCATTTTGAAGAAAATCATAGACCTTGGAGGAACCTCAAGAATTTTGAAAAGGTATACTGTATATCCTTCACGCCAGCCCTGTCTGGGCATTAAGCTTAACATTCACTGAGATGAAAGTGGATGACAATGAGAAAGGCTGATGTCAGCCGGGGATCTTGCTTGCTAAAAATTCTCCACGTTTACCATGCCATGCTATGCCATGTGCTTGTACTGATAATGTCATTAAAGCAGAGCTACAGATAAGGCGTGTAAAAGTGTAATTACGCATTGAAAATTGTTTAAAACGAATAGGAAAAATAAACAGGGAGTAAAAATACACATTACATATCGCCTTACGCATTAGATGTCCAATGCAGTGCGTACGTGATTGTAAACATTTAAATGAATAATCCAAGAAGTATATGCATCTGTAAGGAAGTCCTCTTCTTTTGCAAGAGCGATACCAAGTCTTCAATAGCATGTTGTGTGCCTAGTGTAATATGGTGCACTGGAAGACCACTATGCAACTTTGCAATATAATACCACTAGAAACAACAGTAAATTATGACCAAAGCTATATTTCAAAAATATCAATAATGGCCAAATGCTCCAAAGCAGATACCCTCTTTTTCAGCACTGCAGAAAAAACAAAATCGGGGGTGAAAATACCACTTGAAATTTTGAAAATCAGCATTGAGCTTGAAGTCAGGGGATAAATATCCTTTGGACTTAAAAATTATCTGGAGCTCCGATTAAAGCCCTTAAAAGTTGCTTTCAAACGCTCGCTAATATAAATGTTGTCCCCCTTCGTACTTTGAATTTAGGATCCTGCGTGTTCAATACGAGAACTGTGACTGGATATACATCCAACTCAAAATGACCAAATGCAGCTTGAAAAAGGCAGAAAACCGCTAACAATACATCGAAGTATCATGGTCAAGGATAGATTAAATAAATGTTTTACCATCATGAACATAGAAATTTAATGAAAAGTTGCCTGCACATTCCGAGAAAAAAACCCCAAAACTGCAATATCATATCATCAACATAAATCAAACTTAATGAACAACTGGCATGAAAATATCTTAGCAATATAATCATGGACATGAGAATGATACTATCATCACCATCAACAATAATACAAACATCCCAATATTGCTATCCCTCCAATATAACAAGGTGGAACAAGCATTCTGAAAGTATTGCTTAGGCAATACTAAGTCCCCTACCGGCAAATGGAAAACTAAGACCCCCAAGCGTTTAGAAAAAAGTCTGGAAAACTGCCATTTTAAAGAAATTTTCTAATTCCAAGGGCGTAAATCCGTCAAAAATCAGTGGACCGAAACAGAACTCGAACTTGATCTGTAACTCATGGTGGTAGAATCACACACCAAAAAATGGATGAATATCTACAAGCGTTTAGAAAAAAAGTCAGGAAAACTGCCATTTTAAAGAAATTTTCTAATTCCAAGGGCCGTAATTCCGTCAAAAATCAGTGGACCGTAACGAAATTCTAATTTGATCTGTAACTCATGGTGGTATACTCACACACCAAAAATTGGATGAATATCTACAAGCATTTAGAAGAAAAGTCCGGAAAACTGCCATTTTAAAGAAATTTTCTAATTCCAAGGGCCGTAATTCCGTCAAAAATCAGTGGACCGACACAGAACTCGAACTTGATCTGTAACTCACTGTGGTAGACTCACATGAATATCTACAAGTCTGGAAAATGTGTGTGTGACTGAAGGACAGACAGACAGACGGAGTGCAAACCTATAGTCCCCTTCGGTGATGCCAGTAGGGGACTAAAAATATTCATATGTAACTAAACTCATGACAAAACATAGCAACAGATACCAATCATGGAAACGAAATGTTATGACGTACCTCATATTACCAAGGGTAGAAATCTAAGTACACTGCATATAGAAATTATCACATCTGTGAGATTGATAATATTATGAAAAACAATCATGGAGGTATTGATGTTCATAATTTTATTACGGGGAAAGCAAAGAACATACTGGATACAAAAAGAGTTAGGGAAGGCACACTTTCTACAGGTCCCTACAGGTTTCTTCCTGGAGGGAACTATGGTGCTTGAAGGAAACCGTTTTGTGAGAATGTACTAAATATCTCCTTTCAATCAGCCTCGTTCGGGCGTCAAGCTTGACATAAGGAATGACACCGAGTTCTAAGATAATCATTTTAATAATGACATGGGAGATACCCAAGTCTTATGATCAAGGTTATAGATGTGTATGTATTTACAATGTATTTTGAAAACACCAAGCAGCTTTGAGAAAACAAGAATTCTGGGAAGGTACACAGTACATCCTTCCCATCATCCCCATTTGAGCATCAAGCTTTATATAAATAAGGAATGACAGTGAATTCTACAGCAATGCTTTAGCTCATTTGGTCATGACTGTCCCGCTTGGACATAGGAAATCTTGAAGTCCCATGGTCAATGTCAGATTTGAATGTGTTTAGTTTTGGAAAGCTAGAGGGAAATCAATGAAGGAGGCAATGTGCATGGAGAAAACTGACAAAACCTGGTACTTAATATATCCTTCCCACAAGCCCCATTCAGGCATCAAACTTGACATTGATAAAGAGTAAGAGTTTTATGGCATTCCTTTCACTCATTCTGTCATACATATCCCATTTGGACATAACATACATCAAAGTATTAAGGTCAATAATATACAGTTGTGTTTAGTTTTGAAAATTAACTTGGAGTTCGGAAGAATCTATGAACTATGGGATGCCTCACAAGCTGCATGCTGGCATCACACTTGACCTAAATAAAGAGTGACAGTGAATTAAGAACTTCTCTTAGACTCTTTTGGTCATGAATGTCACACTTTGACTTCCGATATGTCAAATTATTACAGTCATTTAGGCTCCTTCTTCCAGTGCGACTGGGCATCAAATTTGACATAAACAGGGTGACCCCCAGGAAGTTTTAGAGCATTCCTTAATTTAACTGGGTCCTGAGCCTCTCATGGACATAACGTGAGAGCCTTAAGTTGATAGATCTAAACTTGTTTTCTTTCTAGAAGGAACTATGCTACTTGGAGGAAACCAAAGAATTCTGAGAAGGTACTGAACACATTTCGTCAAATGGGACTCTAAAAAGGAATGAAACTGAAACCAAAGGCAACACTTTAGCTCATTCTGTCATGAATGTCTCGTTTAGACATTAGATATGTCAAAAGTTTTATGGTCACTGATAGACAATATGAATCGACTACTGTCATGGAGATCAAAATTATTTAACTTTACTCAAATTGAGATGCAAATGAAGGAAATATAACTTGAACTATTGGAGAAAAACAAACGCATTCTCATCAACAATATAAATGTAACCGAAAGTACAACTTGCAGGAAAATAGCGATACATTACAATTAATGATATGGAGAGTATCACATTATCATCGTCAAGGATAATATAAAAATATGAATATAACTGGACGAGGATAATAAAGATATCCGAATATAATTATCAACCTAAAACTACCATTACTGCAAGGATTGAAAATGAAAGCACCATTACTATGAGAAAAAATATATGCACTTCTAACCAGTCTCCGATACATCATAGCAACATATCACATTCATGAAAATGAAATGTTTCTAACCGATAACCATTAAGGAGAAAAACTATCAAAACTAACTACTCTGGTATAGAAATTTTCTGCAAAGTAGACAATACTAAGGGAAGCAATCATTGACATTTTGATAATCTTTTTTCATTATCAAAATATCATTAGGAAGAAATGAAAGAGCATATGGGATACCGCAAAAGGTTTAGAAAGGCACAGTAATTACTGGTCCCTTCCTACATTGCCTATTGGCCATCAAACCTGACATGCATGAGAAGACACAAATGAAGATTTAGGGCATTCCTACACTTAACAGAGTGCTGGACGTCCCTCTCAGACTCCATACCAAACCTTACCATCAAAGTGATGGATCAGCATCTGTTTGATTCTGGAAGGAGCTCTTGTGCTTGGAGAAACGTGAGAAAAGTTTGAGAAGGCCCTGTTTGAGCATTAAGTTTGACATATATGAGAGATGACTGCGAGTTCTAAGGTATACTCGAGAAAGCTTTAGAAGGCACATGCTATATGGGTCCTTTCCAAAAGGAGACCCAGAGAGCATTCGGACCGAGTCCTGAACGTCCCTCTTAGACATGAATCAATGCTTTAAAATCAAACTGATAGATCAATATCTGAAACCAAAGAATTCTGGGAAGTCACTCCATCTATCCTTCCTTAAGTCCTTGTGTGTGTGTCAAGCTTGACAGAAACGAGCAGTGACAGAGAATTTATTGCCTCAATGCTTTAACTCATTTGGTCATGAACATCCAGCTACACATGAGAAATATTAAAGTATTTCTGAATGTTTTCATTTTGTTTGCCTTTATCTTTAGAGGAAACCAAAATATATTGATAAAATCAAACATATTTGGAAAAGTATGCAATGTACTCTTTCCACCTGCCCTGGAATGGGCATCAAGATCTACTGTAAAGTGACATTTAAAACATGCCTTAATGTCGTAAGGTCATCAATTCCCGTTTGGACATGGAAAATATTCGAATCTTCTACGACGGCCTTTGAGGCCTTCTTGTATTCTATGCAATATAAAGAGCTGATGGTTACCGTCTGTCTCCCTGGCATGATGGTGTCCTGTAATGTCTGAAAGCTCATCGTCTGGCCTGGGTTGTCTGCAAGTAGAATGAGTGGTCTGAGTGTTTCATTCTTTTGTAATTTTCTATAAAGTTAAATTTTTGGGCCCATAGTGCTGGGGTGACAGACTAACTATCCCAAGGTCAAGGTCACATTATCAATTTAAGAGGACAACACTACCAAATGCTGTCATGAAAGAAATTAAGAAAATACTTGCACATTCTGCATAAATTCCTCGAAAAATAAATGCATTACTAGGTATCTTCGAAAGAAATGAATAAGGAAATACAACGGGCATAAAAATATCACTGTATTACAATCATGAACATGGAAATAATCAGCATATAGGACAATACGAAGATCCCAATATTACTATCAAACTTACACCAACATTATCAAAGAGATGGAAAAGAAAGCATAACTATCAAGGCAAAATTATTTGAAGGAAAACAAGGAATAACAAGATACCAAATGGTGTCAGAATGTGCACTATAGATATGTCCTGATTGAGCATCAAGCTAGATATAACAAGGAGACACTGCAAGTGTAAAGGCATTCCTTAATGAAACTGGGTCCTGAACTTTCCTCTTGGATGTTTTATAAAAGCCTTACAGTCAGAGTTCTATGTGTTGGTTTGGATGCTACCAAGATGCATGTAAGACAACAAAGAAATCTGGGAAGGTACTTGGTATATACTTCCCATTAATCCAAACTCTTCATTCAGCTTGGCAGTAACAAGTTGTGTCAGTGAGTCTGAAGACATTCCTTTAGCTCATTCCATCATGATTGTTTGGACATAACATGCATCAAATAATCTTGTGTCAATGTTACAGATTTGTATGCATCTAGTTTTGGAAGTCAAGTACCAAGAAGCGTGGACAATACCAAATAATTCGGAGTTTACACTGTAATGAGTAGTGACAGTGAGTCTGAACACATTCCTTAAGCTCAATGAGTCATTGTTGTCCCGTTTTGGACATAAGATATGTCAAAGTATTATCATAATGGTTACAGATTTTTAAGGGTTTAGTTTTGATAGTTACGAAGATCTTAGGAGAAAATCAAAGATATTTGGGATGGCACACTGCCTTTTTTTCCCAACACAAAAGTCAGAGATCCAGTTTGATTCAGATAAGAGGTCACAGTGACTGTAATGGCACTGCTTTTGCCGATCCGGGCTTGAATAACACATTTCAATATCAGATATGTCAAAATATTATGGTCCTGGTTGGATAACATAAATGTACAACTATTATAGAGATATCAAAAGATGTCTGAACGTGCAATATGTAAAGATCTTGATTGAGCATCAAGCTACATATAAATAAGGAGACGTCTGCAAGTGTAATGGCATTCCTTAATAAAACAGGGTCCTGAACTTTTCTCTTAGAAGTTATATAAAAGCCTGACTGTTTGGACATAACATACATCAAAGAATCTTGTGTCAAGGTTATAGATTTCTATCTGTCTACTTCTGGATGTTATGTATCAAGAAGCGTGGAGGAAACCAGAGACTTTGGGGAGATTACAGGGTGTGTCTTTCTCATCAGCCCCAAATGGGAGTGAAGTTTGACAGTAATGAGTTGTGACAGTGAGTTTGAAGACATTGCTTTAGCTCACTCGGTCATCATTGTCACGTTTCGACATCACATGCATCGAAGAATCTTCTGTCATGGTAATAGATTTCTATGTGTCTAGTTTTGCAACTTACGAACCAAGAAGCGTGGAGGATACCAAATAATTCAGAGTTTACACAGTGCATCTTTTCCCAGCAGCCACATCTGTCAAGCTTGACAGTAATGAGTATTGAAAGCGAGTCTGAACACACTGCTTTCCCTCAATGGGTCATGGTTGTCCCGTTTGGATATAAGATACAATAAAGTATTATCATCATGGTTACAGATTTGTGTTTAGTTTTGAAAGATATTTTAGATTCTAAAAATATCTAAGACCTTTGGGATGGCACACTGCCTTTTCTTCCCAACACAAAAGTCTGAGATCAAGCTTCATTCAGATAAGAGGTCACAGTGAGTTCAATGGCACTGCTTTTGCCCATTCGGTCATGAATGTCACACTTCAACATCAGATATGTCAAAATATTATGATCCTGGATAGATACCATGAATGTACAACAATCATAGAGATAGAGATTATTCAATTCTTCTCAAATGGAGATGCAAATGATGGAAATAACTTGAACTATTTGAGAAACGTCATGTATTTTCATCATCGAAATAAATGACACTGAATGTACAACTGGCTGGAAAAAAGTGATGCGCTACAATTATGCACGTGGAAAATATCACAATAACGATAATAAGGAGAAAAGAAATATTATCAACCGATAACTATTAAGGAGAAAAGTCCATCAAAATCGAACTATTCTGGATATAGAAATGATTACATCTGTAAAGTAGACAATATCAAGGAAGACATTGAGATTTTAATCATCATCATTAGGAGGAAATCAAGGAGCATACAGGATACCGTAAAGTCTTGGAAGATACACTTTATACTGGTCCCTTCCTCCTGCCTCGACTGGGCTTCCAATCTTACATAAATGGGAAGAGACAGGTAGTTAACTTTTAGAACATTCTTACCAAAATCATGACTATCCCTTTTGGACACAATACCACAAAGCTTACCATCAAAGTGGTAGATCTGTATCCATTTTCTGGAAGGAAGCATTCTGAATGGAGGAAATTGATCAACTCTGAGATGGTACTCAGTATCTCCTTTTAATCAGCCCTATTTGGGCCTAAAGATGGACATACATAAAGAATGAAAGTATCTAAGGTATTGCTTTAGCTCATGTGATCATCATTATAACACTTTGACACAGGAAATGGAGACAACCAACAAATTCTGGGAAGGCACTCAATTTCTCCTTCCTATAAGCCACGTTTAAGTGTCAAGCATGACTGAAAAGAACATGCAGTTTTATGCCTCAAGTCTTTTGGTCATCAGGCATTAAGTTTATACACACAAAACAAAACAAGAAGTATTAGACGAATCTGAAATTAAATGATAAAACCAAAGAAATTTCTAAAGTATGTACCTGCCTGGACTGGGCATCAAGCTTGACAGAAATAAAAGGTTACAATGACTTCTAAAGCAAACTCTAAGGTCACCATGTCATGAATGTCCTGCTTGGGAATAGGGAAATATCAAGATATTCTAGGACGGCCACTGAGGCCGCTAGTTCTTGTATTCTTTGCAATATAAAGAACTGATAGTTACTGTCTGTCTCTTTGGTATGATGGTGTTCTGTAATGTCTGAATCTTGTCTGAAAGCTCATTGTCTGGCCTGGGTTGTCTGCAAGTAGAATGTGTGTAGCGAGTGTTTCATTCTTTTGTAATTTTCTATAAAGTTAAATTTTTGAACACATTAGTGCTAGGGTGACAGACTAACTATCCCAAGGTCAAGGTCACAGTCTCATTCCAAGAGGAAACACTACCAACACTGTCATGGAAGAAATTAAAAAGAAAATACCTTCACATTCCGCAAAGAAATAAATGCATTACTAAGTATCTTCGAAAGAAATCAATCAGGAAATACAAAGGGCATAAAAATATTACTGTATTACAATCATGAACATGGAAATAACCAGCATATAGGACAATACAAAAATCCCAATATTACTATAAAACTTACACCAACATTATCACAGAAATGGAAGCGAAAGCATAACTATAAAGGAGAAATTATTTGAAGGAAAACAAGGAATAACAAGATACCAAAAGGTGTCAGATTGGCTCGATAGATATGTCCTGATTGAGCATCAAGGTAGATATGATAAGGAGACACTGCAAGTGTAAAGGCATTCCTTAATGAAAGAAGGTCCTGAACTTTCCTCCTGGACGTTATATAAAAGCCTTACAGTCAGGATTGTAGATTTGTATGTGCTAAGTTCTGAAAAGTACCAAGAAGCAGAGAGAAAACCAATAAATGTGGGAAGGTACACAGCATATCTTTCCCCATCAGCCCCAACTGGGCATCCATCTTGACAGTAACGAGTTGTGACAGTGAGTCTGAAGACATTGCTTTAGCTCATTCGGTCATCATTGTCCCGTTAGGACATAACATGCATCAAAGAATCTTCTGTCAAAGATATAAATTTGTATGCATCTAGTTTCGAAAGTTAAGTACCAAGAAGCATGGAGGATACAAAAAAATTTAGAGATTACAAAGAGTATTTTCCCAGAAGGCCGATCTGTCAAGCATGACAGTAACAAGTAGTGACAGTGTGAATGCATTGCTTTCGCTCACTGGATCACGAGTGTCGTGCTTGGACCTAAGATATGTCGAAGTATTATCGTCTTAGTTACAGATTGTAAAGGTTTAGTATTGAAAGTTACGAAGATCTTAGGAGGAAATCAAAGACCTTTGGGATGGCACACTGCCTTTTCTTCCAAACACAAAAGTCTGAGGTCAAGTCTGATTTAGATAAGAGGTCACAGTGAGTTCAATAGTACTGCTTTTGCCGATGCGGTTATAAATGTCACACCTAACATCAGATATGTCAAAATTTTATGATCCTGGATAGATAACATGAATGTACAACTATCAAAGAGATAGAGATTATTCAACTGTACTCCAATGGAGATGCAAATGATGGAAATAACTTGCACTATTAGAGAAACTAAATGTATTATCATAATTGAAATAAATGACACCGACTACAACTGGCAGGAAATAAGCGATGCATTACAATTATGCATTACAATTATCACATTATCGCGATACAGATAATAAGGACAGAAATGAAAGCATAATCTTTTACCAATGAAAAGAAATCTGTACATGCAATTACTCTCAAATACATCATAATTTATTATATTCATGGAAAAGAAATGTTACAAACCGATGACTATTCTGGACAAACAGAAATGATCACATCTGCAAAATAGACAATATTAAGGCAGACAATCATTGAGACCACAAATTTGACATCAGTTCTGAAAAGTACCAAGAAGCAGAGAGAAAACCAAAGAATGTGGGAAGGTACACCGTGTATTTTTCCCCATCAGCCCCAACTGGGCATCCATCTTGACAGTAACGAGTTGTGACAGTGAGTCTAAAGACATTGCTCTAGATCATTCAGTCATCATTGTCCCGTTAGGACATGACATACAAAGAATGTTCTGTCAAGGTTATAGATTTGTATGCGTCTAGTTTTGGAAATTTAAATGTACCAAGAAGCATGGTGGAAACCAAAGAATTCTGAGTTTACACAGTGTATCTTTCCCAGCAGCCCGATCTGTAAAGCTTGACAGTAACAAGAACGGAGAGGGAGTTTGAACACATTCCTTTCCCTCATTGTGTGATAGTATGTCCAGTACGGACATAACATACTTCAAAGTATTATCTGCAAGGTTACAATTTTGAAAGACTTTTAGGATGGCATACCGTCTCTTCTTCCCAACACAAATGTCTGAGGTCAAGCTTGATTTAAATAAGAATCACAGTGAGTTCAATAGCACTGTTTTAACTGATTTGGTCATGTATGTCACACTTTAACATCAAATATGTCAAAAAATTATGGTCCTGGACAGAAAACAGGAATGTAACAACTATCATAGAGATACAGAATATTCAATTGTACTCAAATGGAGATGCAACTGATAGAAATAACTTGCACTATTAGAGAAACTAAATGTATTATCATAATTGAAATACATGACACTCACTCTACAACTGGCAGGAAAAAGTGATGCATTAAAATCATTCATGTGGAAATAATCACCATCAAGGATAATACCAAAATATGAATACAATTATCAACTTAATACTGACTTTATTACGAGGATAGAAATTAAAGCATGATGATCACCCACAAGACGAAACACATACATGCAAATACTCTTAAATACAATGTAATTTATTACATTCATGGAAAAAAAATGTTACCAACCGATTACTATTGAGGAGAAAAAAACCATCCACATCTAATTATTTTGGATTTGGAAATTATCACATCTGCAAAATGGACAATATTAAGGAAGACAATCATTGAGGTTTTTATCATCAAAATATCATTAGGAGGAAATAAGGAGCATACAGGATGCCGAAATAAAAGTCTTCAAAGACAATTCACTTTGGTCCCTTCCTCCAGCCTCTAAGTTTTAGGGTATTCTTATCTAAGTCCTGAGTGTCCCTCTTGGACACAATATCAAAACCTTACCATCAAACTGGTAGATCTGTATCTGTATTCTGGAAGGAACCATTCTGATTGGAGGTAATTCATCAAATCTGGGAAGGTACTCAACAGCTCCGTTTGGGCCTACAACGACATAAATAAATCATAAAAGTGAATTCTAAGGTATTTGCTTTAGCTCATTTGGTCATCATTGTAACACTTTGACACAGGAAATAGAGAAAACCAACAAATTCTTGGAAGGCACTCAGTTTATCCTTCCTATAAGCCACATTACGGTGTCAAGCTTGACAGAAATGAACACAGGCCTTTATGCCTAAATGCTTCAAATCATTTGGTCATCAGCATTCAGATTACACATAAGGAATATTACAGTATTTCAGGTGTTAAATTTGTTTGCCTTTAGTTTTAGAGGAAACCACAATAAAATGATAAAAGCAAAGATATTTCGAAAAGCATGCAGTGTACTCCTTCCACTGGGCATAAAGCTTGACAGAAATAAAAAGTTACAATGGCTTCTAAAGCAAACTTTGAGGTCAATATGTCATGAATGTCCCGCTTGGACATGGGAATTATCAAAATATTCTAGTATGGCCACTCAGGCCGCTACTTCTTGTATTCTTTGCAATATAAAGAACTGATAGTTACTGTCTGTCTCCCTGGTATGATGGTGTCCTGTAATGTCTGAATCTTGTCTGAAAGCTCATCGTCTGGCCTGGGTTGTCTGCAAGTAGAATGAGAGTAGTGAGTGATTCATTCTTTTGTAATTTTCTATAAAGTTAAATTTTTGGACACATTGTGCTGGGGTGACAGATAACTATCCCAAGGTCAAGGTCAGTCTCATTCCAAGAGGAAACCCCATCAACACTGTCATGGAAGAAATTAAAAGAAAATATCTGCATATTCCGTATAAAATAAACGCACTATCGCGCATCTTTGACAGAAATGAATCAAGAAATACAACGGGCATAAAAATGTTACTGTATTACAATCATGAGCATGGAAATAATCAGCATATAGGACAATACAAAAACCCCAATATTACTATCAAACTGATACCATCATTATCACAGAGATGGAATTGAAAGCATAACTAAAACATCATTTGAAGGAAAACCAGGAATGACAAGTTACCAAAAGGTGTCAGAATGCACATTATAAATAAGTCCTCCCTGAGCATCACACTAGATATAACTAAGGAGACACTGCAAGTGTAAAGGCATTCTTTAATGAAACAGGGTCCTGAACTTTCCTCTTGGATGTTATATAAAAGCCTTTGTATGTGTTTAGTTCTGGAAAGTGCCAAGAAGCAGACAAAAAGCCAAACAATGTTGGAAGGTACACAGTCTACCTTTCCTATCAGCCCTTACTGGGCATCAATGTGTGAATCTTGTCTGAAAACTCATCGTCTGGCCTGGGTTGTCTGCAAGTAGAATGAGTGTACTGAGGGATTCATTCTTTTGTAATTTTCAACAAGCATTCTGAAAGTATTGCTTAGGCAATACTAAGTCCCCTACCGGCAAATGGAAAACTAAAACCCCAAAACAGACACACATACACACACACACAACATACTGTCTTTCAGGCTGCAAGCAAATTAAGTATTTGATCACAACCTTTTAAGAAATTTTCTAATTGGGCCGTAATTCCGTCAAAAATCAGTGGACCGTAACGAAACTCGAACTTGATCTGTAACTCATGGTGGTATATTCACACACCAAAAACTGGATGAATATCTACAAGCGTTTAGAAAAAAAGTCCGGAAAACGTCCATATTAAAGAAATTTTCTAATTTCCAAGGGCCGTAATTCCGTCAAAAATCAGTGGACTGTAACGGAACTCGAACTTGATCTGTAACTCATGGTGGTATACTCACACACCAAAAATTGATGAATATCTACAAGCATTTAGAAAAAAAGTCTGGAAAACTGCCATTTTAAAGAAATTTTCTACTTCTAAGGGCCGTAATTCGGTCAAAAATCAGTGGACCGAAACGGAACTCGACCTTGATCTGTAACTCATGGTGGTATACTCACACACCAAAATTGGATGAATATCTACAAGCGTTTAGAAAAAAGTCCGGAAAACTGCCATTTTAAAGAAATTTTCTACTTCCAAGGGCTGTAATTCCGGCAAAAATCAGTGGACCATAACGAAACTCGAACTTGATCTGTAACTCAAGGTGGTATACTCACACACAAAAAATAGATGAATATCTAAAAGCGTTTAGAAAAAAAGTCTGGAAAACTGCCATTTTAAAGAAATTTTCTAATTCTAAGGGCCGTAATTCTGTCAAAAATCAGTGGATTGAAACCGAACTCGAACTTGATCTGTGACTCATGGTGGTAGACTCACACACCAAAAATTGGATGAATATCTACAAGCGTTTAGAAAAAAAGTCTGGAAAACTGCCATTTTAAAGAAATTTTCTAATCCCATGGGCCGTAATTCCGGCAAAAATCAGTGGACCGTAACGAAACTCGAACTTGATCTGTAATTCATGGTGTTATACTCACACACCAAAAATTGGATGAATATCTACAAGCGTTTAGAAAAAGAAAGTCTGGAAAACTGCCATTTTAAAGAAATTTTCTAGTTCCATGGGCCGTAATTCCAGTAAAAATCAGTGGACGAAAACGAAAATCGAACTTGATCTGTGACTCATGGTAGTAGACTTACACACCAAAAATTGGATGAATATCTACAAGCATTTAGAAAAAAAGTCCGGAAAACGTGTGTGTGACTAACGGACTGATGGACGGACAGACAGAGGGACAGACAGAGTGCAAACCTACAGTCCCCTTCGGCGATGCCGGTAGGGGACTAATAAAGTAAAAGAGAGAAAACGAAAGAATGTACACATTGTATTTTTACCCGGGTCATCAGCCCCAACAGTGCATAAATTTGACAGTAAGGAGTTCTGACAGTGAGTCTGAAGACAATGCTTTAGCTCATTTCGTCATGGTTATCCCGTTTGGACATAACATACATCAAAGAATCTTGTGTCAAAGTTACAGATTTCTATTTGTCTAGTTTTGAAAGTTATGCAACAAGAAGCGTGACGAACCAGAGAATATGGGGAGGTTACACAGTATGTCTTTTTCATCAGCCCCATCTGGGCGTCAAGTATGACAGTAACGAGTTGCAATAGTGAGTCTGAAGACATTACTTCAGCTCATTCTGTCATTATTGCCCCGTTTGGACATAACATGCATCAAAGAATATTCTGTCAAGGTTATAGATCTGTATGTGTTTAGTTTTGGAAAGTTAAGACGCATGGAGGATACTAAAGAATTCTGAGTTTACACAGTTTATCTTTCCCAGCAGTCAGATCTGTCAAGCTTGACAGTAACGAGTATTGAAAGTGCATCTCAATGCATTCTTTTCGCTCATTTGGTCATGCTTGTCCTGATTGGACATAAGATACATCAAAGTATTATTGTCATGGTTACAGATTTGTAAAGGTTTACTTGTGAAAGTTATGAAGATCCTAGGAGAAAATCACAGACCTTAGGGATGGCACACTGCGCCTTTTCTTCCCAACGCAAAAGTCTGAGGTTAATCATCATTTAGATATGAGGTTACAGTGAGTTTAACTGCACTCCTTTTGCTGATTCAGTCATGAATATTTCCTTTTAGCATCAGATATGTTGAAATATTATAGTCCTGAATGGATAACATAAATGTACTATTATAGAGATACAAAAAGATGTCAGAATGTGCACTATATATAGATCCTGACTGATGCATCAAGCTAGATATAAATAAAGAAACACTGCAAGTGTAAAGGCATTCCTTAATGAAAAAGGGTCCTGAACATTCCTCTTAGAAGTAATATATAAGCATTACTGTAAAGTCTGTAGATCTGTATGCATTTAGTTCTGGAAAGTACCAAGAAACAGAGAGAAAACCAAAGAATATGGGAAGGTACATAGTGTATCTTTCCCCATCAGCCCCATCTGGGCATGAAGCTTGATAGTAACGAGTTGTGACAGTGAGTCTGAAGACAATGCTTTAGCTCATTCCGTCATGGTTATCCTGTTAGGACATAAAATACATCAAGAATCTTCTATCAAGGTTATAGATTTGTATCTGTCTGGTTTTGGAAGTCATGTATAAGAAGTGTGGAGGAAACCAGAGAATTTGGGAAGGTTACAGGGTGTGTCTTTCTAATCAGCCCCATATGGGCATCAAGTTTGACAGCAACGAGTTGTGACAGCAAGTTTGAAGACAATGAAATAGCTCCCTCGGTCATCATTGTCCCATTTGGAGATAACATGCATCACAGAATTTTGTATCAAGGTTATAGATTTGTATGTGTCTAGTTTTCAAAGTTTTAAGTACTAAGAAGCATGGAGAAAAAATAATTCGGAGTTTACACAGTGTATCTTTTCCCAGCAGCCCCATCTGTCAAGCTTGACAGTAATGAGTATTGAAAGCGAGTCTGAACACACTGCTTTCGCTCAATGGGTCATGGTTGTCCTGTTTGGACAAAGATACTTCAAAGTATTATCCTCATGGTTACAAATTTGTGTTTCGTTTTCAAAGGTCTTATAAGGAGATCAAAGACCTTTGCGATGGCAATCTGAAGTCAAGTTTGATATAGATAAGAGGTCACAGTCAGTTCAATGGCACTGCTTTTGACGATTTGGTAATGAATGTCACAATTTAACATCAGATATGTCAAAATATTATAATCCTGGACAGAAAACATGAATGTACAATTATCAAAGAGATAGAGATTATTCAATAACACTCAAATGGAGATGAAACTGGAGAAAGTAAATGTAGTATCAAAATACCCGACACTGGATGTATAACTGGCATGAAATAAGTGATGTATTACAATTGTGAATGGGGAAATTTTCATCATCCAGGATATTACCAAATACGAATATAATTATCAACTTAATACCGACTTTATTATCAGGTTAGAAATGAAAGTATAATTATTATCGACGAAAAAATAGACGTACATGCAACTACTCTCCAATACAACATCAGTTATTACATTTGTGGAAAAGACATGTTTCCAACCGATAACTATTAAGGAGAAAAACCATCAAAACCTAACTATTCTGGATAAAGAAATTACCATTATCATATCTGCAAAATGTACAATATTAAGGAAGACAATCATTGAGATTTTGATCATCATCATTAGGAGGAAATCAATGAGCATACAGGATACCGAAAAAAGTCTTGGAAACCTTATATTGGTACTTTTCTCCAACCCCAAATGGACTTCAAATTTGACATGAATGGGAAAACACAGGTATTAAAATTATGGGCATTCTTCACAAAGTCCTGACTGTCCCTCTTGGACACAATATCAAAACCTTACCCTCAAAAAGGTCGATCTGTATCCATTTTCTGGAAGGGAGAATTCTGATTGGAGGAAACTGATGAAAGCTGGGATGGTACTCAATATCTCCTTTTAATCAGCCCCGTTTGGACTTAAAGCCTGACATACTGTAGGAATGAAAGTGAATTCTAAGGCATTGTTTAAGCTCATTTCGTCATCATTGTAAAACTATGACACAGGAAATAGAGAAAACCAACAAATTCTGGGAAGGCACTCAATTTATCCTTCCTATAAGCCACGTTTGGGCAAACGAACAAGCAGTTTTATGCCTCAATGCTTCAAGTCATTTGGTCATCAGCATTATGCATACACAAACGACACACTACAGTATTTCTTAATGTTTTTAATTCCTTTGCCTATAGTTTCAGAGGAAGCCAAAATGCAATCAGAAACCAAAGAAATTTCGAAAGTATGCTTTGTACTCCTTCCACCTGCCCTGAATGGGCATCAAGCTTGACAGAAATAAAAGGTTACTATGACTTCTAAAGCAAACTCTATGGTCACCATGTCTTGAATGTCCCGCTTGGACATGGAAAATATCAAAATATTCTAGGATGGCCACTGAGGCTGCTACTTCTTGTATTCTTTAAAAATATAAAGAACTGATAGTTACCGTCTGTCTCCCTGGTATGATTGTGTCCTGTAATGTCTGAATCTAGTCTGAAAGCTCATCGTCTGGCCTGGGTTGTCTGCAAGTAGAATGAGTGTAGAGAGTGTTTCATTCTTTTGTAATGTTCTATAAAGTTAAATTTTTGGACACAGTGCTGGGGCAACAGATTAACTATCCCAAGGTCAAGGTCACAGTATCATTCCAAAAGGAAATACAACCAACACAGTCATGGAATTACTAAAAAGAAAAGATTTGCACATTCCGTGAAAAATAAATGCATTACCGGGCATCTTCGACGGAAATGAATCAGCAAAAACAACGGGCATAAAAGTATTACTGTATTACAATCATGAACATGGAAATAACCAGCATATAGGACAATACAAAAATCCCAGTATTACTATCAAACTTATACCAACATTATCACAGAGATAGAAGTGAAAGCATAACTTTCAAGAGGAAAAACATTATTTGAAGAAAAAAAAGGATTACAAGATACCAAAAGGTATCAGAATGCACAATATATATATAAAGATCCTGATTGAGAATCAAGCTAGATATAAATAAGGAGACACTGCAAGTGTAAAGGCATTTCTTAATGAAACTGGGCCTGAACTTTCCTCTTGGATGTTACATAAAAGCCTAACAATCAAGGTTGTAGATTTGTATGTGTTTAGTTCTGAAAAGTACCATGAATCAGAGAGAAAACCAAAGACACTAGGAAGGTACACAGTGAATATTTCCCCATCAGTCCCAACTGAGCATCAAGTTTGACAGTAATGTGTTGTGACAGTGAGTCTGAAGACATTGTTTTAGCTCATTCGGTCATCATTGTCCCGTTTGGACATAATATGCATCAAAGAATCTTCTGTCAAGGTTTTAGATTTGTATGTGTCTAGTTTTGGGAAGTTGAGTACCAAGACACGTAGAGAGAACCAAAGAATTCAATGTTTACACAGTGTAACTTTCCAAACAGCCCCATCTGTCAAACTTGACACTAACAAATAGTGACAGTGAGACTGAACACACTTATTGGGTCATGATTGTCCCATTTTGTCACAAGTCAAAGTATTATCTTCATGAATACAGATTTGTGTCCAGTTTTTGAAAATTACTTAGATTCTAAAAACATCAAAGACCTTTGGGATGACACACTGCCTTTCCTTCCCAACACAAAAGTCTGAAGGCAAGCTTGAGTTAGATAAGAGGTCACAGTGAGTCAATGGCACTGATTTTGCCGATTCGGTCATAAATGTCACACTTTAACATCAGATATGTCAAAATATTATGGTCCTGGATAGATATCGTGAATGTATACAACTATCAAAGAGATAGAGGTTATACAATTGTACTCAAATAGAGATGCAAATGATGGACATAACTTGCACAACTGGAGAAACTAAATGTATTATCATCATCAAAATAAATGAAATGAATGTACAACTGGCTGGAAAAAACTGATGTGTTACAACTATGCAGGTGGAAATTATCACCATCAAGGATAATACCAAAATACAAATATAATTATCAACTTAATAGCATGATTATTATCCTCAAGACGAAATATATACATGCAAATACTCTCAAATACAACACAAATTATTACATTCATGAAAAAGCAATGTTACCGATAACTATTAAGGAGGAAACAAACCATCAAAATCTAACTATTCTGGATATAGAAATGAGTACATCTGTAAAGTAGACAATATTAAGGAAGAGATCATCAAGATTTTGATCAAAGAAATCTCATTAGGAGGAAATCAATGAGCATACAGGATACCATAAAGTCTTGGAAGACACACTTTATATTGGTCCCTTCCTCCAGCCTCAACTGGACTACAAATTTGCCATAAATGGGAAGACACAGGAAGTTTAAGGATATTCTTAAGTCCTGAGTGTCCCTCTTGGACACACTATTAAAACCGTACCATCAAAGTGGTAGATCTGTATCCATTTTCTGGAAGGATACATTCTGATTGGAGGAAACTGATCAACTCTGGAAAGGTATTCAATATCTCCTTTTTTAAAATCAGCTCCATTTGGGCCTAAAACTGGACATACATAAAGAATGAAAGTGAATTCTAAGTTATTGCTTTAGCTCGTATGATCATCATTGTTACACTTTGACACAGGAAATAGAGAAAACCATCAAATTCTGGGAAGGCACTCAGTTTATCCTTCCTATAAGCCATGTTTGGGCGTCAAGCTTGACAGAAATGAACACAGGCTTTTATGCCTCAATGCTTCAAGTCGTTTGGTCATCAGCATTCAGCTTGCAGATATGAAACATTACAGTATATCGCAATGTGTTAAATCTGTTTGCCTTTAGTTTTAGAGGAAACCAAAATACATTGATAAAACCTAAGGATTTCGAAAGTATGCTGTGTACTCTTTAACCTGCCCTGACTGGGTATCAAGCTCAACAGAAATAAAAGGACACAATGACTTCTAAAGCAAACTCTAAGGTCACCATGTCATGAATGTCCTGCTTGGATATGGAAAATATCAAAATATTCTAGTGTGGCCACTGAGGCCGTTAGTTCTTGTATTCTTTGCAATATAAAGAACTGATAGTTACCGTCTGTCTCCCTGGTATGATGGTGTACTGTAATGTTTGAATCTTGTCTGAAAGCTCATCGTCTGGCCTGGGGTGTCTGCAAGTAGAATGAGTGTAGCGAGTGTTTCATGCATTTGTAATTTTCTATAAAGTTAAATTTTTGTACACATAGTGCTGGGGCGACCGATTAACTATCCCAAGGTCAAGGTCACAGTATCATTCCAAAAGGAATCACCACCAACACAGTCATGGAAGATACTAAAAAGAAAATATCTGCACATTCCGTGAAATATAAATGCATTACCGGGCATCTTTGACAGAAATGAATCAGCAAATACAACGGGCATAAAAGCATTACTGTATTACAATCATGAACATGGAAAAAACTAGCATGTAGGACAATACAAAAATCCTAATATTACTATCAAACTTATACCAACATTAACACAGAGATAGAAGTGAAAGCATAACTATCAAGGAGGAAAAACATTATTTGAAGAAAAAAGGATTACAAGATACCAAAAGGTGTCAGAATACACAATATATATATATAGATCCTGATTGAGCATCAAGCTAGATATGAATAAGGAGACACTGCAATTGTAAAGGCATTTCTTAATGAAACTGGGCCTGAACTTTCCTCTTGGATGTTACATAAAAGCCTAACAATCAAGGTTGTAGATTTGTATGTGTTTAGTTCTGAAAAGTACCATGAAGCAGAGAGAAAACCAAAGAAAGTAGGAAGGTGCACAGTGAATATTTCCCCATCAGTCCCAACAAAGCGTCAAGTTTGACAGTAATGTGTTGTGACAGTGAGTCTGAAGACATTGCTTTAGCTCATTCGGTCATCATTGTCCCGTTTGGACATAATATGCATCAAAGAATCTTCTGTCAAGGTTTTGTATGTGTCTAGTTTTGGGAAGCTGAGTACCATGACACGTAGAGAAAAAAAAAGAATTCAGTGTTTACACAGTGTAACTTTCCCAACAGCCCCATCTGTCAAACTTGACACTAACGAAAAGTGACAGTGAGACTGAACACACTTATTGGGTCATGACTGTCCCATTTTGACATAAGTCAAAGTATTATCTTCATGAATACAGATTTGTGTCCAGTTTTTGAAAATTACTTAGATTCTAAAAACATCAAAGACCTTTGGGATGACACACTGCCTTTCCTTCCCAACACAAAAGTCTGAAGGCAAGCTTGAGTTAGATAAGAGGTCACAGTGAGTCAATGGCACTGATTTTGCCGATTCGGTCATAAATGTCACACTTTAACATCAGATATGTCAAAATATTATGGTCCTGGATAGATATCGTGAATGTATACAACTATCAAAGAGATAGAGGTTATACAATTGTACTCAAATAGAGATGCAAATGATGGACATAACTTGCAGATTTGGAGAAACTATATATATTATCATCATCAAAATAAATGAAATGATTGTACAACTGGCTGGAAAAAACTGATGTGTTACAACTATGCAGGTGGAAATTATCACCATCAAGGATAATACCAAAATACGAATATAATTATCAACTTAATAGCATGATTATTATCCTCAAGACGAAATATATACATGCAAATACTCTCAAATACAACACAAATTATTACATTCATGAAAAAGCAATGTTACCGATAACTATTAAGGAGGAAACAAACCATCAAAATCTAACTATTCTGGATATAGAAATGAGTACATCTGTAAAGTAGACAATATTAAGGAAGAGATCATCAAGATTTTGATCAAAGAAATCTCATTAGGAGGAAATCAATGAGCATACAGGATACCATAAAGTCTTGGAAGACACACTTTATATTGGTCCCTTCCTCCAGCCTCAACTGGACTACAAATTTGCCATAAATGGGAAGACACAGGAAGTTTAAGGATATTCTTAAGTCCCGAGTGTCCCTCTTGGACACACTATTAAAACTGTACCATCAAAGTGGTAGATCTGTATCCATTTTCTGGAAGGATACATTCTGATTGGAGGAAACTGATCAACTCTGGAAAGGTATTCAATATCTCCTTTTTTAAAATCAGCTCCATTTGGGCCTAAAACTGGACATACATAAAGAATGAAAGTGAATTCTAAGTTATTGCTTTAGCTCATATGATCATCATTGTTACACTTTGACACAGGAAATAGAGAAAACCATCAAATTCTGGGAAGGCACTCAGTTTATCCTTCCTATAAGCCATGTTTGGGCGTCAAGCTTGACAGAAATGAACACAGGCTTTTATGCCTCAATGCTTCAAGTCGTTTGGTCATCAGCATTCAGCTTGCAGATATGAAACATTACAGTATATCGCAATGTGTTAAATCTGTTTGCCTTTAGTTTTAGAGGAAACCAAAATACATTGATAAAACCTAAGGATTTCGAAAGTATGCTGTGTACTCTTTAACCTGCCCTGACTGGGTATCAAGCTCAACAGAAATAAAAGGACACAATGACTTCTAAAGCAAACTCTAAGGTCACCATGTCATGAATGTCCTGCTTGGATATGGAAAATATCAAAATATTCTAGTGTGGCCACTGAGGCCGTTAGTTCTTGTATTCTTTGCAATATAAAGAACAGATAGTTACCGTCTGTCTCCCTGGTATGATGGTGTACTGTAATGTCTGAATCTTGTCTGAAAGCTCATCGTATGGCCTGGGTTGTCTGCAAGTAGAATGAGTGTAGCGAGTGTTTCATGCATTTGTAATTTTCTATAAAGTTAAATTTTTGTACGCATAGTGCTAGGGTGACGGACTAACTATCCCAAGGTCAAGGTCACAGTCTCATTCAAAGATGAAACATGACCAACCAATATTAATACAAGGATTGAACATAAAGAAGGATTGATAGCGAGTTCTAAGCTATTGCTTTAGCTCAGTCATCATTTTTAACAATCATATAGGAGATACCCAAGTCTTAAGATCTTGGAACGTTATAGATTTGTATCTGTTGATTTTAAAAACAAAGCCAAGACGCCTTGAGGAAACACAAGAATTCTGGGAAAGTATGCAGCACATCCTTCCCATTTGCACTAACCACATGTCGAGTTATATATAACAAGAAATGACAGCGAGTTCTGAGGCATTGCCTTAGCTCATTTGGTCATGACTGTTCCACTTGGACATAGGAAATACCAGTATCATAGTCAAGGTTACAAATTTGAACATGTGTAGTTTTGGACAGAAGCTTGGCGGAAACCAACAAGCGAACAAAGGTTGTTGAAGGAAACACAAGACTTCTGGGAAGGTAATATATTCTTCCTATAAGGCTCGTTCAGGCATCAAGCCTCACATTAGCAAGGAATGATATCAAGTTTTATGGCATTCCTTTACCCCATTCAGTCATAAATGTCCCGTTTGGACATCAGATATATCGAAGTCTTAACTTCAAGATTATACAGTTGTGTTTAGTTTTGAAACTTGCTAAGGAGACTGGAGAAAATAAATAAGTTTTTGGGGATGGTACACTGCCTTCTCTTCTAACCAACTACATGATGGCATCAAGCCTGATGTACACAAGAAATATGAAAGTGAAGTAAGGACATTTCTTACACTCATTTCATCATGAATGTCACACTTTGACCTCTGATATATCAGGTTCCGTCTTCCAGCCCCAAATGGGCATCAATGCTGACATAAACAAGGTGTCCCAGGAAGTTTATAGGCATTCCTTAACTGGGTGCTAAACATCCCTCTTGGACATAAGGTAAAAGCATTAGCACCAAGCTGACAGATCTATATGTGTTTTGTTTCTGGAGGGAACCATGGTGCTTGGAGAAAACCAAAAGTTCTGGGAAGGTACTTAATATATTCTTTCCAAAAGCCCAGTTTGTGCATCCAGCTTGATACTAAAATTCAGGAATGACATCGAGTTCTAAGGCACTACCTTAGGTCAATGGGTCATGAATGTCCCATTTATGACGTTAGATACATCAAATTTCTGAGGTCATCAATAGATCAGATGAATGTACTACCGTTATGGAGATCAAAATTATTAAACTTGACTCAAATGGTTGGTTGGTTGATTGGTGTTTTATGTCGCTTTCAACAATTTTTTAGTTATATCACGACCTGGAAGCAGGAGGTAACCAACCTCTTAAACACTGGCGCATCCCGAGAATCGTTACTCAAATGGAGATGCAAATGATAGAATATAACTTGCACCATTGGAGAAAGATAAATGCATTACCATCCTCGATATAAATGTAAAGAAATTAAAACTGGCATGAATATAGCCATGCATAACAAGTATTGAAATGGAAATTATCAACAACATGGATAATACAAATATTTGAAAACAATTGGAAGAGAATAATGAAAATATCTGAATTATCATCATCAACATCACACCAATATTATAGCAAGGATTGAAAATATCACAATATCATCGATGAAGCAATACATCACAATTATGTATGGAAATTATTACATCACATTTTAAACTTAATATTATTATTAGAAGGATTGAAATGAAAGCATCATTACTATGGAGGAAAAATAAAGGTACTTGTGACTAGCCTCCAATACAACATAGCAAGATATTACATTCATGGAAATGAAATTTTACCAACCGGTAACTATTAAGGGAAAAAACTACCAAATCTAACTATTCTAGATACAGAAATAATCATATCTGCGAAATAGACAATACCTAGGAAAACAATCATGGATGTATTTACAATATCAAGGAAGACAATCATAAAGTGTTCAATTATCAAAATACCATTCGTAGGAAATGAAAGAGGATACAGGATACCGCATAAAGTTTCAGAAGGCACACTTTATATGTATCCATTCCTCTAGCACCGACTGGGCATCAAAACAAGCAGACCCAGAAAGTTTTAGGGCATTTCTTATCTTAACGGAATAATATCAAAGCATCAGCATCCGTTTTGTTTCTGGAAGGAACAATAGCGCTTGGAGGAAACAGGTAAATTCTGGGAAGGTACAAGTGCTAAAAACTACTTTCCATCAGCCCCGTTAGGGCATCAAGCTTGACATAAAAGTAATGACAGAAAATTCCAAGATATTGCTAAGCTCATTTGGTCATCATTGTAACGATGACAAAGGAGATAACTAGGTCTTACAGTCTGTGAGGCCATAGATTTGTAAGTTTTTATCTTGAACAAAGCCAAGATACATTGAGGAAATAAGAATTCATGGAAAGTACACAGTACATCCTTCTCATTAGCCTCAATCGGGTGTCAAACTTTATATAAACAAGGAATGACAGCAAGTTATAAGGCATTACCATAGCTCACTTGGTCAAGACTGTCCCACTTGGACATTGGCTATTCCAGTCTCATGATCAAAGTTACAAATTTGATCGTTTTCACAAAACCAAAAACATTTCAAAAAAAATGCTGTGTACACGTTCCACCTGCACTGAATGGGCGTCAAGCTTGACAGACATGAAAGGTTAATGAATTCTAAAGCAAAGTCTAAGGTCACCATGTCATGAATGTCCCCAAATATCAAAATATTCTACGATGGCCACTGAGGCTGCTAATTCTTGTATTCTTTGCAATACAAATAACTAATGGTTACTTTCTGTCTCCCTGGTATGATGGTGTACTGTAATGTCTGAACCTAGTCTGAAAGCTCATCGTCTGGCCTGGGTTGTCTGTAAGTAGAATGAGAGTAGCGAGTGTTTCATTCTTTTGTAATTTTTTATAAAGTTAAATTTTTGTATACATAGTGCTAGGGTGACAGACTAACTATCCCAAGGTCAAGGTCACAGTCTCATACCAAGAGGAAACATGACCAGCCAGTATGATTATCAGGATTGAAATATAGGCATCATTACTGTGGAGGAAAAATATATGCACCTGTATCTAGTCTCCGATACAACATACAAGATTCAAGGAAATGAAATAGTACCCGCTGATAAATATTAAGGAGAAAAAGACTATAAATTTCTAACTATTCTGGATATATAAATATATGAAATAGACAATAATGAGGAAAATAATCATGGAGATTTATGCAATATTATGGAGGACAATCAAGGAGAGTTCAATAATCAAAATATCATTAGCAGAATATCAAAAAATGTACAGGATACCACAAAAACTTTCAGAAGTCACAGTTTATTTGGGTTCCTTCTTCCTGCCCTGACCGGGCTTAAAAAAAAATGGAGACCCAGGAAGTTTTAGGGCATTCCTTAACTTAAATAAGTACTGATCGTCCCTCTTGGACATAGTATCAAAGCCTTATCAACAAACTCATAGATCAGTATCTGCTTGGTTTCCTGAAGGAACTATGGCTTTTGAAGGAAACTGATGAATTCTGGGAAGGTACCAGTGTCAATCCCTTCTTTCAATCAGCCCCGTTTGGGTGTCAAGCTTGACATAAAAGAGGGAATGACAGCGAGTTCTAAGGTATTGTTTAGCTCACTGTAACAATGCCAAAAGAGATATCCAAGCCCGTGAAGGTTGTGGATTAGTATGTATTATTTTGAACAAAGCAAAAAAGCTTTAAGGAAACACATGAAACCTTTCCCATTAGCCCCAATTGGGTGTCAAGCTTTATATAAACAAGAAATGATGGTGAGTTCTAAGGCATTGCCTTAGCTCATTTGCTCATGATTGTCCCATTTGAACAAATTACCAGTATTATAGTCAAGTTTAATAATCTGAATGAGTTTAGTTTTGGAAAAAACCAAGAATTTTGCTGGAAACCAACAAAGGAACCAATGTGCTTGAGGGAAACTGATGACCACTGGGAAGGCAATATATCATTCCCATAAGCCCCTTTTGTGCATCAAGTTTGACATTTACAAGAAGTGATACCGAGTTTTATGGCATTTCCATAGCCCATTCAGTAATGAATGTCCCTTTCAACATCAGATACATTAAAGTATTACGGTCAATATTATTCAATCGTGTTTAGTTTTGAAAATTGCCAAGGAGCTTGGAGGAAATTTAAAAACTTTGGGATGGTGTACTGCCTATTCTTCTCACCAACTGCATGATGGTATCAAATAAAGACCAAATACTTAAGGGCATTTCTTAAACTCATATGGTTATGAATGTCACACTGACCTCTGATATGTCTAAATATTATGGACATATAGGTTCCTTCTTCCAGCCCCGACTGGACATCAAATCTGACAAACGGTGTGACCCAGGGAGACTTACATGTAGGGCATTCCTTAATTGGATGCTAAAATTCCCTTTTCGATAGAAGGTTATGAATGTCACACTGACCTCTGATATGTCTAAATATTATGGACATATAGGTTCCTTCTTCCAGCCCCGACTGGACATCAAATCTGACAAACGGTGTGACCCAGGGAGACTTACATGTAGGGCATTCCTTAATTGGATGCTAAAATTCCCTTTTCGATAGAAGGTCAAAGCCTTACCATCAAGCTGATAGATCTGTAGGCGATTTGTTTCTGGTAGGAACCATGGTGTTTCGAGGAAACCAAAAGTTCTGTGAAGGTACTAAATATTTTCTTCCCATAATCCCATTTTGGGCGTCAAGCTTGACTCTAACAAAGAATGATTTTGACTTCTAAGGTATTGCTTTAGGACAATAGGTCATGAAAGTCTAGTTTTGACATTAGATATGTCAAAGTCTTATGGCCATTGATAGATAACGTGAATATATGGAGATGCAAATGATAGAAATGTACTACTGGAGAAAAATAAATGCATTATCATCATCATCGATATACAAATGTAAATGTAACAAAAGTACAACAGGCATCAAAAGAACGATGCATTACAATAATGGAAACAGAAATAATTAAAACATTATCACCAT
Organism: Pteria penguin; assembly: GCA_035048485.1. Taxonomy (NCBI): domain Eukaryota; kingdom Metazoa; phylum Mollusca; class Bivalvia; order Pterioida; family Pteriidae; genus Pteria; species Pteria penguin. The sequence goes on along the minus strand of CM068582.1, from coordinate 26,621,243 downwards.
CAAGAGTAATACAAATACTCATGTATATTTGGAAAAGAATAATATAAATATATTAGAGTATGGTTAATACCAACATTGTAACAAGGACTGAAATTATCACTATCACTGATGAAGCGATGCATTACAATTATGGATATGAAAATTATCACATTATTATGGTCTGAAGGATAATACAAATATACACATAAAATTATTAACATCACATCAACATAATTATAAGGATTAAAATGAAAGCATTATCACTATGGAGAAAAAACACTGGCACTTGTAACTAGTCCCCGATACAACATAGGAAAATACCACATTAACGGAAATGAAATGTTACCAACTGAGACCTATTAAACAGAAAAAACCATTGAAATCAAAGTATTTTGGATATAAAGATTATCATATCTGCTAAATAGAGAGTATTGAGGATAACAATCATGCAGGCATATATATAGTATCAAGGAAGAAAATCATAGCGTGTTCCATGGTCAATACAAGATACCACAAAAAGTTTCAGTACGCACACTTTATACGTGTCCTTTCCTCTAACTCCGACTAAGCCTCAAAACAAGGAGACCCTGGAAATCTTTGGGTATTCCTTATCTTAACCGAGTCTTGAACGCCCCTCTTGGACATAATATCAAAGCCTTACCATCAAACTGATATAGCAGTATCTGTTTTGTTTCTGGAAGGAACTACGGCGCTATGATAAATTCTGGGAAGGTACAGGCCTCAATATCTTCTCTCCATCAGCCCTGTTTAGGCGTCAAACTTAACATAAAGAAGGAATAACGGCAATTTCGAAAATATTGCTTTAGCTGATACCATCATCATTGTAACAATGACATTGGGTATATCTAAATCTTATGATCAAGACAGTTTATCTTGAACAAAACCAAGAAGCTCTGAAGGAACGCAAGAATTCTGGGAAGGTACACAGTACATCCTTCCCATTATCCCCAATCGGGTGTAAAGCTTTACATAAACAAGAAATGACGGTGAGTTATAAGGTATTGCCTTAGCTCATTTGGTCATGACTTGTCCCACTTGGACACAAGAAATACCAGTATCATGGTCAAGGCTACAAATTTGAACGTGTTTAGTTTTGGGAGAACCAAGAACTTTGGCAGAAACCAACAAAGGAACAAATGTGCTCGGAGGAAACTGATGACTTATGGGAAGGTAATATATCTTTCCCATAGGCCCCATGCAGGCATCAACTAGCTCGACATTAACAAGGAATGTTACTGAATTTATGGCATTCCTTTCCCCATTCAGTCATGAATGTCCCGTTTGGACACTGGATCCATAAAAGTCTTACCTTCAAGGTTGTACAGTTGTGTTTACTTTTGAAACTTACCAAGGAGCTTGGAGAAAATCAACAAACTTTGGGATGGTACACTGCTGTTTCTTCTACCCAGCTGTGTGTTAGCTTCAAACCTGTCATACATAGAAAGGGGCAGCAAGTTCAAGGTTATTCAGATGCATTATAGGATGCATGTGCATAGGTAAGCATCCCAAGATGAACTTTCGGCAGTGATGGGACATTGATTAATTTTCAAAATCATTCATCAGTTTGAATCGGTTGATGCTTCCGATGTGATTTTACTGATTACCAGTATAATCGGATGTTGCTTTATGAATAAAATAAAGCATAACCTTGGTAGTTTCGTCATTTTGACATTCAAATTATCTACATTGCTTTGCTGCTTAGCACTTTCTATATATGCACCTTTTGGTTCTTAATCACCTTTGCTTAGTGCTAGTTGGCATGTAACACATAAGTATGGTGAATGGTGTGATGTATGTCCATATGAACCATTAACCAGGCACTATTAGCATCAAAATAACCTGGGGGTTCCAACTAGTATAGAAAGAGAGAGATACCTATTACTTTTGTTTTCTTCACACCAGGGTGATCATATATCCTTGTGGTCGAAATTATTTATAACTCTTACGGTGTGTAAAAGTAACAAGAAACTGCTGAAGGCAGTATGGCCAGACTTTGAGAGTTGAGCGTTGAGAGTTATTGAAAGTAGAATGTGTTTTGAAACTAAATTCAGATATGAATTTGACTTTGAAACTTAGTACATTTAAGTTCAAGGTCCCAAAGTTGGCCGAGTATAGTGCTCATCAATGTCCATCTGTGTGCCAAGTTTGAAGGATCTTATCCTGATGATCTTTCCGTAATTGATTTATACTATAATATGCATTTGACCTTGAAACTGTGTATTGAAGGTCAAGCCCATAAAGTCTGAAATGGATAGAGCTCATCAATAACCAATCATATGTTACATTAGAATGATCTAATTTCATTGTAGGGGGAATAATTATGCATTTGACCTTGAACTGGGGTACCTTTAAGGTCAAAGTCACAAAGGTCTATCTACATGCGTGATTTGAAAGATCTGATTCTCAGGATCTTCCTATAATTGAGCTAACTTCAATATATGTTTGGCCTTGAAATTGGTAACCTTCAAGATCAAGGTCACAAAAGAAAGTCACCTGTAATAGTTCTCTTTAAAATCAATCAATGTGTGAGGTTTGAAAGACATAACTGTCACGGTATTTCTGTAATAGAACTAAAGTCAATTACTCATTGACCTTGAAATTGGAAGCCTTCGAAGATTAAGTCACAAACAAAAGTTTTTCTATCGGTAAAGCTCATCAAGGTCTATCTACATGTGAATTCTAAAAGAGTTTTTGTCTATGGTCTTTCAACTAAATCAAATTTTGCATTTGACCTTGAATCTGGGTACCTTCGTGGTCAAAGTCACAAACAAGGTTTCAATGGATAGAGCTCTACAAGTTCTATCTACATATGAAGTTTGAACTACAAAACTCTCAAGGTCTTTCTGTAAATCAATCACTCATTTGACCTTGAAACTCGGAACTTTCAAGGTAAAGGTCACAAACAAAGGTTTCAACTGATAGATGTGAAGTTCGAAAGTTTGAAAGACATCATTCTCATAGTTTTTCTATAACTGAACTAAAGTCAAATACACATTTGACCTTGAAACTGGGAACCTTCAAGGTCACAAAGATTTAAATGGACAGAGCTCATAAAGGTCCATCTACATGTGAAGTCTGAAAGAGTTATTGTCAATGGTCTTTCTGCAATGAACTAAAACACACGAGCTAAACCAAATTGTTGAAGCAGACTAACGGACATCACCAGCAATTCCACCAATAAGTATGAAACCTTTGTCTCGTAAATACAAGAGAAATCTGCTTTCTTAACCAAATTATTATTACAATGTCAAGGTACTGTCAAAAGAAATCTGTTTACAGAACTCATGAACCAAGTTATTAATACAAGATCAAGGTTCAAGATCACTGAGTCAAATGTCTTGGTATCAAAATGTAGTACATGTACTTGTAATTGTGCATATACGTGTAATATAAAAGCCCTATCCCTTAAACTGCAAGAGAAATCTGCTAAGAGAACTTCTAAACTAAAGTATAATTACAAGACCAAAGATCAAGGTCATTAAGTCAAATACCAAAGTTCAAGGTCTAGGTCACTAGGTCAAATGTTTTGGTATCAAAGTGTGTGTGTGTGTGTGTGTGATTGTGTGTGTGTGTGTGTGTGAAATATGAAAGCCCTATCCCTTATACTGGAAGAGAAATCTGCTTTCAGAACTTTTTAACCAGACAGACAGACAGACAGAGTGATTCCTATACATCCCCCAACCTTCGTTTGCGAGAGGTATAATTATGTTTTGCATGAATATGTAGTGAATTAACAGTCAGAAGGAAAACTCCGTCTCTTCCTGCACAGCTTGATAGGTAGAGAACTGAAATTTGTTCAGGAACAGTAACTACAGCATGCATGTTTGTCTGCTACAATCGTAGTTCAAGAGTAAGGCTTGTTAAAATCAAAACAAAATCAACAACTACCTGATACATGATACTTGTATTGAAATGGAAAAGAGCAACCAGAAAAAAAATGACGAGCTGTGTTTGTGAAACAGTAATGCCCTGGCGGCACTAAACTTTGAAAGTCCAAAAAGTTATCTTTAGCATGAAAGTCATTGTTAAGGTCAAAAAGTTATCAACCCTGGTGTCATTTGAAAAGGTTTCATTAGTTGAGTATGCATGTGAAATATGAAGTCTCTATCCCTCACGGTTCAAAAGCTATAGCCAAGGTTAAAGTTGACAACAGACAGGAAAAAAACAATACATTTCACTGAGCCTGACGATGTTTAATTTCAAAATAAACAAGGACGATGCCAAGCGTGGCATCCCTTTGTACGGAAGCAAAATCCATGGTATTAATTTGACCTTAACCTCTTGACCTTAAATCAATAAAAATTAAATGCGAAGTTTGAATGTAATAGGACTATAATTAAGGCTTCTAGAGTGTCTACAAAGTTTTTCTATGATGACCCTAACCTTGGACCTTTAAACCCCAAAATTAATAGGGATCTTCCTGTCGTCATACTTATACATGTGTTGTATGTGAAGTATGAACCAAAAAGGGCGTAAACTGTGATTTTTAGGGTGTCTACAAGGTTTTGTTACAGACACATGCAACTACACACGACCGTACCTATACTATATACCCTCTGCAACACTTAAGACATGCGACATTAAGACATACGACATACAGACATAAGACAGATTTATTAAGAGTTGTCATGATACTTTAACAATCATTAATATTAGTTCTGTAGAGCATTTCAAACAACTTTTATACAAAAATACAGGTACATATAGATATACAAGCACATGCACAATATACACAAAAAAAAAAGATTCTCACTCACCTGAGAATCTATAACTGCCCAAAGGGAAAAGCAAAGAGGTACCTATGAACTTCTTTGATCTTTCAATGTAAATAAATCATAAAGAGAATGAAAAAAGTGCAAGTTTTTTTGTTTTGAATCAGGGAGGGGATCTGAATACTTTTGAAGATACAAGACCATTTATAAAAGGGTGGGATCAGCAGCTGACAAACTTTTGTGAAGAAAAACATGATGCAACCTTGTCACGAATGCAAAGTCATGTTCGGCGAGATCGGACATCATACTTTATACACAAATGACAAATCATTATTGTGTTTTAAGATAAAATGGCAGCCAGCAAAAGTTACAGATCTTATTGGAAAAGATATTGCTATGGTCGAGCAAGTTAATTGTTCATTTATTGGATTATATGTTGCAAGTTTGCTATGCAAATGTTTATTTGTCGCCAGAGGCTTGTACAACCTGATACTGGTTGGTATCGCTGAAATTCCAACTTAAGATGAACAAAGTCTCTCTGATCCTCTCCCACAAATCGCCGATATCAAAAGTGGAAGAAAGGCAGAGAATCTTGGACTATAAACAAACTTGGTAGAGGGCCTATATGTGGATACATGTAGCATTTTATGTATAAGTTTCATCAAAATCCACTAAGTTGTTCCAGAGTGAAATTTGAAAATGTGAAAATACCCCCCCATCCCCTTCCTCTCTACATTTTTTGTAATCTTAAATTCAGGAAAAATTCAACAAGAGCAATGACTAGCATGGCATAATATGCCTGTTGCTTAGCTTGAAGGGGATCAATTTGAATGAATGGCCAAGTTTCAACCCAAAACATGTACCTTGAAACACTGACATAAAGAAATCTGGAAAACTCTAAAATCCTTGAAAATTTCCAAGTTCAAGGGGCATAACTCTGGCAAATCAAATGCAATCATATCCAAATGTGAAGTGGTACTGACCCTCATTGATATAAAGTAATATATCAAGTTTTGATCAAATACCTTTGAAGACTGCAGTAAAAAGTCCAGAAAGCTGTAAAATCCTTGAAATTTTCAAAAACCAAAGCAATCATACCCAAATGCGAACTGGTACTGACCCTCATTGATAAAAAGTTATATATCAAGTTTTAATGTAATACCTTTAACGACTGCAGGAAAAAGTCTGGAAAACTGTAAAATCCTAGAAAATTTCTTAGTTCAAGAGCTGCAACTCTGGCAAAACCAAAGCAATCATACCCAAATGTAAACTGGTACTGACCCTTGTTGATATAAAGTAATATACCAAGTTTTAATCCAATACCTTCAAAGACTGTAGAAAAAAGTCTGGAAAACTGTAAAATCCTCGAAAATTTCTAAGTTCAAGAGTCGTAACTTTTGCAAAACCAAAGCAAATTCATATCCAAATGCAAACTGGTACTGACCCTAGTTGACATAAAGTTATATGCTATGTTTCAATCCAATACCTTGAATGAATGCAGAAAAAAGTCCGGAAAACATGACCTTGAATGGACGGACGGACACACAGACAGACGAACAATGCCATAACATAATATGCCCCATCTTACGACGGGCATATGTAAGACGGGCGTATAAATATATACCAAGTTTCATCGAAATCCTTCCTTTTAACGGTTCTGAAGTTGAAAATATTTAACAGGCTGGGGGCAACCTCTCATATGAGAGATAATCACTCAAATGAGTAACTATCTCTCTTTTCAGTAATCAATTTCAAGGAATGAACAGAGGTAAACAAGTACTAGAAAATGAAATTTTGGAATTATGACTTGAAATTCAAAAGGGCACATGTTTACAACATACTGAATATAGTTTAGAAAACAAGTTGACATTTTTAGGGTAACTCACTCTTTTGGAGTTTATATCTGCATAAATGTTATAGCTATAGACTCCAAAATGGTAAGTTGAAAAGGTAAACTTCTTTTGTATTTTATGTTCAGTATATTATAAAGATGTGCCCTTTTAAGTCAAAATTTTGAAACTTTAATTTTTTGGTACTTGTTTACCTCTGTTCATTCCTTGAAATTGATTACTGAAAACAGTGTTAGTTACTCATTTGAGTGATTATCTCTCATATGAGAGGTTGTCCCTAACCTGTTTAAAGTTTATAGACAGGTGGACAGACAGACAGTTGAAGAGACAAATGACAGACAACCGGTCATCAGAAACACTAAGAAAAACTCATTTGAGCTTTCAGCTCAGGTGAGCTAAAATGAAAATCTGCATCAACATATTTACACATCATTATTGACATCAAGATAATAAAAAAGGCGAAAAGGCAGAGTATGGCCTGGCTATCCTTTCCAATACTCACCTTTCTCAGTGTCAATGCATAGCAAGATACAGTAAATCATGTATTATTTATAATATTTAAAATGATATTGAAAATAAATAAAACATGTAGACTAACTGGTCTTGGATCCGCCCAGTCTAAAACAGTAAAAGGCATTCAAAAACTGAAAGAAGTACTTGAAATTAAACTTGTAATTTAGTTTAAATGCATAATGCAAATTAAACCAGTGTTAAAGCATACCTAAACATAAGACAAGTTGGTGAATTTCACACGACAACCAAAAAGATCTAACTGCGAAGACGATATGCAGTCGGACCTCGAAACTTCAGTCTTCACATTCAAAATCTTTGATGACATTTGCCAGTTTGCAGAGACACACAATGACACATGCATATGCACGTATACAATATATTTCATTTGTATATTGTATATGTCTCTGATCTATGAATTAATAAACTGGCACTGTCCACAATAAACAATGACTTGATACACTGTCAAACATACATTACTTATCAAAAACCATCTTACCTGTCGCATTTCCACTGTCAGTAACTGTATTTCATCTAAGCTACGCTGGACATGCTGCAAGTTGTACGAGTTAGACAAGCCGCGCCAAATTATTCTGTAGGCCTCGACCTTTTACTTGCGTTTTCGGAATACCTCGTGTATTAGGGTAACGGTGAAAACATTTTTTAGGATTATTGATTTTTAGTATGAATTATTTCATCCCTGTATAAACAAGAATTGTTTTAAAGGGTTTTGCGTGTGGCATTAGACAAAGGGGGGATTTGGGGGGTTTGCTTCCATTTTCCATTTTCAGTCGTTACAAACTACTGAGCACCGATTCACTTTTTAGGTCCCTTAATCAAAGGGCGGATCCAGCAAGGGGGACAGAGGGTCCGGACCCCCATGAGATTTTCATGGAATGGAGCTATTGTTATAACTAATTTGTTAACGACATAATTCAACATCTTCTTAGTATAAAACAATTATTTAGACGTAGGCCTAAAGCACTCACATCTTGCGACTAGCTGCAACCAGTTCAAGCATTGATATAAGATATACAATGTATTCATGCGCGGATACAGAGGGGGGGTTGGGGGGTCCAGGGGGGATCCGAAAATTTTACCAAAAAAAGGTAATATTTGGGCATTTTTGGGGTTGGACCCCCCTCGCCTAAGAGAAAAATTTACCTTTTTTGGTTGGACCCCCTCTGACAAAAATTTCTGGATCCGCGCATGGTATTCATTTAAAACATTTAGGCAAATTGAATCAAAAGATGAAATTTTGGTCTGTAAATATTGTAACCTCTCCCCCCCCCTTTCTTTCGACAGTTCTTCTATATCACCAATATATTTGATATATTTTATTGACCGCATTGCAAAGCAATTCCGGTCTATAAATTGGCGAAATCCGTCCGTCCGTCCGCACGGCGTCAACATTTTGCGTTTAGCATTTGCGTTTATCTTGGTTTCTTTCATACCCTAAAGGGTACTTATGTCAAAGTTTGTAGATACTTGAATGTTTTATCCAACCAATACAAAAATTTAGTGACCTTGACCTTGAATTTACGCTTCAGTGAACACACACTTTTTTTTTTTGCCTTTAGAGTGACCACTTGCAAATATGTATTGTTAATGTTAATGCAAAGCAATTCCAGTCTATAAATTGGCGAAATCCGCCCGTCCGTCTGTCCGTCTGTCTGTCTGTCCATCCGTCCGTATTTTGCGTTTAGCATTTGCAATCCGGTCATACCGTTCTTGATGGTTTCTTGTTTCCTATTTTGTGTTTATAAATACTGGACTTGCAAGGAATTATGTAAAGCACTAGATTTTCTCATGAATAATATTTTTGTGCAATTTGATGGCAAGATATATCAACAAATAGTTGAGATTCCTATGGGTACTAACTCCGCGCCTCTGATAGCAGATTTATTTCTTTATTGTTATGAGAGGGATTTTATGGTTTCTATTCAAAAATCAAAACGTTTTGACCTCATTGACAAATTTAATAATACTTGCAGATATCTGGATGACATTTTGGTTATCGACAACCCTGAATTCGAACAATTTATATCAGAAATATATCCACCAGAGCTCACATTGAATAAAGCTTATACTTGAGATAAATCTACACCTTTCTTAGATTTAAACATCAAAATTATCAACCACCTAATATATACTAATATTTATGATAAACGTGAGGATTATGGATTTCCTATTGTAAATTTCCCTTACTTGGATGGCGACGTCCCTCGACTCCCATCATATGGTATCTATATATCTCAATTAGTTCGATTTGTCAGAGGCAGCACCGATGTTTTGGACTTTCATATACGAATTTACAAATTACTACTAAACTTTTAACTCAGGGTTACAGATATCACAAGCTAAGAAAAACATTCGGCAAATTCTTCAGATCTTATTCAGAACTTCTATCTAAATTTGGAAATATTTCTTTTCAACAGTATGTATCCAATGGAATTTCCCATCCTAATTTTTACGGTGATCTCGTATATAAACTAAGGAAAGTAAAAGGCCCCGATAACATTATTTTATCATGTAATAAAATAGTCAAACGTCTTCTAAATAGACAATATGATGTTGAGATCATCAAAAAGACTATAGGTCTTGTATTTGGCCCCTCTACAGCCTTAAGCAGACTTTTACTTGAACATTGCACACTGACTAACAGGGTGGTGGGGACTATATGACGGGCCTTGTCCAAACCTCTTTCAGAGGAGACATGGTCCTGAACCTCGTCCCCTCTGACTGTTAGTCGGGACTCCTACAGATCTAAGGGCTTAGCTCGCTTTCAGGCTGGCAGAGCACGGTTTATCATGTTGATGTCGCATATATTTTTATACCATTATGTGTTTTACAATACCTTACGTGTTTATATTTTTATGACCTCTCAATATGCGATACCTGTTGATCCTTGTTCTTTACATGGAGGATTATTTATAAATTTTTAAATGTACGTCCTTTGATTGTTCTGCTGTTACGGTGAGTGGGAAGGTGGGCTCGTAAACCGGTTAACCACACCATTTGTTTGGCTTTTGCCAAATTAAATGACCGTCCTAAGTCGGTATCGTAATTGAACTACAATCAAATATTTTTGTAATGTGTTATATGTTCTAGTATATTATTTATATTCGTGTATTGTATAGCTCCATGGTGACTTCTGTCACATAACTGAGTCAGTAACCTCTTTTTTCTTACTCAGTACTTACGGGGAACGCAGTGTAATAATTTCGGATTTGTTAGTCTTTGTGTGTGTAGTGTGTTTGTGTGTGTGTGTGTGTGTGTGTGTGTGTTTGTTTGTGTGTGTGTGTGTGTAGGTGTGTGTGTGTGTGTGTGTGTGTATGACAGAGACAGAGAGAGAGAAAGAATGTGTGTGTTGTTTTAAATTTCAACATGTTATCAACATTAATCAAGTAAAGTATTTATTCTTGGAGAAAGTAGGTGGTGTCCTTTGTTATATGAAGTAAAATTGAAAAAAAAATGGTCGAGGGTAGTATACATGAACACGCACACCTGCACACACACACACACACACACACACACACACACACACACACACACACACCCCATCTTTGTAGCACAAGGCAGTGCAGCATACTTTTGTATGCAGATGTCAGTTCAAGTCTGACCAAAGATCTGTGATGTGTATTGTGCCCTTCGGAAACTAATAAGGAGGGGGGGGGGTTGCATCTCTGTCCTCCCTTTCTAAAAAAATTGACTAAGTATGGTGGAAATTTTATCGTTTAGGTATTTAGTGCATATACAATTGCAAATACAGATTTATTTACAATATAATAAATATCAACAGGTATCATATAGCTTAACCCAACTGAATTATATCAATAAGATGTTCATAGGTGTACATTGTAAATATGCATTTAAATCTTCTTCTTGTAAGTTCGTCAAGGCGCCGGACAGGCTATGTTGCATTGTATTTATTCAGTTTTGATTTAACAGTGCAGCTCTGTTCCTTTCGGGTACATTAACCCAGTTCAACATGTCTCTGAATAACCACACTAGGGGGGATTCATGTTGTTTGTAGCAACTAAGCTGCTCTCATAAGTAAGTATACCGGTATGTAAGGGAACGTCTAAAATTCTAACTGGAGGAATTCTTTTGTTGATATATATAGGGATATCTCATGCAGTATAAGGTCCCTTTTCCCAAACCGTTAACTAACAATTTCTGATGTGATAATATATATATGTATATAAAATGATCGTCTCTGGGTACTGTTTTAACACAAGGAACACAAAAACACTAAAGACTTTGAACAGTTGAATATTTCTGAAGTAACAGACTCTGTCACGTTAACTGCGGGACCAAGGACTTATAAAAGCCCTTGGCAGGACTGATGTTTTAAGTGGCAAAATCATCATTGTTCCCACAAAATGACGTAAGAGAGTCAATATCTTATTATGATGTCAAAACTTTTACGGGAAATTTAATAATTTGCCAAGTAAAACGACAGTCTCGCAGTTTACGCGAAATGGTATATTGGTCCTATTTAAAGAAAAAAGGCCCAAGTGGGCCTTATTTCTTAACAAAATGTCATCATATAAACTTTAAAAGGGTGGAATTATTATTTTTTTAAAACTTGCAGATTCTGCTCCAATCAGAGACATATATACACAGTATATATGTCTCTGGCTCCAATAAATTTGTCAAATTTTGAGCCTCTACGATAATGTTCATGGGATGAACCAATTTTGTCCGATATCACTCTACAAGAAAATGTCACTGTAGAAAACGTCATCAAAATGTGTGTATACACTGTCGCTTGAACAGAGTGCGCGGTAGTATGAAAGTTAAAAACAGATTGATGGATGTTACTGAAAGAACGTGAAGTGTGCGACATGCCGGAATATCCTTTTACTGAGAAAGAAATCGCTAATGCGATATCAAAATGTCGCATCAACGATCTTCACTCAATGTTAACCAAGTGGGGAGTTTTCGACGCGGACGAATTGTTGGCTTTCGAATACAAGAACACGAGATTTGGATACCGTAGTCTTATTCTAGATACGATTGAGGTAAATAGAGAGACATAGTCGCCCTTAGTCTGAGTTAAGTCAGGTTAAGTCGCCCAAATTAGGTCGCCGGCCAAAGTAAAATCGCCCAATATCGGTCAAGTCGATGTCAAATCAAGCCACCCCAAGTGATTGTTTTCAAACATTATCTTTGTTAATTATCAGTCATTTCATTATTCTCTCTAGTCCGACAAATCTGACGAAGGGCATTTTTATCATTTGTCGTTATGCCCCAACGACAAATAATAAAAATGCCCTTCGTCAGATTTGTCGGACTATGTTCTCTCCTAATTGACCCTTCCATTTCGCGGATTATTTGTCGAATTTCGTGATGTCACAATACATTTTCAATGTATGGCCGAGGTTTAAAGCATTGTGACGATCTAATTTAACAAAATTTTGAGCGTAAATGGAAGGGTTAATTGTACTAATTAACATTTAATTAAAAGAAATTAGAAATAGTGGAGGTATATGTACTGATTGGCATAGAAAAGAAGAGATTAGATTGAATAACATTCATAGAATACATTTTGTTGACCAAAATCCAGCAATCATTCCATGAACGTCAAATTATAATTTTCGATAACATATAAGAAAATAGATAGATTTATTCATAAGACTTTATTACATGTACTATCAATATTAATCATACAAGTCTTTCTGTTCATTTGTACATAATGTCATAAAACATATCACAGATAGGACGGGGCAGGATTTGGTGTAGTGGTTAAGCACTTGGCTTGCAGTGCCAACGATCCGGGTTCGATTCCTGGGTTGCGCCACTGTGTTTAAGAGGTTGGTAACCTCCTGCTTCCATGTCACGATATAACTTAAATATTGTTGAAAGCGACATAAAACACCAATCAACTAACCAACCAACAGATAGGGAGGCTTAACGGATATAGGGCGACTTTTCTTTAGGGTGACTTAACTATGGTGGAGGCTTAACCATAGACTAGTCTGGTTTAAGGCTCGTAGAAATTGCATACTGTGATTTCATTTGTTCTACATGTACATGTATGAGTATTTGCACTCAATTTGGACCATTCTCAAAGTCAGACATCTGAGCATTTGATAACATTAACAAGACCTCAGAACATTTGGGATAAAGCGTCAGACTTTATCATAGAGATTACATGTGTAAGAAAGCAATGTGTAATAGGGAAGAATTTTGGTAAAAAGAAATAATTAAAATATTTTACATTCAAACAAGTGACCCACTTTAAAATTTATACAGAAGAACTTCAAGTTGTATTAACCCTAACGATAAATCCTGAGTTTTACCCCAAGTGTCATGGCCAGACGCTTTGGGTATCTACATAGATCAATAGAGCCAGTGACGTCACACTGACTTCAAGAATACAATAGTCTAATCTTTCATCATCATCTTCCATTCAGTGAGCGTCACTGAGTACCATGTAACATGTACTGTCTGATAACCATGACTTCATTACTTTTTATAAGTCGTAGTGATAGTTTTTCTGTTCCTTTTCTGGAAGTGTCAAAATCTCTTCCATTTATCAGGTTTTTCTGTGTGTCATGTCATTCCCCCATGGGCACACCTTTTTTCTGTCAGGCATGAAACCTTTGTTAAACTTACCAGAACAGTAAGCTGGCTGAAGTGTGTGAACGATTATTGATACACTACAGTCTGGGTGGAACTTTGAATGCCCACTGTCCACAGTGGGCAGTCAACCTGAAATTTCAGTGGGCATTAGGAGTGGACATTTACCTGAGCTATCAAGCTGTTCACTTACCTGTATGTTAATTCCAACTGGCTCTTACAAGAATGTCCACTGTGTCCAGTGGACATTTTTAATGCCCACTCTTAAAATGCCTACTGTGACCAGTAGGCAAATTAAGTTCCACCCAGACTGTACTGTATTTTAAAAAAGTGGTGTATGTACATGTAGTTATGCACATTGCCTGCACAGTCAGATAATCTGCAACAATGAGAAGTAAAACAATGGATAAAAATAATTATTAGACTGACACTTTATGACATCACTGGCAATGTATATAATTATCATGTTTCTGCAATGTACATGTATATACATTTATGATGTAATTACGGTATCATATTTTTGTGATGTATATGATTATCATGTTTATCCATTGTAGTCCGGGTGGTCACAGTGGGCATTTTTAGAGTGGGCATTAAAAATGTCCACTGTGTCCAGTGGACATTCTTGTAAGAGTCAGTTGGAATTAACATACAGGCAAGAGGACAGCTTGATAGCTCAGGTAAATGTCCACTCCTAATGCCCAATGAAATTTAAGGTGGACTGCCCATTGTGGACAGTGGGCATTCTAAGTTCCACCTGGACTGTACTATAACTGTCATGTTTGTGCAATGTACCACAGAACCTGTATATAATTATAATGTTTCTTCAATGTATATAAACATTTAATTATCATGTTTGCGTGATGTACAAAAAATGTATATTATCATGTTTGTACAATGTACATTTATACATGTATAATTATAATGCTGGTCTTTTTATCAGTCTAATGGAGCTGTTACTGAGGAAGACATTGGAGAGCTTGACCTGTTGTGTAAGTAATGCATTAATTTTGATTTTCAAAAGGGGGTTCACCTCCTTGTGGTGATTGATTTCAAGTTTTCAATATAAATCTTGATGATACATGTACAAATGAGAATATATTTCGGAACATGTTGCATATTTGCTTATTGATGTTGCTGCATTTGGGCTTGTATTAGTTTATATTGGTAGATTTCAAATGCATGCAACTAGCCCAACTCGCTAAATTTGAATCTTAGATTCAACTGCCAATTAAAAATCTATGAATTGTTTGCATTAACTTTTACATCAACAAATTATCTACTTGTACGTTCTCTATAGGTTTCCAAGCGTCTGGAGTTACAGCGAGGAAAGTTTGGCATATGTATCGATTTCAAGAAAATGCAGGTAATTTCATTAGGATATTTCTAATAGCATTTTGCACTGGTTTTAGCTCATACTGAGGAGAGCCGGTGTGGCCTAGTGGATAAGGTGCTCGGCTTGTGACCGAGTGGTCCCAGGTTTGACTCCCGCCCTGGGCGCACCAGTGTTCTGTCTTTCGGAGGAGACAGTAATTTGAGAAAAAAAAAATCCAGAGGTCCTCTTAAATTTAGAGGAAGAAGACTTTATTGCTTTATACCCCTAACTTACATGTTTAGATATGTAAAACGCTCGCCTTATTTGATGCCAAAATGCACCGAATCATGTGAATTTTATGTATCAATCAAAAACGTTTGAAAAACACTTTACACAGGGAATTTTGGCCCTATTTGCCTGCAATGTAATCTGAACATTTGGTCAAGTTATGCAACTATTTTTGGAAGACATGTTGAAAGCATGCATGCATACGCTTTTAATTGCCTCAAACTGTTTCTGTCATACTGAGAAAATAAAACAATATTTAGCTTAGCACTGTTAGTTGTGTGTCTGCAGACTTTTAAATCTGGATATTATTGCTATCTAGGTCATCAATATTTCATATACATGTACAGTACAGTCCAGGTGGAACTTAATTTGCCCACTGGTCACAGTGGGCATTTTTAGAGTGGGCATTAAAAATGTCCACCGGACACAGTGGACATTCTTGTAAGAGCCAGTTGGAATTAACATACAGGTAAGTGGACAGCTTGATAACTCAGGTAAATGTCCACTCTTAATGCCCACTGAAATTTCAGGTGGACTGCCCACTGTGGACAGTGGGCATTCAAAGTTCCACCAGGACTGTAGTGTATGTATTATGTTTGATATGGTCATCTCTATAATTAATGAGACTTACATGTGCTTACTTGTAGTCATCAGTGATTTTGTCACTTACAGAGTCCAGAGGTAGAAACAGTATATATAACCTAAAAGCCTTCAAGAAGAAGTTGAATAAACAGCTCAGTCTGTATTTTGATACAGTAAGTATTGCATGAACAGTGGTAGAGTCAGGAGTTTAGAAAAGGAATGGAGTGGGGTGTTAGCTTTGAGAAATCTACATGAAAATAATGAAAAATACATGAAAACAATTCATGTTGTCTTATGCTAGATAAGGAGCCACCCATAATACTATATTGCTACCATTTTAGTTTTTACAGTGCTGGCATCCTTGCTACTCAATGCTCTGATGGGAGAGGAGAATTATGTTTCAGAGCCTTGGCTAGCAAAGGTGCATTGCTGGTTGTTTGGTTTATTGATTGATTGATTATTGTTTTACGTCTTTTCACGATTATTTCATGTATATATGGTGATTGCATCTGCCTGATGCATAGCATAGGAATTTCTTTGCAAATGACCCACCCGAAGCAGTGAGAGATCTTTTACATCAATACATGTCACGTCTACCGTGACCCGGGACCTCGGTTTTTACTGTTTCATGCAAAAGACAGAACACCGGTGTGCCCAGGGTGTGAATCGAACCTGGGATCTCTAGGTCACAAGCCAAACACCTTATCCACTTGTCCACACTGGCCTGCTAGTTATTTTACATGTTTTCTGAGGTGTTTGGTATTCACTATTGCAAGCGAAAACCATATTGCAAGATATAGTCAGAACCTAGAGTGACCACCAGGAAGAAAGTGGAAAAGTGGTCACTTAATTCAGGTGGCTTCTTCATATAGGTTCATTTTGTATAGACAGACATTAATGAGGAACAGAGAAAGATAGTTGTTTAGATAGAACATGCAACAGACCAAGGATCATTCATAATCAATAGGTAAATAAATGGTTTACAAAATCCACTTTCACATAATTTAGTCATCTCTTTCATATGTTATTATATTCTACAAGTTGATTGAAACTTTCAGAGGGATTTAATTTAGTTTATGTAAATTTTAATGACTAATATGTATACATGTAAATAAGACGTACCGTAAAATATTGATATCTGGTTTTCATATTGTAATGTACATGTATCACCACATTTACTTTAGAAATTTATAGCGTATTGGAATACACTGATAATGTTGCACACTCCTAGTTTTCTGTACTGAATATAATCTAGTCATATTGTCGGATAACATTGTTTAGTCAAGCGTAGAACCATTGTAACTCAGTGGATGAGGTGTACAGCTTTTGTTTGAGAGGTCCTGGGTTCAACCTCTGCCTTGGGCACACCAGTGTCTTGTCTTTTGGATGAGACAGTAAAAACCAAGATCCTATGTCATGGTAGGCATGGCCATAAAAGATCTCTCAATGCATAGGATGGGTCCATTGCAAAGGTATAGGTTTTTATATAAATGCATCAGGAAGTTGCCGTCTCTATATACACGAAATAATCATGGACTGACGTAAAACAGTAATCAGTCAATCATCCAGCGTATCAAACTTTCATAAGATTTTTAAGGTACATCGTTAGTGATGCGCTTATTATAATGGAGTCTCGGGTTAAGACGTCCTAGGTAAAAAAAAAAGATAAGTAGATTATAAAAAAGGTAGCACATAGGAATTATGAAATTTTCCTGTTGAAGTTATGACATACTTATCAGTCATCTTGTTTTATTTTCCCAATATAGTGGGGATTTGTAATAAACTGTAATGTTTATTTTTAGCATCCTCGAGCAGCAGTGAAGATCTTCGATGGTGCATTTTGGATAAGGCTTTACATTGATGCCACTCTTGATGCTAAGACGAATTTCTATCCATCTAACGTAGTTTATCTGGTGCATTATCCACATACAGACTTCATTGGTATCACTGTCTTCAAAGAATCGGTCAGAAATAGTCTGTTTCAGGTAAAAGTATTCATTTATTTCATCGTATGCAGGGATGCATGTACGGAATCACTCTGGCTAAAAATGTCACTCCTACAGTGATCAAGTCATATTACTTATGGTAGACTAGAAGGGCTAAACTAATCAATGATTACTCTGAAGTTATATTAGAAATACAGATTGAAAACGCTTGAATTTGATAACTGTTTCTAAACTTGTGAAAAATGAATACTGTTTTCGGGGTTTTTGGATGTATTTGATCAGGTAAAGCATATCATTTAAAGTAGTACAGTGCTAAAGGCCAGAGAAAATTTACACTTTCAAAAACTCTCAATTAGATCAGTGATATTTTGCTTGTTGCCTGCCCTTATCGAAAATACTGAATTTTGGGTGAACTCAAAGCTGTATACATGTACAGTAAATATTTTTGGTAAAAAAACAATAAATGTGTGCAAAATTTGATAGTTCTTTTTCTATCTGTCCTTCCATCAATATGTTTCATTCTCTGAAATTTTATATCTCTCTCTCTCTTACTGTACTTATAAATTTGATGTTATTGGGTAACATTTTATGCATTTCGTACAGGTCTTACTGAATCTGTTTGGATACAAAACCCTGAGTGACATGCTTCTAGTGGGCTACAAGTTGAACTCTCTCTTTCAACTCGCTCTCAACTCAAAAGCACAGGTCAGTAGAGTGATGTTGATTACAACACTATGTGAAATTCAAAGTTGTCTTCCTTACTAAGGTAAAGCTGGTGTAGGTTAGTGAATGAAGTGCTGGATTCAGAACTGAGAGGTGTTTGGTTTAACGCTGACCGTGTGCACACTGGTGTCCTGTCTTTTGAGTAAAAATGTGAAAACTGAGGTCCTGTGTCTGTGATAATGAAAAACTGAACTTTGCCTAGCAAACTATGACAGATTTTACCTCTCTGGAAGACAGCTGTTTCACATTATACATGTATAGCAAAGGCGAGGCAGTTTTATCGGTAAGTTTCAGACTGTAATACTAAAACTCAGCCCTTCCATCTTTGATCAGGGTTTGCACAATTTTGTAGTGCCTATCATATATTTTCATTGTTATGGAACATCTCCATCAGTGTTTGACTTGTCAGTTATTGATTATCAAATGTTATGAAAAAAGGAAATTAACAGGAATGATGTCATAATGGAGATAATTGATCTTTTACTTCTTTCCATAACATACAGTGCAACTTATGTATATATGTATTTTCTATTTACAGTAAATACGTGTATAATTTTATATTTGGTGCAGACACATTGCTTTTCTTTTAATAGGGTTCTTTTAGCCGCCATCAACTACAACAAATTCAAAATCTCCCACAATCCCTGAGACGGAAGAAGAGAAAAGGTAGCTGAAGTTTTTTCTATTTTGTTGCTTATAAGCTGTGTACATGTTGAAAAGAAAATTCAGTAACAAGCATTTTATTGGCCTTTATTCCTAGCTGTTTCAACTCCAAAATATGGAACCAAGTATGAATGGTATTTTACATATACTTTGAACTGGAGTCATACCCATCAATTGTTGATTCAAGGTAGGAATCATCAATGACATGATATTGAACGGGTGGAGTTCCTTCCGCTTGTACATTTAAACTGACATAGCTCAGTAGGAAGTGTGCTTGGCTGGTGGCAGAGAGGTTCTAGGTTCAAGCCCACGCAGGCTTTTCAATATTCTATGTTTTAGATAAGACATTAAAAACCGTAGTCATATGTCAAAGTGAAGGTCAATTTTTCGAAAATTCCTCACTGCATTAGATGGGTCTGGAGCATAGATGGAAAGTTCTGTGCACTAAATAAGGCAGATGTTATCAGAAAATGAAATAATCATGATGTGAGGTAAATCAAGAATGAAAACGAAAATGAGCAAACATCTATACCTTCATCCTGAATAGTGAAAGAACATATTAATAGCATAATTTCGCTAGTAAGAGTCCATGCCCAAGCAATAGTCCTTACTAAATTTAAGTCAACAATTAAACTATATTTCATATAATATGACTTTGCATGAAAATTATGTTTTGCTAATGTATCCAGAGTGAGATGATGGTTAACATAGTCACAAAAAATAAATATGAATTACCGTATGCACTTCAGTCTTCAGGAGCTTATTAGGAATACATTGAAATAGTAATACTAACAGAGATACAGAGGATCGCAAATGAGTTATCAGCTGTATTAAAAAGCACTTCTGGTCTATAGATGGGTGATGGTCGTCTATCTGTCTGTCTGTCAACACTGGTTGAATTTCTTGTTGAAGCAAAATCTACGATTTGATTAAGGTTTTGGTTGAAGTAAAATCTAAGTCAATAAGATGAGTAGAAACAAAGTACTTTAGACATGCTACAATTTTTGACCCATTGACCTTGGACTTTGACTACTTTTCAAAAACTTTATCTGCAGCTATTTTTTTTTTTAAATCAGTAGGTGTACCGTGTAGGACTTTGATGCTTGACACATAGGTTCCTCATTACCAGAGCTTTCAATTTATGCCTTGACTTTTGACCTAGTGACATTGACCTGAAACTTTGACCTTTGTTTATAAAACTTGAAATTTGGCTTTATTTTTTTAATCAGTAGGGGTAGGGCTTTGATACTGTACACATAGGTTCTTTATGACCAGAGCTGTCAATTAATACCGTTATTTGTGACCTTGACCTTGTTTTGAAGTTTTACTTTTTATGATGTTTTATATCCCTCTGTCTTTGTAAGCACCGGTAGATGTGAAACACACTGCAAGTTTTATATAACATTGTATGAAATAGAAATGCATTTAAATTCCTTTTATCACATGATATTAAGCATGAAGTGGGCATTTCCTCAGGTAGCATTGGTAAAATTGGCTTGCTTCAACATGATAACGGCATCACTTTCCTCCTGGGTTTTAGCTATGTAACAGTGCTTGTACTTGGGACCACATTGAAATGTCATACAAGAACAGTATGAAACATTACTTGAAATGTTATTATGTATGTGTCATAAAATGAAATTATGAAGTAGCATTATGACACTCAGTAAACTGCTATATCCAGTGATAAAAAAACTTTATTGATTAAAAGAAAATTTACGTACTCTCGAAATCTTTGAATCTGAGAAAAGGTGAGTGGGATATTAAACTGATAGACACTTCACATGAAACAAATGTACTCCTGTTTCTTTCTATATCTAACAGTTTGATAATTATTTTGTTTCAGTTTGTGAGGTGGAATATGACCCCGATATTGTATGTGAAGATGACGGTACTAAGAAACAAAGACTGGAGATTCTAGAGAAGAAGTTTGGTCCAAACGAACAACCCACTCTTGAAAAATTGGAATTCAAGGTAATCTTTTCTCCCTTATATTTGGTCTTTTTGTTACACACACAGAGTTACTTCCCATTTTGGATGATATCTGACATAGTGTTACTGTTATATCATCAAATTTTATGGAAACCAGTCTAATGATGGTTCAAAAATAACGTTTCCATAGGAAATTTATGAAGTCATTTGTTTTAAGTCCAACAGATGGGAAATAACTCTATTTAACAAAAAGACTCAATAGCACTGGTTTGATACAATGGCTTTAGAATAGGAAAGTATGTATTTCTATTGGGCTTTAAATTTTTTTTTCTGATTATACAATTATTTTGTAATCAGACTTGCATCAGAAAGGTAAATATTCTATAAATGCTGTATAGTAAGCACTGTTCATCTTGTCCATCAAAAGGTTTTTGTGATACATGAACCTTGTTGAATCTTTAGACTAAGAAGAAGCGTTGTACAGATGTATCTTATACATAAAAGTAGGATGTTGATTTATTCATTTATCTCTCGTTTTATGTTTATCAACATTAATACATGTACATTCTTACAGTATCTGTCTGATGCATTGTGCAAAAATTCAGACCTATCAATGGTCCCAATAAACAGCAATAGACCTCTTTACATTGACAGTGGAGCTGTAAAATTAGATGGCAAAATGATAAACGTTTCTTCCATATCGATCAGAGTAATGTCAAATGGCATCATGACGAATTTGATATAGAGGGAACTTTGCCATCTAAAGTTACAGCTTTGCAGTTAACATAAAAAGGTCTGTGAGGGATCTTTTACCATGTATACCCTGATCTGGGACTTCTATTTTTACTGTCTCATCACAAAGACAGGACAATGATGCACCACATTTGGAACTGGTACCTGGGAAATTTCAACCATGAGCCATGTATGCCACTTGAACCTGGCAAATTTCAACTATGAGCCATGTATGCCACTTGAACCTGGCAAATTTCAACTATGAGCCATGTATGCCAGTGAGTGCACCACATTTTCTGATATCGTGGTAGCAATTATATTTCCATAGGACTGCATGATATTGAATTGAGAAGTTTCTATGAAAAAGAATATCATTTGAAGCTTCCTTTATATATCAATAAAAAGTGAGGTCCCCCATAAATGTAAAAAACACCAAAAAAGGTGTAACTCACCGTGGCTTTTTATTTTAAAAATTTGCCTTGTTTGAGCATACCTTCGGTGGGCAGAAAATCATGAAGTATATTGATATAATGGCTTTTAATTGAGATTCTATTTATGGAACAAAATGTTACAAGTTTTACCTTTTTTCGACAGTTGGAAACCAGATTTAAAGGAGAAAATAAACTACTGGGCATGGAGCAGTACAAAAATGAACCATTTAAATGCAGTGTAAAGTTTGAAGGCACAGCTGTGTTAGAAGGGTTCAGAAACATGGTGGAAAATGGACTCGCAAACCTACCCTTACCAAAACATTTGAACGCTTTGCATTCTCTGTCTAAAAATCACTTTGTGCTGAAGGATTCAACGAGCAGAAAATCTGATAAAGGTGACAATTCTAACAAATCAACAAATGTGACTGTTGGAGATAGGATGCAAGCATCAAAACAAAGTATATCTACTCCTGTAAGAAAAGGACGTAGAAGTGTGCGGTAAATAATTCTGCCCAAGAGTGTGTTAAAGGAACTAAAGACCATATGATAGCTGCTATTTAAGGAACTATCATATACTTGAATGTTTTCATAAATATACATAATGAAAGATGTTATTTGTTTTAATAAGTTCAAAAATGTCAAATTCTAGGTTTTCTTTTCATGTTCATCAAATAGAAGTTTTATCCTCTGTATCAATTTTAGATACTCAGAGTATCAGAGTATGAAGTATGTATATCTCCTACACTTTTCATCAGAATTTGATCATACTTCACCAAAGTATTATTTAGGTTAAGGGCTTTTGGACAAAGGTCAAGGTCACTTATTAACTATGACTTTAAGTAACATGAAGTACTTATATCTCCTATACCTTTCATCAGATTTGATCATACTTCACCAAAATGTTCTTTAGGTTAAGTACTTTTGGACAAAGTTCACTCAAGGATATTTCTGAAATGTCAAGGTCGCTTATTAGTTATGACTTAAAACACCATGTAGTACGTACATTTGCTACACTTTTTATCAAAATTTGATTATACTTCACCAAAACATTATTAAAGTTAACTACTTTTGGACAAAGGTCACTCAAGGTCATTTCTGAAAGGTCAATGTCACTTATTAACTATGACTTAAAATACCATGAAGTACTTATATCTCCTACACCTTTCATCAGAATATGATCGTACTTCACCAAAAATGTTATTTAGGTTAAGAGCTTTTGGACAAAGGTCACTCAAGGTCATTTCTGAAAGGTCATGTTCGCAATAAAAAGTTTTATTTCATAACTTATCAAGATCAAGCTTACTGATTTTAGTTTAAGATTCTGTGATCACTTGTTCTACAGTTGACTCAATGGGATATCCATATGATACATTGAGATTTGAAATCGTCATCAATTAATACAATGATTTTCTATGTACTGAGTCATTCATTTCCTTCACTAATTCTGTGCTTCTTGGAGCATCCATTGCTTCTACAGATTTTTTGTATATGAATTGAGTCATCAATTTCCTGCATCATAACTGCTGTACGGGGAGCATACATCACTTTTACTGATACTCTTGTTTTAACTGAAAAAATTAATGTGGCAGAGATTGTCTTTTTGTTACTGTTTTTACATGCTAAAGTTTTTATTATCGTTATAAGATAATTTCAGGCAGTGTTTAAAAATGATTGATCTGTATTTTTAGAAAATGTTTCTTTTGTGACTTGATATGTCAAAATTTAAGAGCAATTTTGTTGAAGATAAGCTTTTTGGGTTAAGCATCTGTTTGTTTCAGAATTGAGAATGGGTATTTAGTTTTTGTCTGCTTTTGTTGCATACCCTATGTCATAAAATATATCTCTGCACTGTCATTGCAAGAAATATTGGTCATCACAAATTTTGTAGTGTAAAGTGTCATAGAAAAACAGACCTTTTAATACCTGACTAGTTTCATACATTTTTTATGATTTTATTGAAATGAATAAGTTGGTTGATATTAAATTTTATATTTAAAATACCAGATTTTTTTTATTCATGTCTTTTATATGACTGTGAGTATATTTAATCATATCTTAATCCTTTGTTTCTTGTCCACTTAATCTGACAAGTTCTGTTTTAATGTGAAATAAATTTTAAGTTGATTGCTGTTTTGTTTAGTTTTATAACCATGGTGATTGCCCTTTAAGATAATGGAGTATTACTTAGTGTATTGAATTGAAAGAGGCTTGCATAGTTTTCATCAGTCAGCTGGTCATATACTTTGCATATTTGGTGACCAGAACATTATTTCTCATCAGTCATCTGGTCATATACTCAGCATTTCTGGTGTCCAGAACATTATTTTTCATCAGTCATCTGGTCATATACTCTGCATGTCTGGTGACCAGAACATGTTTTCTCTCATCAGTCATCTCATCCTATCTTTTGCATGTCTGGTGGCCAGAACATTATTTCTCATCAGTCATCTGGTCATATACTCTGCATGTCCGGTGGCCAGAACATGTTTTCTCTCATCAGTCATCTCATCCTATCTTTTGCATGTCTGGTGGCCAGAACATTATTTCTCATCAGTCATCTGGTCATATCGTCTTCTTATCTAGTGGCCAGAACAATAGTTCTCATCAGTCATTTAGTCATATACTCTGCATGTCTGGTGACCAGAACATTATTTCAACCACCTATATGGTAACTAGAGGTGTATGGTGGTGGAGGAAGCTGAAACACTTGGAGCAAATCATCCACCTTCTGAAGGTAAACTGAGAGACATCCCACTTCTTTGGACTGGGATTCAAATCCCAGATAGATATGACATTTGGGACAAGGAACAGTGAGTCCCAGAGTAGACCTTTAGTCCACTCTACTATTGATGCCTCTGAGGGGGAGTAATTACTCACGTGATGCATTTAGGTCGTTTATTCATAGATCAGAAAGAAAACTTATACTGATATATAATATCAATTCTGTTGTGGAATAAACATGTGCAGGAGTTTTTATGCCTTTGACTTTGTGAGTATATAGTTTTTGTCTAGTCTATTAGATTGCTTGACATGTAGTCATGACTTACCAAGGTATATCTGGATATTGCCTTTCAATATACCAAAAGCATTTAAGTTTCATGAAAACATCTTGTGAATCTTTTTATTATTAGGGCCACACCATATGGAGGGTGGCCTATAGTAATCACTGTCTGTCTGTTCCCCAGCACTTTCTGTGGTACACAATAATTTAAGTTTCTTTTTGAAGATTTTCATAAATTGATAGTGGAATAAGGCAGAGGAAGACTCATTTCGATTTTCAAACTTACCGGCTATGTTCTTATAGAGTGATGAGACGACCTTTTTGTTTTGTTTTTGTTTTTTTATAACTTTAAGAATACGAAATTACATGAGATTTTTTTGTAAATCCATATGTAATATTAAGATAAAGCAGAGGTCCAGTGGAACTGCCTCCCACTGAGTGTGATTTCGTTGACAGACCCTGAGGCATTCAAAATAACAGTCTCAAGCATACATCACCCAAGACATTAAGCCAAGTATCGAAGTTTTACATTTCATTCTTTTGATTGTGAATAGACTGTATTGTACAGTGTAAATACTACCCCGACGCACACACTGCACACAATACTCTCAAGAGAGTATAGGTAAAGAAATTCAAGTAACATTTTGTATGTACATGTAGCATTCACAACTAAAATTTGAAATAGCAATTATTTTTCTCTATTCGAGTGTTTCCTACTTCTAAGTGCATCGGAAACTCATTTTCATAGATAGCCATCATAGATTTAGACATCTTTTATAAAATAAAAGATTAAGAAACAAGTACTTTTTCAAAACTTGCCATAAAAGGGATTAACTCAATCAATTATGAGATGCATTTTGAAAACAACCTGACTCCCGCCAGTACAAAGAATGTATAGTTTTTGTTTTAGTTATACTTAAAGAAAAATTACTCCGCATAACTCTGTTAGAAGTCACGTATCGAAACGTTATATCTTTGCCTGAATATTTAGAATATATGGCCATATATTGTATTTCAATGAGATGAATTACCTATTTTAAAGTTAAAGCAATTAAAACAGTTATTGTTGAAACGAACTACATGTATATACAAAGAACGACAATTTTGCACGTAGTCTGATAGATTTTTCTCGCTTCAACTTTTTAATCATCGTGTGCATTTCTGTGCATACTTTAAATTAATCAAATATTTCGACAACCCTCTCCCAAACGTGCACGGCCGATTATCATATCTTTTTAACATTTTTTGATAATTGTCATGTCAAATTGATATTCATATATACATCTACCATCATCACTGATGTCATGGTTCTCATTCTATCTTGGCGTACAGAGTTCAATCTTTTTCCGGGTCAGATAATGGACACCGAGGTCAGTCTTTTTCCAAGGAGTGATAGTGCAGATTCGAACCGACTTCTTTTTGGTAGCAGGTTTAATATTTATACCAACGCTCTTAAAAAATTCAAAAATGTTTTTTTACTGTTGAAAATTATGGAGATATGAAAACTTATAACCACAGGGCACAGTTAAACTGGTGCATGATGATACACCCGCATGTTGGCATGAATCCCTACCCCAGGGGACAGACCGATGTTAAAAACCAAGGTGCACAACTTCGGATTAGACCCTTTCATAATGATATAACCAAATCATCTGCTAAAGTTAAGTACCTTTCACTGATAGAGAAGATGCATAGACAGGTTTAATTACCCCATCTATTTTTCCCTACCCTATTTACCAGGTCCCATTAAGTTTGAATCCCAAGCGCACAACTTCAAGCAAGTCGGACCTTTCATATGCCACTATGAAATCATCCGAATCGAGATTAGTATTTCCCTATCCAAGGACAAGACCACAGTTTAAAATCCAGGTGCACAAATTCATGTCGGACCTTTTCCTATAATACCAAAAACAAACATTTGTACCAGTCTAAGGAGGAGAAGCACGGACAAGATTGTGGGGACGGATGGAGAGATGGACGGAAACCACGGTATAGCATTTTATTGCGAGCTTAAAATAAACTATAAAACATGTTCTGTTTTATGCATTTCAATATTTATTACATGTATTATGCATTCATAAGAAATGATATGTATGATATTTAGTTTATGATAATAATTTTAAGAGAGATAGAAGATCTGATTAGGTCACAACACGGAATTTCCCTCACACACACACACACACACACACACACACACACCTACACACACACACACACACACACACACACACACACACACACACACCTAAACACACATACATAGGTGAATCAAATCAGTTTTAAAAAATTAGATATTTTTGGTAGGATAAAGTGTATTAATTCAACTATATTTCCTCTTTCCTTGAGTTTATTTTTTCCTGGACTTCCCTATTGCTAATTCACAATTACCCTTCAACATTTTCATAATCTACTTGAAATTCTTTTAATATATCACTTTCCTACAACCCAGGAGACTAATGATAGAGGAAAGGAATATTTTAGATAGTTTGCGAATGCATGAAATTTTGGAGGTGACGCTGGAGTTTTTGCTTCATATTCATACCAATTGTATTGAATGTTTGGGGTAGGCTAATCCCGTTGCTCCAACACTTTAACTTCGACATAGAATAACTCCGACACTTTTTACTCCGACGTTTTTTTTTAATCCGACAATTTTAAAGGACCTTTATATGGCGATATCGATGAAAAGATATCGTTAAATGATACTACCGTAAAGGTTAAAATATTTTGTAACGTTACAGGAAACAGTAGGTGGATCTAACGCCCTTTATGCCGAGGGGGGGGGGGGTGTTTCGAGGGTGCATTGTGCCGATCTTTTATCAAAATATGTCCAAATATAGAGTTTTGAAGAAAAGATTAGGTCACTACCGGGGGGGGGGGGGGGGGAGCGCCACTTCTGCTCCCTCTGGATCCGCCACTGTGAAACCATTTTTAATAAATTGATGCTAAGGGAAGTGTGAACATTTACTAACAAGAAGGGATATAAGGGTGCTTAAAATGCATGGAATGAGACACAGACACCCCCCTCCCCCCGTAACCCTATATGATCAAATCCCCCATTCAATGTCATCAATTGATTAAGTATTATACACCATTTCAATGTAAAATACGAAAGGAACTTGTGTCACATGTGACATGACACATGTCAAGGCTATTTCAAGTGGCGGTTGTATTGCATAGAAATTTAACCTTTGCAAAGAATGCACCCAATAATGTGAGGGATTTTGCTTTATACCTATGCAACAGATCCAAACCACCCGAGACAGCGAGTGATTCTCACGAACTGTGGAACTTCACCTCAAAGCCAGGACGCTGCTGTACTGACAGAACACTCGAATCCTGTTACTACAGATCGATTTGACCTCTAGATGTTTTATGAAATACATGAATATAGATATAAAATTAGACTCGAATTGTTACATATATATGCTTTGATGCTTACAGTATCTTGGTTTTATATGAAAGACAAGACCTCTCGATTTCATGCCAAATACAGCTGGAAAGGGGATAGGGAGATTCATGTTTATCTAATGTATGTCATGTTGTTTTACATAGCTCACCATCACAACAAGGACATATTCTAACAAATCCTGATATTTCTTAAGTATAGGAAATACTCGTATTGCCACAAAGAATGACAAGTACCCAAGGAAGTACTCAAAACGTGTAATTTTCATCAAATTATGTGATAAAAATCATGATATTTTAAACTCTTTAATCTATGTATCAACATAGATATTAGTTCACACACACACACACACACACACACACACACACACACACACACACACACACACACACGTGCACACATTCCCTATTGCGTACAATTCAGCTATACAAAAGAGGAAATAAAAACATTTGAAATGTAACATTGAAACATCACTATATAATAAATGAAGTGAGAGTATAATAAACAGTATTTTTAAAAAGTTATAGACACTGAAGGTTTGTCCGAGTATTTATTACCAGAGAAAGATGAAGTGCTCTCTGTTTTCTTCTTTCCTCATACTGTGATTTCTAACAGACAGACAGACAGACAATCAGACAGACAATAGATTTCTTATAGAGGATAATGATTATTATTACTAGACAAAAGTAGCAATAAACATGACAGTACATAATTATGAGCAACAATGCTATCCTTTTGAAGAAAATTCTAAATATGGATTCAGACAAGAACTAGCAATCTATTCATGCATATGTATGTACAACATTATTATGTACCGGTCTACCGCATCATAATGTACTTATCTCTACCACATCGCACGTACCAGTCTATACTACTTTGTCATACATGCACCAGACTGTACTGTATTGCTGTGTACGAGACTGTACCATACTCGTGGATTTCGGTGTACACCACGTTTTAATGTACAAATCTACACCGTATCATCAACTACATTTCTACATAATGACTGTATCTACACCACATGATCTCGTAAAGGAGGAAACCTGTCTATGATCATAAAGCTGATGATCTTACTCCATGTAACATTTCAGATATTCTCTTGAAATGAAATTCTCTTAGCATATATCACCCAGTATCTGAAATTATTGTGTATTAATTATAGAATGGTTATAATTTCTTTAAATAGGTTTCCATTTCTGCAATGATGCGTTTTTTGCCAAAAAAAATAAATAAATAAATAAAAATAAATAAAAAAAAATAAATAAAAATAAAGAAAGAAAAGAAAAAAAAAAAACAAAACAAACAACCCACAAACAACCTTTTGTAATCAGTTGCTAGAACCGGCCCTTTTTGTCTGTTTTGACTGGACTAAACGTTGTATCATACCAGTGCGCTTTTATAAAATGTGATAGCATTCAAGCGTCGAGACAGGCCTCATCTGGACACCATGTGTGATAGTGGCTATCGGGATGCTTGTTACGTGATAGCCCTTTTATGCGATAGCGCATATTCGTAATTGAAAGATTACGTTAGATCAATTTATTCTAATAACACTTTCACGAACGTGGATGAAATGTTCTTAACTGGGCAACTGGTGTCAGGCACGTATAAAAGGACGCACGTTTATCGTGTTCTCGGATGAACACATACTTAAGATATTATTGCAATATTTTAACAATAAGATTTTCAAGCTTGGCATTGTAATGTGCGGCCTTAAAGTTAAGGTAAAATACTATAGTGCTCACACGTAGAGCTTGTCCTTATGTCGGCGTAAAATACGTAGAATTGTCGGAGTAATAAGTGTCGGAATTAAAACTGTCGGAGTAAAAGTGCGGAGTTAAAACTGTAGGAGTAAAAAGTGTCGGAGTTAGAAAAGTGTCGGAGTAACTCCTCTGAAAACATTTTGACATAGTTCAGTGGTTTTATAATTACATAACAACTGCAAAAATTCAAGGAGCATCCTTAGATTGGAGAAATTCCTTACACAATATGATTGATTTATTCACAAATGCTCGGTCATATACCTCTAAGATGGCGGAAAATGGAAGTCGCTCCAGTTAAATTCTATATCTATGCAATAAAAAATTATTTATAAGTTGAAATTTAATTGGAATGCACCTTTTCAATGCTATTCAAACTTGAAATCAAGGTTTCCGCGATATAAGTCAATCAAATCAATGGAGGAGTGTAGACGGAAGTATATCAGTAGAGGAAACAGACCATAATGATCTAGTGTTGCTAGAAACTTGCCATATACTTCCCCAATGTACTTCTCTCTTTTGAAGAACTTCACCGCAATAAAACTATCCCCACCCCAATGCATGAAATTAGCTAAAGATACTAATAGCAACGTATATCGCAGAGAATGATCATGTGGCTTGATTTGAGTTCTGTGAAATAAAATTATCAAAAGAATTTGATAATGTATGGATACAATCGTTATCAAGTTTTCTATTATAAAGGCGATATCTACACTTCTTATTTTCAATGCCACTATTACGTCCAAAGTACAAACAGCGGTTCCCCCCATGCCGGCGAAAATCATAAAATATTCTGAGGTTGCAATCCTTCGAATTCTCCGATACCGTATTCTGATTTTATTCCATAGGTGAAATAGTATCAAAATTAAAATGAAAGTATACACTTTATATACTGCAAAGAAAATATCAATTTGTTTTCCGCTAAGGTTAGCTATTGGTTGAGCTTGCCACCACGTTGCTAATAATATAATGATTGTGGAAATAAGTGCTGCCATCACGGTACACCAAAAGGAACACGTGTAACGTTGTCTTTGGTATCGATCGATGAAAGTATTTTCATTTGCAAACCCCCCATCAAGGGAGCCTTTATCGGCGACAGAGCTATTCTGCGCACGCGAAATGGAAGTTGATTCTTCAAGACGTTTTGATGATAGGTCGGACAATTCAGAAACTTCTGTTTTAAGTATCATAGATGGCCAAAGCGAAAGAATAAAATATGTCACCAAAATGGAGTACTCTATTTTACATGGCGTGATATATGGTTGTATTAACCAATACATTTTTCCGATGCGAGAATGTTCAAAACACCATAATGTTTTCGTTTCATTAGGAGAAGCTCCCGTGGTATTAAAAGGCAGGTAGACTCCCCGGTAACGAATGTATGCGCTAAATCCAATGGACGCATTGGCAAGAACGACAAACAATATCATAAAATCCAGAGATCTCCTGTACATTAAACGAATGTTTTTGAAATACTGCACGAATGCCATTTGCAGAACAAAATACACTACAAAAAGGGTTTGTACCACAGCAAATATTTCGTAATGATCTGGGTCGTCACTTTCTGATATCAAACATCGGAAATTCAAAGCGAAAGCAATGCCGACCTCCAAAACAACTATTAAGCCAAATACCCACATACAGAGGCACTTAAGATTGACGTGATGCTCGCGACTAACACTCTCTACCCATGTAGAACGCCTTAGACGGGTCATAATGCAGATCGTTGCCATGGAGATGATGCCTAGAATTATGAAGACCAACATGGTGATCCAAATCTCGTGGTCTGGGCTGCCGTGTACGAATTTATGCATGATAGACGAGGCCGTGATACCAGCAAATACAATGGCTACTAAGCAAACGGTGAGCATAATGGACCAAATGCTGTCATCTTGGTATGGTTGTTGTGGCAGTATATTGTCCAGAGAACTCCAGGAACTCTGTCGTCTTCGACGTGATGAAATCATTCTGAAATTAGGATCACTAGGAATATGGTAATAGTTCAGAAAATAATTATTGATATCTAAGTATGTACTGGAACACAAAATAATAATAATAAAAAGAAATACACACACACACACACACACACACACACACCTACACACACACACACACACACACACACACACACACACACACACTATTATCGCTCACCTTATCAAAGCTGGCAATAATGTACTCAAAAAAGTGCACAACCGTTTGACGAAGTGAAGATTCTTATAACAGAATATACTTTTCTTTTCAGCGATTTGACTTGACAATGAAATTGGATTCAGAATGTGGTAAAAATATTATAATCTCTTTTCACTTGAGATTTTGAGGAAGAAAAGTATTCCCCTTAAGCTATGCCAAATTGCATTAAAGCAACTAAGTGTAACTAACAGCTAATTATACCCACCATGTCATCAGTATTACTTCCTCGAACGCTCTGGCCTTCATCCAAACATGGGACTTTTTGTGTTACACTCTAATTGCAAATGCGTTCTAAATTAGACTTTGTAGCTGCTGTGCTGACTGTACCAAAGCTTTTGATTCGATTGATAGAGAATGTTTATGGTATGAAATAAATAAGTTAGGCTTTAGAGGGCATGCGCGGATCCAGAAATTTTTGTCAGAGGGGGGCCCAACCAAAAAAGGTAAATTTTTCTCTTAGACGAGGGAGGGGGGGGGGTGTCCAACCCCAAAAATGTCCAGATATTACCTTTATTTTTGTAAAATTTTCGAATGCCAGGGGATGGGGTGGGGTTTCCCCGTTACCCCCCTCTGTATCCGCGCATGGAGGGAAACTGTTAAATGTTATTAAAAGTTTATTTAAGGAATGAGTATCTCATTCTTGGTGCTTATGGAAAATGAAGACTGCTTGTAACGCGCAATATCTGATCTCTTTAGTGATTCGAATTTATTCATTTCATAAGACATATATCGCATTGAAATGAAATCGTATTGAAATGAATCAAGTTCAAATTGAAAGCCATTCAAAATCACATATTCCGTAAAATAGACCCTAACTCGACTGCCGTCAGAGAGACATATTTCCTGGGGGCATATAATATGATTGAAAAAGGAAAACTAAGTAATATTGTAGTTTTCTTGCTTGTTCAGAGTTAAGATCTTTCCGTTAATACCAAAAAAAAAAAAAAAAAAAAAAAAAAAAAACCAAAAAACAAAAAACCAAAAAAAAAAAAAAAAACAAAACAAAAAAAAAAACAAAAAAAAAAAAAAAAAAAAACAAAAAAAAAAAAAAAAAAAAAAAAAAAAAAAAAAAAAAAAAAAAAAAAAAAAAAAAAAAAAAAAAAAAAAAAAACAAGAAAAAAAAAAACAAAAAAACAAAAAAATGAAATAAGACAAACCAAAGTTCTAACAATATTAAGGTAAATAATCAGAATTAAAAGTGTCAGTTTATTATGGCAAAGCCCCGTCTTTTCCGTCATGCACATCACCATGAAAAACTTTCATGCTATCGCATGGGTGTTCCGTTCAAGCAATTCTCTAACCAGAGTTACTAGATTGCTTATATCTCTGTCAATGCTTGAGAAATAGTTCGGTGTCACATGGCAAATTTGTATGCTTATCTTCAAAGTTAAAAGAATCATAAAACTTTGAATTGTCTGCCTGTTATTTTCAACGAACTATCACGTGCTTTATAAGTCTCATCTACATTAGATTTCATGGTTATCTTTATTTTTCAACCTAGTTTAATACGCATAACACACGAAATAGTTCCAAATTCAAGGTAATTCAACATTCATTCTAAATAATTTACATTAAATCTAAATCATACTTTATATTAAGCATATCATCACATACTTGGATATTTTGTTTTATTTTCTAACCATGGTTTTTAAAAACTTTTACAAGAATCTTGTAAAGTAGCGTTAACAGAGAAGTAGTGGCTTTATTAGCGCACGGAACTCTGGGCAGAGAATGGAGTTTAAGTATCAAGAGAACGAGGAAGAAGAAAAAAAAAGTAGACTCGGGTATAAATAATAATAAAATAATAACAACAACAACAACAACAACAACAACAACAACAACAACAATAATAATAATAATAATAATAATAATAATAATAATAAAATAATTACAAAATATATAAATGAAAACATGTACAGACATAGTGGGTAAGAAATAGTAGTTATAATTTATATAAATTTCGTATTTTTGACAGAATAGCATGTCATTTTTTCAACTTGGGAAATACTGTCAACGAAGACGAAATCAAGAAGTATAAAATGGTCTTCATCTTAAATATCTGCGTTTTACACAGAGTCTTTCAGTTTTGTCTATATTTAACTTGAGTGCATGTATCTGTCTTTTTCAATGAGTAAATCACGGTTGGAGAGTCGAAGGTGGATAACAGTGTTATGAATTATTCCGGATGCGATTTTGAGAGATAGTGCTTTAAAATGTGAATATTTTAAGCTTTTAAAAGGTAAGTATTAATACTGTATACATTTGGAAAATGATTAAAAATCCCATTTATTACCTGTATAAAAGTTATTAAGCCTTGTTTTGAAATCACGTAAGAATATATAATTTTTATATATTTAAACTAAATGTTAGTATTTTTCATCTCATTTCTTTCTTTTAGATATGAAGAATATATCACATGTTTACAATATAAAATTATGATCAGTAGGGATAATATTCACATTATAAAGTAATGATCAATAAGGATAATATTCACATCATAAAATAATGATCAGTAGGGATAATATTCGCATCATAAAATAATGATTAGTAGGGATAGTATTCACATCATAAAATTATGATTAGTAGGGATAATATTCACATCATAAAATAATGATTAGTAGGGATAATATTCACATCATAAAATAATGATTAGTAGGGATAGTATTAACATCATAAAATTATGATTAGTAGGAATAATATTCACATCATAAAATAATGATAAGTAGGGATAGTATTCACATCATAAAATAATGATTAGTAGGGATAGTATTCACATCATAAAATAATGATCAGTAGGGATAGTATTCACATCATTAAATAATGATCAGTAGGGATAGTATTCACATCATAAAAACATCAGAAAACAAGAGGCCCAAGTGGGCCTATATCGCTCACCTGAGCACAAAGTGATATTTACAAGCAATCAAGAAATTCTGTGCAGGGGTTCTGGAGAGGAAGATGAAAATGTGTCAATCAAACAGAGCCAATGGCGGCCATCATGGATTACGGATCGGCATGAAAAACCTATACTTGGTAGAGGACCTTGAGTACTTACTTTCTATGCAGTTTGGTGAAATTTTGTGCAGTGGTTCTGGAGAAGAAGTTGAAAATGTGTCAACCAATCAGAGTCAATGGCGGCCATCTTGGATTACGGATCGGCATAAAAAACACCAAACTTGGTTGAGGACCTTGAGTACTTACTTTCTATGCAGTTTGATGAATTTCTGTGCAGTGGTTCTGGAGAAGAAGTCGAAAATGTGTCAACCAATCAGAGTCAATGGCGGCCATCTTGGATCACGGATCGGCATAAAAACAAATATGTAGTAGAGGATGTTGAGTACTTACTTTCCATGAAGTTTGATGAAATTCTATGCAGCTGTTCTGGAGAAGAAGTCGAAAATGTGTCAACCAATCAGAGTCAATGGCGGTTATCTTGGATCACGGATCGGCATAAAAAACACAAACTTTGTAGAGGACCTTGAGTACTTACTTACTATGAGGTTTGATGAAATTCTGTGCAGCCGATCTGGAGAAGAAGTTGAAAATGTTTCAACCAATCAGAGCCAATGGCGGCCATCTTGGATCACGGACTGGCATAAAAAACACCAAACTTGGTAGAGGACCTCGAGTACTTACTTTCTATGAAGTTTGGTGAAATTCTGTGCAGCAGTTCTGGAGGAGAAGTCGAAAATGTGTCAACCAATCAGAGCCTATGGCGGCCATCTTGGATAACGGATCGGCATAAAAACACAAACTTTGTAGAAGACCTTGAGTACTTACTTCCTATGGAGTTTGGTGAAATTCTGTGCAGCGGTTCTGGAGAAGAAGTCGAAAATGTGTCAACCAATCAGAGCCTATGGCGGCCATCTTGGATCACGGACTGGCATAAAAAACACCAAACTTGGTAGAGGACCTTGAGTACTTACTTTCTATGAAGTTTGGTGAAATTCTATGCAGCGGTTCTGGAGAAGAAGTCGAAAATGTGTCAACCAATCAGAGCCAATGGCGGTTATCTTGGATCCCGGATCGGCATAAAAAACACAAACTTGGTAGAAGACCTTGAGTACTTACTTCCTATGAAGTTTTGTGAAATTCTGTGCAGCAGTTCTGGAGGAGAAGTCGAAAATGTGTCAACCAATCAGAGCCTATGGCGGCCATCTTGGATAACGGATCGGCATAAAAACACAAACTTTGTAGAAGACCTTGAGTACTTACTTCCTATGGAGTTTGGTGAAATTCTGTGCAGCGGTTCTGGAGAAGAAGTCGAAAATGTAGAAAAGTTAACGACGGACGACGGACGGACGACGGACAACGGACGACGGACGCTGCACTATGACAATAGCTCACTTGAGCTACACTCAGGTGAGCTAAAAACATGGATGGACCTTCCCTCAGAAATTTAATTGACGGTGGACCCCCTCTCGACAAAATTTGTGGATCCGCGCCTGGATCATGTACGCTCATATAACTTGATATGCACACACGACATACGTTCGTACATTAAGACTTGGGGCAGGCTTGGTGTAGTGGTTATTAGGGATAGTATTCACATTATAAAGTAATGATCAATAGGGATAATATTCGCATCATAAAATATTGATCATTAAGGATAGTGTTCATCATATAAAATTATCATTTTAGATATTAAATTATTAAATTCAATGATGTTTCCATTATCTCTCCTACCTTGGGACCAGATCTAACGACCATCTACAGCCCCAAGAATGGAACCACATACTCAAGCAGAGGGTGACGGTCCATGTTGCTAATCTCATCTAGACGAACGGAAACGGAGTAGCCAGAAACCGGTGTTATATAGTAGTTTTTCCCCATAGTAGTTTTCCCCCCGAAAAAATGGCAATGTAGTAGTTTTTACCCCATGGCGGAAAAGCTACTATATAGTAGTCTTTCCCCCATAGTAGTTTTCCCCCTTACGTAACGATTTGGAAATTATACACGTTCGTTCTGTATTAGTCAGATAACATTTGAAATACAAATGTACTATAGTAATAGCCTGTGGATCAAACCGATGGTGTTATGGTTAATGTGTTTCTAAATACTGTTAAGTGTTTTGTTTGTGCGTGTATGTGTGTATTTATTTTTTGTTTTATGTATTTATTTACAAGTCTTTTTTTATATATATTTACCATAGTATGAAATTTTCTTCTATTATTTCATTGTAAAAATTGTCGTTTACTTGCGTATAGATGTCAATCATGACTGTGACTCAAGATTCGATCCCAGGCAACTTTTCGTAATACAACATAAGTAAAATATGAATTTATCAATCAAAATGTTCCAATGACAAATATAAGAATTGAACGTGCAAGAATTCCTTGAACATTCAATTCCTAAATAAATCAAGACTGATGAATTTTATATATCACAATATCGCTCATCATGTACAGAGTACATGATGAACATGAAAATAACAGAAGGGAATTCCACCCAGGTGTCCACGATTTGCAATCTACGACAAGGCTTGTCTAGTCGCAGATGTTGTAAATGATGATCACAAGAATGTGATTTCCTTGTCCCTTACGCAAAGTATGAAAGGTTTCATCTAAAAGTATCTATATGCTAAGTTTCAAAGCTCTACACCCTTTTGTGTAGAAGATATAGTCAAGGTTAAAGTTTTTGAAAAGTAGGTCACACTTCGAGGTCAGGGTCATTAGGTCAAAAGTCATGGTCCCAAATTAAAGATCTTATCACAAGTAATCTATATATGAAGTTCAAAACCCCTTCTCCTTTTGGTACAAAGTTTAAGTTTTTGAAAACGTAGAGCACCAAGGTCAAAGTCACTAGTTTAAAAAATCATGGTCCCAAATAAAAGGTCATCACAAGAAAACTATATGCGGAGTTTCAAAGCCTTGTACCTCTTGGTACAAACGATATAATCAAGGTTTTTGCCACAAGCTAAGAGTCACAGAGAGGCCAAAAACTAGATGCCCCCGAATTTCATTCCGGGGGCATAAAACGAACTTGTTTTTCTTTTTTCCATTTGTATATATAGAGATTTCTTGGATTAAATAAAGATATCTCGAAAGAAATTCTAGTATATAAATCCCTGTTCTAAATATTTACATTTGTATTTGGAAAAGAGATTAAAATTGAAGACATTTCTACTTAAGAAAATGAGATATCT
Source organism: Pteria penguin (assembly GCA_035048485.1). NCBI lineage: Eukaryota > Metazoa > Mollusca > Bivalvia > Pterioida > Pteriidae > Pteria > Pteria penguin. The sequence goes on along the minus strand of CM068582.1, from coordinate 26,582,463 downwards.
CTAAATTAATTAGATATATCTCCGTATAAAAAATTGAGATATCTCTATTTTAAATAGAAATCTATTTATCTTAACAAGGTAACAAGCTGGATTTACTTACATGTATGTGTGAAAAGAAAATCAGGAATTTCACATTGGGGGGAAAATCCACTATATAGTAATTTTTCCCCGGGGGAAAATGGCTATAAGAAGGGGGGGATGGCTATATAGCCAAATTTCCCCCGGGGGAAAACTACTATATAGCCATTTTTCTGGGGGGAAAACTACTATATAGCCATTTTTCCGGGGGGTGGCTAGGGGGAAAACTACTATATAACACCGGAACGAAAGACTTGACAGTCTAACATCGCGACGGAAGGAAGAAGAGTATAAGTTATTGAAATGTAGTGCTTCTAACAGTGGATTATATTGACTCAAATATGTGTTTGTAGATAAATAAATCTCTCCCTCTGTGTGTGTGTGTGTGTGTGTGTGTGTGTGTGTGTGTGTGTGTGTGTGTGTGTGTGATATAAGAGTATTGGAATGCAGTGTCTCGGCTAATGCTTTCGACTGACTTCCCCATAAATAAGACAATGTAAGTATATAACAAAGACTACTAATCAATAATAATTGCCGGGTATTTTTTATCTCTAGTTCTCTAGTGGAGGAAACTGGCTGTAGCAAAGATCTCGTTTCGTTGAAGTTCTTACGAAATTTTTCATAACTTTCAATCCAAGAGTTTGCAAGTAGGTGGAACCTGAACTGGAAATAATTGAATTTATGGTACATTTCATCCCAAAATACAACCCCTCACCCCAAAAATATCATGTTTTACATACCGAAATTTAAAGTAATATTCTATCTAGGTCAAATTTGCGAAAAATCCTTTAAAAAAATCGATCGGAAATTTAATGACAGATATGAGAGGTTATAGTGAGTTCCAAAGTGGCACAATATCCTGCCCTGACTGCAAATCATGCCCCACACAGTAACGTCTGGTAAAAACTTGATCAATATTCTACCCTTTGCTGCATTGGTAGGGATAGCATGCATTAACTTACATTGGTCCTGCACTGCCAAAGTTTGACCTATATCTTATATACTGCATGGTCTTTCTTATCTTGTTCTTTATAACCCGTCGTGATTAATCATTTTTATGTGTAAAAAATTCCGTTTTTATTTGAACGACAATGTCCTGTTTAATCTGTCTCGTTAGTAAACGACTTACCTGTTATTTTGAATTATATAAGTAATGATATCCACCCGTCTCCTGTTAATTGCAAAGATGTGTAACTGCTACACGCAGAAAAAGATGATCCTTTATGTAAACATTATTACTTCCTGATCTCATTTAACCCCAAGTGAGAAGAAGGAAGTAAAATTCATAAAATGAATGCATGGTGACATAAGTTTGTATCACTTGTTACAGACAAAAGCAGAGGCACAAATAGAAAAGTTCGCATACCGAATTAACATGAATACGATATATAATATTCTATATCTATTGCATTTATGTATTGTATTACTGGTTTTATATGAGTTTTTATAAACATTTTATAATCGAAAACTATATATATTTCAAATTTTTCAGTCAAAAATAAGAAGTAGACACCTATACAAAACAAAATCATTTTAACGTCTGCAAAACCCGCATTGTCAGGTCACAACACGATCTGAAGTGCTGTCACTATTCAACAATAATCCAATTAAGATAAATACGTGACGTTTATACCTGGATTATTAGGAATTTTGATGGGCAGATCGAGAAATTTGCTTCTTTGGCACTCTTGATTTACACTGTATCATTGTGTTGCCATAGACATATTGCGACACTTATAGATATCTGTATACTCTTCTCTCTTTCCGTCCGTCCGTCTGTTTTAATTTTCATTGAAAGCGGTACATATTTTAAGAACAATCTATCTATCTATCTATCTATCTATCTATCTATCTATCTATCTATCTATCTATCTATCTATACGTCTCTGTCTGTCTGTCCGTCTGTCTGTCTGTCCGTCTGTCTTTCTGTCCGTCTGTCTGTCTACCTACCTACCTACCTATCTATCTAAGCCGGCGTGGCCTAGTGGTATCGCGCTCGCCTCCTGATCGGGAGGCCGGGTTTCGACTCCCGCTCTGGTCATGCCAGTGTCCTGTCTTTCGGATGAGGCAGTAAAACTGAGGCCCCGTGTCGTGGTATGCATGGCACGTTAAAGATCCCTCACTGCTTCGGGTGGGTCCGTTGCAAAGGTCAAAATTTGTATGTCCCGCATCAGGCAGATGCCGCCACCATATACGTGAAATATTCGTCGTGTGACGTTAAACAAAAATAAATCAATCAATCAGTCAATCAATCAATCATCAATCAATCAATCAATCAATCAATCAATCAATCAATCAATCAATCAATCAATCTATCTATCTATCTGTACTCCCGTACGTTCGTCTCTGTCTGTCATTCTTATCTGTCTGTCTGTTTGTTTGTCATTCTTGTCTGTCCATCTGTTTGTCTGTCTGTCTGTCTGTCTCTCTCTCTCTCTCAGCATCCATGGCCATGGCGGCCGGTATTTTCTATTGTAGCGTTTATATTTACCTAAATAGTTTTAAAGATTTTTCTTTAACACAATCGTTGCTTCTTTTACCCGAAATAGATATTGAAATGCTAATACCGACAACGTTTTTCCTAGATCCGTATATTAAGATAAAATACTCTATAGGTTACTATGAATGTAAACAAGTCTGCCAGATTAGCTTTATTGTTTATAAGCCTGAAGGAGAGGGTCATTTTCTAGAACTACTATGAGAGCACAGGCGGATTTAGGATTTCCAAAAAGGAGAGGGGGGGCATATGTGAAAGTCAAGTATTAGCAAAATACTAAGTCATTTTGGGTGCCAAATCTGGAGTTTTACTCATATTATTTGAATGTTTTGTACTTTGTCACCTATACATTCCTTATAAATTTGTGGCGAAACAAACAAACAAACAAAAAAAAAAAAAAGGGAGGGGGGGGGCTGAGCCTCCCTCTAAAACCGCTCCTGGGGAGGAAATTGAGCGGTGCCCACAGTTTCTTGTAATAAATCAAATTTAACCATTTTTGGACACCTTTCTATGCATGTATTTTTATATTCTTGAAACATTATTTCATTAAGTAATCAGTAAATTATAGCACAACCAAAATTGATTTAGGAAAATCGTATTAAGAAGAGCATTATTTTGACAACGTATGTCTGTCATGTTGATTTTTGACACAGTACACCCACAGTACACCCAATGTACCAGTGCACATGTCTGGTGGAGGCAAGTGATGTGTACCACGGGCAATGTACCCTTTTGACTGAGATATGCAACATGTACCAGTGTGCCTGCCTCGTGGAGGAAAATGACGTTTACCCCTGGCAGTGTACCTTTTTGGCTGAGATATGCAAGATGTACCAGTGTACATCCCGGTGAAGGCAAATGATATGCACAAGTGTACCTGCCCGATTTTTGTTTTGCCAGTGAGGTGTACCAGTGTACCTGTCCGGTTAATGCCAGTGAGATGTACCAGTGAAGCTGCCAAACGTTTTCTAAGGATCTCTGCTTTCCATCTTCACTCTTGTCGCTACATATGTAAATTCATTTAAGTGGGACATAGACTTATATAAAGTAAAATACAAATGTTACTGATGCAATGACACTGTGATATTCACATCGTGGACATTCATGAACCCCAGGATATGATAAACGAGATCAAGTGCCTGGAGGAGTAAGCTTCTCTTGTTGTCAAGTGCCGGAAGAAGGAAGCTTCTTTTGTTGTCACGTGCCGGGAAGATTAAGCTTCTGTTGTTGTCAAGTGTCGGTAGTAAGCTTCTCTTGTCAAGTACCGGGAGAAGTCAGTTTCTCCTGTTGTCAAGTGCCTGGAGGAGCAAGATTCTTCTGTTGTCATGTTCCGATAGAAGTAGGCTTGTTTTGTTGTCAAGTGCCGGGAGTAAGTTTCTCTTGTTGTCAAGTGCCGGAAGAAGGAAGCTTCTTTTGTTGTCACGTGCCGGGAAGATTAAGCTTCTGTTGTTATCAAGTGTCATTAGTAAGCTTGTCTTGTTGTCAAGTTCCTGAATGAGTAAGTTTTTTTTCTTGTCAAGTGCTGGGAGGAGTAAGTTTCAAGTTTCTCCTGTTGTCAAATGTCGGGAACAGTAAGTATCTCTTGTTGTCAATTGCCGAGAGGATTAAGCTTCACTTGTTGTCAAGTGCTGGGGGAATTATCTTCTTTTGTTGTCAGGTGTCGGTAGCAGTAAGTTTCTCTAGTTGTCAATTGCCGGGAGGAATAAGCTTCTTTTGTTGTCAGGTGTCGGTAGCAGTAAGTTTCTCTTGTTGTCAAGTACCGGGAGGAGTAAGATTCTCTTATTGTCAAGGGTCGGGAGGAGTAACTTCTTTTGTTGTCAATTGTCGAGAGGAGTTATCTACCCTTGTCTTAAAGTGCCGGGAAGCGTAAGTTTCTCTTATCGTCTAGTGCCAGGAGAACAAGCTTCTGTTGTTGTCATGTGTTGGAAGGAGTAAACTTCTCTTATTGTCAAACGTCGGGAGAAGTAAGCTTCTCTTGTTGTCAAGTGTCGGGAGGAGTAAGTTCTTCTTTTTGTCAATTGCCGGGACGAATAAGCTTCTTTTATTGTCAGGTGTCGGTAGCAGTAAGTTTTTTTTACTGTCAAGGGTCGGAACGGGAGGAGTAACGTCTTTTGTTATCAATTGTCGGGAGGGGTTATCTATTCTTGTCGTAAAGTGCCGGAAAGAGTAAGCTTCTCTTGTCGTCAAGTGCCAGGAGGAGTAAGTTTCTGTTGTTGTCAAGTGTTGGAAGGAGTAAACTTCTGTTGTTATAAAGTGTCGGTAGGAGTAAACGTCTCTTGTTGTCAATTGCCGGGAGGAATAAATTACTTTTGTTGTCAAGTGCCGGGAGGAGTAAGTTTCTGTTGTTGTCACGTGCCGGGATGAACAAGCCTCTCTTGTTGTCAAGTGTCGGGAGGAGTAACCTTCTCTTGTTGTCAATTGTCGGAAGGAGTAATGTACTTTTGTTGTCAAGTAAGCCTCTCTTGTCGTCAAGTACTGGGAGGAGTAAGCTTCTGTTGTTGTCACGTGCCAGGATGAACAAGCCTCTCTTGTTGTCAAGTGTCGGGAGGAGTAACCTTCTCTTATTGTCAATTGTAGGGAGGAGTAAGCTTCTCTTATTGTCAATTGTCGGGAGGAGTAAGGTACTTTTGTTGTCAAGTAAGCCTCTCTTGTCGTCAAGTGCTGGTAGGTGTAAGCTTCTGTTGTTGTCACGTGCCAGGATGAACAAGCCTCTCTTGTTGTCAAGTGTCGGGAGGAGTAACCTTCTCTTATTGTCAATTGTAGGGAGGAGTAAGCTTCTCTTACTGTCAATTGTCGGGATAAGTAAGGTACTTTTGTTGTCAAGTAAGCCTCTCTTGTCGTCAAGTGCTGGTAGGAGTAAGCTTTTGTTGTTGTCATGTGCCGGGATGAACAAGTTTCTCTTGTTGTCAAGTGTCGGGAGGAGTAACCTTCTCTTGTTATCAAGTGTTGGGAGGAGTAAGCTTCTCTTATTGTCAATTGTCGGGAGGAATAATTTCCTGTTGTTGTCACGTGCCGGGAAGAGTAAGCTTCTATTGTCGTCATGTGTCGGAGGAGTAAGCTTCTCTTTATGTCAAGTGCCGTCAAATCAAGCTCGCCATGAAAGCTCAAACATAAAGAGAACCTAAAATATTCTAGCACTGCACACTTGAGATTAACATGGGAAAGTACTATATAAAACGTCACATTCACAGAACATTAGAACTCCTTTATGATATTGAAAAGTCAGCCTCTGGGATGGGACCTTTCCTACGAGCCCCAAACTACAATTAAAATAGGCAACAATAATACAATTGTATGAAAGTAAGTTTTGCAAAATGAAATAGAATTGTTCTTTACTTTATCCATTTGTTGATAATATGAAATATTAGGTATTGATTTCAAATTCATGTTTCGACATTATTGATATCTTTTAAAACCTACTTTTAGTATCTACAATCTTATGAGAAAACTATTAATACTAAAATCATAACATTTTGTATTAATGCATAAGCCGGTGTGGCCTAATGGATAAGGTGCTCGAGAGGTCCCGGGTTCGACTCCCACCCTTGGCGCACCGGTGTTCTGCCTTTCGGATGAGGTCCCGTGAACGGTGAACGTGAAAGATCTCTCACTCTTCGGGTGGGTCCGTTGAAAAGGTCAAATTGTATGCCATGCATCAGGCAGATGCAGTCACCATATACGTGACACAATCGTGGAGTGACGTAAAATACTCAGTCAATCAATCATATATTAATGCATCAGTAATAGATGTAACACATGGTACATACAAGCCACCAACAATAGGGTTGGAGTGAATATTGAGTATTACATTAAAAGCGTTCCATTTGAAATCTAAACCTTCCTAAAACGTTAATTGTATGGACAGCATAGGTTGCCAATGCCTATCAATCACTTAACCTTTAATCAGTGAATCCCTTATCGTAATCATTAATTTCCTGTATGCAATAGGATGTACCATCTCCCATTGAGACCCGGAAATCACGAATCACGAAAAAAACCTCCCGTTATTCTGTTACCTGATGTTACTGTCTCACTTCTAGCGTGTGTGAGTGTGATTCAATGTTGTCGCAAATGTGGAGGAAAAAAGAGGAGTTACCGGCTCAGTTATGTGGCAGAAGTCACCAAGGAGCTATACATTACATGAATATAAATAATATACTAGAACATATAACACATTACAAAAATATTTGATTGTAGTGCAATTACGATATCGACGTAGGACGGTCATTTAATTTGACAAAAGCCAAACAAATGGTGTGGTTAAGGTCCGCCAATAAGTTTGCCAGAGTTCAGTATTTTTGCCTGAGGTTTCTGTCAACACATGAACTGTGTAAAAATAGCATCGTGAGATAAAGCTGTGTTAAATTTAACAAGATATCTGCCCGGGAGAGTAATCGTTTCTTGCTTGGCTAATTACATCCCACCCCCTCCCATAAATGTCAATTGACTGATTATTGCTTTATACCACTCCGCGGTTATTTCACTTGTATGGTGACGGCATTTGCCTGATGCATTGCATGTAAATGTTTTACCTTGGCACCCGAACAAGTGAGGGAACTATTTCACTGACCGTGAATTGGGGGTCTCGATTTTTACTGTCTCATTCGAAAAAAAAAAAAGAAAACCGGTGTGTAAATGGCGCGAATCGAACTCTGGACCTCTAGGTCATGAGCAGAGCACCTCAACAGCTAGGTCACATCGACTTCCCATAAATCTCAAACCCATGCAGAGCAGAATCGTGCTTTAATAAACCCCTGGACATCAGCTGAGACACAATCTACTGTAGAAGTAAGAATCTCCTGTTTCATTAGCCACAGCTACCACTATTGTCCCAGATAAAAATATTTCAACGCTGTGCGCATGGAATTCTATTGACCAAAATACATTTTTATACATGTAGTATCTTTTTAAAATTCTTACAAAGAAATGTATTAATCATTTTCAGTATATCATACCGTTATGCATCTTTTTAGAAAAATAGTGTGATAAAGAATTATGAAGTAAAAGGAAATTCGACGGCACAAAATTGTTAATGAAAACAAAATATGGATAGCATAAGTAAAAAAGTAATATCACGAATTAAGTAATATAAGCAATGAAAGGCAAATGTACTCTATAATGCAAAACATTTTTTTCTGCTTTCTAACCTTCAAAGAGACTTGAAACTAGGGATAATACACGTTGCCTATGATTTATAATTATAAATAACTTGACCTTTAATCAGTGGATCCTATATTTCAATCATTTATTTCCTATGTACAAGAAGAAGTATATTTACCATCCCTGTATAAGTCGGGGATGTCATGCTCTGCGTGTTGTTTTTACCAGATTATTAATACCAAATAAGGCAGCGTTATCACAATACCTGATGTACAATTGGGTTTTTTTATGGAATAACTTGTCGTTCAGTATTAAGAATTTCTTTCGAAAATCCCCCTCAAAACCTAATATGGTTTTAATGAGTTATAAAAGATATTTAGTTTCATCGTTTAATGTTATAGCC